>JAWLRI010000189.1:360763-433444 GCA_034781795.1 Crypturellus tataupa
GCCCGCCTCCAGGGGCCCGAGCACGGCCTTGGCGCCGAGGGGAGCCCGGGGCGGAGCGGGCGCGTCCCAGCCTGTCCGCCCTCGTCCCGCGCGGCCCCAGAGCGTGCGGGTGCTGTGGTTTGCAGGGTGATGTTCTGACCCGTACAACCAGCCGCGCTGGGGGACTGATGCCAGCTGTAGGGACTTGGCTGTGGCAAACGGGCCTCTTGTTCCACCGCAGCGCTGGGTGGGCCATCCTCGGCACCAGAAATCCTCTTCACCAAGCGAGACCCTTTCTGGTGTGTTCCCAAGAGTTCAAGAACAGTGAAAATCTAGCAGGTCAGGAATCACCAAAATAACACCTTTAGTGGCAGCGTGATTTGCGAATGAACAGGAAGGCAGGTAGGGAGGCCGTGGTCGTAAAGTGGGCATTGCCTGTGTTACAGTGAGAGGCCCTTTCTCCTTCAACACCCTGAAACAAACAAATTAGTAGAAGTGGGAGAAAACTTCATAACAGATTAAAACACTCAAAATCTGTAGGAATGATGTTAAAAAAAAACAGATTAAATATGAATAAGTATAAAGATATAGGTATATATGATATATATACGTATATGTAGGCAAAGAAATAAAACTGAGGAGCAAATTCTTGATTTTTCTGGTTTTAGTAAAAGAGTGTAACTGCAGTTAATTTTATTTCCTTTCTATAAAGCCACTGAGAATATTATGACAGCAGGAAAATAGTGAAATACATTGATTTAGTAGAAATTTGGGGCTTAATGCAAAAACTCACATTTCATAAACATCTGTAAATTTTCTAGAGCCTGTTAAGCTTTTGATTTCGGAACTTGAATAAGATCACAAAAGAAATCAAGAGTTTCATGCAATTCTGAGAAATAATGAACTCAGAAGAAGAAGAGGTTATTTGAAATATAGTCATTGCAAACTAATAGCAAAAGAGAAACTAAAAGCAGACACACCAAGGTCTGATTTATTGCTAATGAACAGTAACATGTTCAGTCTGTTAGTATTTTTGAAAATTCAAGTCAGGCTGCATAGCATCCAAGTGACTCATTCAATGACAGATACCTGCATATGTAGCTCTGGTTTAGATTTTGGCAGTTTTTAAATGAAAAGCTTTATATATAATTTTCTTGCACTATTAAAAGAGGAGAAATTGCAGATTTATAGCTCCAATTCCATCCAAAGGCAAGACTATCTGAAAACTTACCCATCTTTAATATCATGTAAATGTTTTATGGCTTGTACAGCTTAGCATTATTACACAGAATAAAAAGACCTAAAATATACCTACAAGTCAGAGAAAAGAAATTCTGAGGAAAAACATGGACAATTTTGTTTTTAGAGTAGAGACTTGCTTTAAGCTTAAAGGCTTTTAAGCTTTTAGCATTCATTACAGGAACAGGAAAACTTAACAGTGAATAGACATCTGTAATAGAAACTAACAAATATCAATTATGAAGAGCAACTTACTGAGAACAGGAGGCTACCCCTGAAGAACCAGTTTGTTCTTTAAACCTGGGTACTTTTGGCAAACAATAATAACCAGTGAGCCCACAAATAGCATATACTTGTGTTGCATGTGAAGAGACTGTTCATCCACTTCTGTTTTAGTCAAGGCAAACAAGAGGAAAAAATGTAAAACCTTTTTAAAAAGCCCCTTTTGAAATATTCTTTTGAAAATGAGTTGTATTAATCTGTTTTGCTTGGTGTACGTATGTCAATATGTGATGTATAAGCAAATCTGAGTGTCCCTGCAGAATCGACGCAGATGTGATTGCTACCATGGTGCCAAGAAAAGAAAATGGGGCTACTGTGGTGTCTAGGATGTTGAGTGATCACTCTCAGTTGTGCATTCAGGTGCCTAATACTGTTAAATACCTGGCCTTTCACATCCAGAAGTGCCTAAGAGGGACTTTGAAAATTGGCAGTACCCCCGTAAGGCACAAACTTGGGAAGTTTTATCCTGCTCCGTGACTTGTGGGCAGCAGCCTATTCCTAATCAGTCCCCAGAGCAAGTCCTAAAACGTGATAAAAAGCCATGTGTGGTGTGTGTCTCAGGGAATGAGCATTTTCTTTAAGTATTTAATAAGTATTTTTAAGTATTATTTAAGCATTTAACATATAGCAAACTATTATTAGCTCTATCCTAATGCTCCCTAGCAACACATCTTTGTTTTAAAGCACTGCACGTGAAAACTTAGATCCATTTTCCATTTATTTCTTTGCCTCAAACCTAAGCTTGAGTATAAAAGATTTCAGTCGGTTATATGAAATTTTGCAGCTTCACACACACACACATAAAAAGCCCTTTAAATCTGCTACAGTAGATGAACAACCTGTAACTTCTCTCACTGTTGCATTGCGGCACTTCCGTGGTATTTAACACTGACATTTTAGCATGTCTACTTCTAATCCTCCCTTACACCCCGGTTCTCCTTGTTGCTGAAAATATCATGGCTAAATTTACACTGGAGAGGTAACATCGCTGTATTAAGACTGCTAACAACAAAGTTTTCGGCACTACTGCGGAGTCCCGAGCACTTGCTGTGCTGATTCAGTCATCGCTGGCAGCGTCTCACGACTTCTGAAGTAATTACTTCTTGCAGTATCAAGGGATTGCCAACATCCAGGGGGCATGTTGCTCATCTCAGTCACTGTCTAGGTGCATTGACACCCATTTTAAAGACTCTGGCGCTATTTTGTGTGGCTGGCCCCGTGACTGAGATCCCATAATTACAATAATTAGGAAGTCTCACCTCAGGATATTATCGGAGCAACCCACCCAAACCTAAGTCCATATGGTTTGAAATAGCTAATGAGTCAGTTAATGTGCTATGTCCAGGAGTAATGGACACTCAATATGGATGGCATGAAGACATAATTTACCAACTTCCTGACTGATTAAGGTTTTTCAAGTAGACAGTTCCTGAATTTTTCTATCTTGTAATAGGTTCAAAGTCTTAACTGCTTTTATGTGTTAAACAGAGCAGAAGAAAAGAGCTGAGACTCCTAAAGGACAGGCAAAAAAATGGCCTTTCTTTAAAGACAATACAAAAATTGGATATCTCAGGACTTTCATCTTATAATAATGCAAATTATTTGAAAAGCTCTATTAAAATACAGGAGATAATGAGAGCAATGTGTGTCATTTGCTTGTCATTGAAGCCAAGTGGCCTCAATGAACGACCCTTTGCCAGGTCAGGAAAGAAATTCTTTCATGAGGAGAATATACCTAATCATCTATATATCAGATATATGTGTGTGTGTATGTGTGTGTGTGTATGTATATATGTTTTTGTTTTTTTGACCGGGCTGAGCTGTGTGTATAGTCAGGATCAAGATTCTTCTTCCCATCTGTGTTCCCACTTTTCATATAATTTTAGTAGCTGCTGGGATAAGATGTTGCTCCCGGTTTCCATCACTGTAACTGAAAAGACCACCAGGGCTTGGGTTTGTTCCCTATTTTTTCTCATATGTCAGAGGTTTTATTGCTCATATCTTTAGAAAAGATTCTTTTTTAATGAACACTGAAGAAAAAAAAAAGTTTTTTGTTTTTTTGGACCACATTCAATTATTTCCAAAAATGTTCAAGGAGATGTAAGTGGATTGTGGGAATAGATTTCTTGTATTTACAGGGAGGAGAGAAAGTCTAATGTTTAGAGTAGACAAAGAGGGTCAGCAATGATTTTCCTTGTGGGAGTAATTCCAAGAATCCAAATCCTTGCTCGGCTATTGACTGACTGCATACAAATAATTTCATATATCTGCCCCATTTTATCCATTTGAAGAGGTCTGGGATGGCTTTGCAGCTGCTATGTGAGGATTATTGCGGCGCTGTTACCTGGTGGTGGCCATTAGCATGAGCTTATCATGGAATGTGTGATGAATTAGAACTGGTTTCCCACAGAGGAACTTCTCCTTTCTCCAATTGTCCCAATTCTCTCTCTCTATTTTTTTTTTCCTTTTTTTCCATTCAGAAATGGATGAACTATTTCTCTCCTCCAAAAATGAATGCACATGGAAGGAAAAAAAACACATGAAATTACCACAGTCTTGCAGAGAATATAAGTGCAATTGCCTCCATGGCACACATGTACATTTTCTGTTAGGTAGAAAAGTAAATATTCCCTGGTCTGAAAAGCAGAACAAAAAGTTGCTTAACTTCTGTGGTGGTTATTACTTGGATGCTAAACCTTTTCAAAGGATGTCTGGGAATGGGGATGAAGAAATAGCAGGAATATTAGCAGTAATACAATGTTCTTGGTCTACAGGAAGTAGTGACTTCCTATTCTTCTGCATAGCAGAATTTGTAAAAAGGCTTAGTGAAACAGAGAGACATTATGGTGAAGCACTTGAGGAGAAAGGTACATATGCTCCTTTAAGTCTTTCGATTTCCAAGATTATCTGCATAAAGCTGTTTGATAAGGGAACCTCACCTGTCACGGCATCCATTATTCACGTATCAATGCTACTTTTTATATATAAACTTAATTATTATGATGGGATATATTAAATATGACCCATTTTACTGCAAGATTGATTTTTTCCTGACCTCAGAATAAATATTGATCTTCATGATCTTTAAATGTAGTGCAAAGGTCACCATATTAATGTCATATTAATAGAAGGTAGCCCAGACCATGCAATATTAATATATTTGCATTGTTATTTCTCTGACTCCATCCAGAAGGAAAGAGGCAGGGTGCCGATGTCTTCTTTCCCAAGAGAAATTAGGAAGCCATTGCATTTTAATGACTGTTCAGACTGCTTTCAGTTTGGTTAAAAAATTATAGACACTGGTGAAGTGGCATATAGATGCATCTAATAAGATAGTGGTATGTTGCTTTTCCAGAATGATGGGAAATGCAGGGCATAAAATCATGGTCTTGGCCCTTGTCTGTACCTGACCAGGGTCCAGTGCCCATTGCTGTGTCAGTTCTGTGAACAGAAGCACAGTTACAAAGGGAGACTGATGGGGTAATCTGACAGATTTGCTTAGCAAATTCTATGTCTGGAATTTGGATTTTTCTAATAATCTGATATTAATAATTCCTTTAACAGATGATTACAAAAGCACATGTTCAAATGAGTCTTGCCCTGCTCATGTGCCTTTTCGTTTTAATAGCAACTCTTGGAAATCCAGGTTCAAAACTGGAACAACAGCTGAACCAAGAATGATCTGTATTTCAAAATATTTGTTATGAAGTAATTGTATGTGACTCTTCTGTGACAAGCAGGGACAAGAAGTCTTGCAATGACATAACCTTTAAGTAATGCTGTATAGTCACTGGAGGTCCTGAGAAAACAAAGTGCTTGCTTCAGTAGAGAAGGAATAACTACATGCCTCTTATAAATGCTGTTTTACTAGCGGTCTTTCTGTTTAATACATACTTTCAGTGTCTTATGTCAAGTGACATAAGTCAAGAAGGAAGAAAACAATTTGCATTCCATAGTTTATAGGCAATGAGGAAAATAAATGCATGTGGTATGGCATATTACCATACGGAAAATACTTACAATTAAGAAAGCAGGGAAAAGTGATTTGGTCAACAAAAAATCTGATAGACTGACTGAACAGTGAGCAGCTGTAGCACAATTTTTTGAAAGAAAAAATAGTAGAATCCATCACGATAAATGGAAAATGGAATAAAAAGCAACACTGCTTCGCATCATGCCAAGCTAACTCGGATCTATCTTTGCTAAGTTAACTGATTTGCTAGACAAGAGGAACCTGGTGGGTCTCCTTCAGCAAACGAAGGACTTCAGCAAAGCATTTAATACAGAACCACATGGGAAATTATTAATTAGCTGGAGAATATATAAATAGTTTCAACAACTGTAAAATAGTGGAAAAATGCCCAAAAAGTCATATACTGAAAGAAGAAATTATGGATTAGAAGGAGGCTACTAGCTAGTTCCCTAAAGATCTACCTCAATACCTATTTAATTCACTGTTGCTAATTTAATGAACAATAACAACAAAGAAATCTCCATATACAAATTTGCTGATGAATGCAAAGAGATGAGGCACTGGTAAAACAGCTATTCAACACTTACTTAGAAGGATTTTGATGCATCAAAGTATTGATGTAAGAGAAATGTAATGAAATTTCATGATACAAAACTTGAGGCTGCTCTTTATGTATATAAAATTTTTGAGACTGCTGATTATAAATCAGAATTCCTGAAGGAGGAGAATCACAAAATGTTTGTAGGCTGATAATGTAACAGAAGAAGAACAAAAATACTCCAGTCAGATCCTAAGTTGTATAAGGTTGTATTTCATAAAGATAAGATTGCTCTACTGCAATTAGTCAAGTCTGTGGTAGAACCTAAATATCATATATTTTTGAGATTTCCTTTTTTTAAGTGAGATAAAGAGAAGATGATTCGGGAAGGAAAGCCTTTCTTACGAAAGGATGAAGTAAATGTTACTGTACTAGGCAAAGGCTTACACTTACATAGCTGAATTACCCAAATATAGATAGAAATGAGATGTAATTGCTTCCTAGAGCATATATAGAAAGCATATAAGGCAATCAGATGCAGAAGTATATTGGAGATATAGATAACAATTTTCCCTCCACCTTGTCTCAAGCTAAATGGATGTTCATTGGCCATGTATGTATAAGTTTTCTAATTGTCAGAAAAATGTAGGTCTGAAGAGTTTCCCAGTAGGAGTCATAGGTAAGGAAACAAACTGACTTCAAAACAGAGTGATGAAAACAGTATTCTAACAGCAAACGGACCATCGTGCTCTGTTGCTGTTCTGGTCCACTATGGAGAGCTGAAATTAAAGTGAACCACGTGTAAAGATCCTCAAAGCAGAAATACATTTTTTGTTCTGCAGTAAGCTTCATTTTAGCAAGAGGAAAATCCGTCAGTAATAATTGCCTTTCAGCGTGTCTAAAAGATTGTAGCTTCACTAATGCCAATAGAATTGTCACCTATCATAGCAGCTTGGCATTTCTGCATGTTCCATTAAACTCAGCTGTACTTTATTAAGAAATTGAGAATATATTTTTAGTGTTCTTTCACTGGGAATTCATCCTTGCTGTCTTCTGTACATTTAGTGTGGAATCATGGGTGTTTTTGCTAAAACACTGCAGGCAGAGGGCAATGCTTATCTGCAGTTCTGCTGTGGATAGCAAAGCTAGATTATGACTTTGGATTGGGTTGGAAGAGGATTTCTTCATCTGGAAACAGGTTTTAGAAGGAAAAGGATTGGAAAAAAAATGGGATATGAAATCTTTTCAGACGTCAAGTGAGCAAAATTAATTTTTCAGTTGGTTATGTTGTAGGAACAAATTTTCATGTGCACAGATACTTAATTCAATAGATGAATTAAGGACTGGGCGGAGGATAAAAAGGGGGCATTCATTTTGTGCATTTAGAAATAACATCAGAAACAACATGAAAGATAATAGTGAGGCACATGATAACATGCACTATTTTCAGATATTCAGGGTTAGGTCTTGAAAGCTACCTATCCTTCCACTTTCCAACTCTTTGTGTGAAGACCAACGGCTTGGCTATACCTTCATTCTTTGCACAGGAAAGATGACAAGAATTCTGAAGTAAGAGTTTCTTCTATGGGATTTTCCGAAGAATTAGAATTCAGATTGGCACGATCACTAGTTTGGTGTTTCCAAAGTTTGGCGATATGCTAGTAGTTACACACTATTCAACTAAATTAAGATAATGGAATTTAGTACTATTTAAGTAACATCCTGCACCTGTTTCTCTGTGAAGTTTTCAAGAGAAAAAATGACCTGTTTATTATTGACTGAATATTCTGAAGAAAAGTTTGTGCACATTACTGAGTACATGATATACCGCATATGGTACTGTTAATTGACTTGTTTGTGTGTCTGTCTGCCCTTTCTATATATATACACTTCTATGCATGTCATATTTTATTGAGGCATATAAGATTTGAAGAAGCTGATCACCTGCTGTGCTATTTATCCTATATAAATTCCACATTAAATGACAAATTTTAGATCCATCAGAGAGAGACGAGTAAGACCATCCGTTGAATTCCTATTTGTATTATTACTTTCTAATGAATTCTATGCTACAGCAGGTGTCAAATCATATCTGTTGTTCTGCAGTCAAGTATAAATAGAAGATGTATTGCTATTGCAAATGAATCTAATATGAATCTAATGAGCAGTAATGAGCAACTGTTTTGTCATTATTGAGGCAACCACTGTGATGCTAATAAACTCTGATTTCTGCTCTTTAGAAAAAAAGCACTGACCAGGATTTATAACATGGCTTTAATGTCCCAAAAGCCTTAGGCAAAAGAGAAAAGTGGAAACCCTAAACTGAGCATAATTTAGTCATTTTCTATGTGGCAGTTCTCTTATTTTCTCTTATTAAACTAAACCTGGTTTAAGCTTTTCAGGCTTTCTTATATTTGAAAGGAAAAAGATGAAGAATGATTGTCTATTAAAGGCACATAAAGTTAAGAAGATGGGCATTTTGCCTTAATTTTCTCTAATGTAAGTACACTAATTCCATACTTCTGCCTTTGACAGTGCCTTTGTAATGATAAAGGCAGTTATGTGCAACTGTTTTAAAAACAGTCACTTTAAAAATAACAGGCCATTAAATCAATATGGAACTATAACATCTTTTGGGGAAGATATCACAACTGTCTCTTAATTGAAGCTTCATTTTTTATTTTTTAATTTATTTCTGTTACCGTTGGAATGTAAGGCTGCTGAATACACAAAAAATACCTTTTGACACAGTAGCACCAATAATTTACTACGTAACTGGTATGTAAACGAGTTCTGACTCCTGTGTGGCTCTGTCTTTTCCAAGTATAAATAATACATAGAATGATACATAACGCAGTGTAAAAGGGACAGCTGGGTACACAGTACTTACAAGGAGAGCACAGGAAAACCAGTCAGAACTGCCTTTCTAAAAGCTAAGTACTATACTTCCATCAAAAAATAATGCTTCTGTGTATATAGTCTTCATGGACTCATCTCTGTGCAATAAAGCTAGATGCACTGTAGAGATTCATTTTAGTATTTCATTTGGAGGTTTGAACTATTCTGTGTAAGATACAGCTGTTTGTTTTACTATAGTACACTCCATAGTTGCTTTAACTGCTGAATGGAGACTATATTGCCAATATTTAGGGTATTATATAGACACAACAGTGAAACTGAATTCATGAGCAAGCCAGGAATGGCATTAGGGCAGATTATAGCAGTCATGTCTCAAAGTTGCAAATAGGATGTCAAAGGCTGTGTGAAAGCCAGAACCCATTCTTTCCATGCTAAGGCAATAAGAGGACTTTTGGCCCCAAAAGCAATACCTTTCCATAGCTCTGCTTATTTCCAGGCTTCTTGATTGCATCCCTATGCCTAGGAGAGGAAGGGAGCAGAGAGCCAGGACTGCTGCCCTTTTTCTAGCAGCTCTGCCAGTGCTCTGCTAACTGGATGAGTCATTGTTTCCAGCTTCTCTTCCCTCCTCAGTAATATATGGACCATATTTACCTACCCTGCAGGTGTAACACGGGTTAGTTTTTAGTAATGCTTAATAGGTAGAGTTGGGAAAAGCATCACACCTTCAACAGCATCAGTAACCTAGACCTCTCTGGGACACAGAGAGGACCTGGATATCTCATAAACTGGCACCACATCCCATTAAAATTGGTGGAAATTTTGACACTTATTTCAGAGATCCCAGGTTTTGGTCTCCAGTTTAAGGGCAATGTCTGGACCCATGACTTATGCTGATCCATACTATAACAGTAATAATACATTGGATAAATTTCCCTATTCTCCCCAATAATCTGTGATGCTGGAACATTTTCAATGCGTCATCCACTGAAAAAAACTACCTGTTACTAGCTACTTTGAAGCAAACGACATGCAAGTATTTATTCAAACCTTTCTATGGTGACCTAAGTGTAATTATATACACCAGTTTAAAGTATTTTATGATTTAATGAATGTGGATAATATTCACTTTTCAGTAGTTCATGACTCCTTATAATCACATACACTCTCTATAAATATCCTTTGACCCACTTCTGCAACATCTGTATCGTAACATCATTGGCAAAGATGGGCTCATGATATTAAAAGTTATCAATTTGTTGGGGTAACCGTGACCTGGAAGGACCAAATGAATGGACTACAGAATTTTATGCCTTTGGTAGTTAATGGAGGATCTGTTTATCTCACAGGATTTTCCTGTCCTTATAAATTTTGCTTACTTGGAAAGACAAAATAATTATTAACTCTAAAAACACCTTGTTGTGGAATGTGCTGAGCAGCAATAGCTCTGCTGAATGTTTCCTTAGGGCTGTCAGGTGTTTGCAGGGCCAGCTCCATTGCATGGTTAGGGACCTTGCAGCCACCTTCCTCATTACATTGACCAGTGAATGGAAGAAAGACTGGCAGAAAGGAAGCAAAAAAGGAATCATTAAACTATTCACAGTATTACTCTTGAGGGACTCAAATGGCATAATCTATCATCAGGATGTAGATTATGGGTGTTGCAAAGAATCTCATCTAGGCTGAGGCATAAGATCCAGAGTGATGTTCAAGATTTTATGTTGTCCACTTTGGAGCTCACACTCTGGAGCAGCCTTGGTTGGAGTAGCTTGGGATAGATTGAAGATTGCTACTGAAATTGGGGGCAGATTTGGAAAACAGCTGTAGTTTAGAGAATCTTCTTCGGATTCTTTGCCCTAGGCAGCCTCTCTTTGCCTCTCCCTTTCCATCATTACCCCCAGTGATGGACAAATTTAAGCCTGTTGAGTTTTACTGTTTGCAAACTGTCAAGCCCCTGTTGAAAAATTACACCAAGAAAATAAAAGCAAATAAAACACTGTAACTGAAATTACTAGAAATTCAGTTGAATTTACAGTTGAATTCAGTTGAATTCAGAACTAGAATTCTTCTGCTTGTATCTGATGTCTTATTGACCTGTACAAACATTGTCCCTGACATTGACATCATGTCACTGCAGTGACCTACTGTAGTCAGGTGGTTCATCAGATTAAACCTATATGGAAAACAGATTGTCATGGGGAAGCACTTGACGAAATCCCGTAAGAATGTAAACATCACTTGCAGGAATCCAGAGACATGACTTTAGGTGGGAAAAAATCCTTCTAAGTATACTAGCCTTCATATGCTACTATTAAAAAAAAAAAAAAAAAAAAAAAAAAAAGCTGTTTAGATGGTGATATTTAGTGCCTTTAAGGCTTGTAGCAGTTTTGTTTAGTCACCAAATCCTAGACAGTGCCAGAGACATCCTTCCCTCTGCTCATGGCTTTACTCTCTATTCTTCTGCCTCCTTTACTAAATGTCAACCACAAAGTAATCTGTGTCTCATTACACTCTATTAGTCCTTCCTGGTCACCCTTGTTCAGATTACCTTGCTCAGATGGCTCTCTTGTTTTCTCCATGGAGTGGGAGTGGGGCAAAAATTACCCATTCCCTTCTTCCCTGTAGTAAATCCTCTCCTTCATATCGCTGCAGGTGTTTCCCTGTATGTTCATAGCCCTTCACATGACTTTGACTCCTGACAGCTAATGCTTGGGGTGAGTTTCCTTTAAGCTATCATTGGGTTTGTCACACTCCAGGTCTCAAGTGCTTTGTTGACTTGGCCCTGCTGTGGAGGAGTCTTGCTGTGTCTTTTAAATCACTTTCTTACTAGCTAAAGTAAATGTCCACTCTCTGGGCACTTTGTTGTATATCTCGAGCCTCCAATATCGTGATGCTTTTGTATTTGTCTAATGAAAGGCCTTAGTTCCGTTACTGTTTTTACACAAGCTGTCCCGGTCAAAAAAATAAGGAAAGAAAAGTTCCGATTGATGGACTGCCAGATCACCCTGAGTCTGCTTTGAGAAAAGTCCCTCCAGAGGTCTTCGTAACGCTGAGTGTAAACGTGGTATCAGTCCATGACTGAAAAGTCAGATTGCCCTTTGGAAACCCTCCCTCATCTCCTTCAATGAGAAATGGCTTCATGGGGAACGTCCTGCTCAGCGTCTAGATTCTCACTGCGACTGCGCTCGGGATTCCCGTCTGGCTTTGCGAGGACCAGCGCTGTGGCCCTGCAAGAATTAGCTTCTTATTTGAGCTCTGTCCACCTGAGAGCCCCACTGCTCCAGATGACACAGTGTGGCTGAGGCTCAGTGTTGCTGTAGCGCAACGGTATGAGGCAGTCTGACAAAAAAAAAGACATAATTTTCAGTTAGGAAAGGCAGAATTTCAGCTTAAGTATCCAAATGTTAACAGATTTATACTCTTTTTGTTTGCTAGTCTGAGAAGCTTTGTACCAAGTCATTTGGTGAAGTTCAAGGAGAACTTGCTTTTGACATTTTTGCTTTCACATTAACAAGAGCGTGTTCATTCTAATGTAAAAAATCTTCTTCTGGGAAAATACAGATTTTATTTTTTTAATAACTGGGAGAAGAAGAGGTAGTTTGTGGGTGACATAAGGTGATTTCTAACCAGAGAAAGTATAAAACCCACCTTCCCATTGAGCTCTCTAGTTAGGTACAAAACATTTTTATGAGGCAATATTATGCACAGTAATGGCTCTGATGAAGGGAGAGGCTCCGGCCTTGCAGAATGTCACTAGTGATAATTATTCTGCTTCACCAACCATGTAGCCCTTGGAGAATCACCTGACATGGGGAAGTATGTTTAGTCCTTTAATTCTTATAATTCTGTGTTTATTCTTATAATTATTTTCTTTTAGCAATAAAAGACATGACAGTGATTAATGAAAGACATGTCAGATTTATCCCTTACACTCCGACTCATTGACCATTCTTTCCTTCTGTGCTCATGTTTGTTGCTAGACTTGGTGCAGATCCAAAGTGAACCTCATACACTATACATGGAGAAGAAAAGATGTATTTTTCCCTTACTTTCATTTATGGCCTTTCCAGCCACATCCAGCTACATTTAGTTATATGTATATTTTTATGACAGTAGTTGTGTTCCATGCATTTTTTCTAAAAGCAATGGCTGGTATCCAGTTTCCATCTATTCTTCAAGTTCCATTATATACAGTAGATGCTCTAGACTATGCTACTTACAGCCAAGCAGCTTGTCGTCTGAGTGGTCTGATCACCATTGTGGTGCCTTTAATAGAAGAATCAGTTTTAGAACTTTTCTTGCATGGTTCTCCTGTGACCTTATCTTCAGTTCACTAGGAGCATCTTAAATCCTTCTGTATCCAAATGTTACCAAGTAGCCAAAGTGTGCTGTGGATGCGTATTCAGCAACAGTAGTTCCCAGGACACATCCAACTGTTACCAATGCCTGATGATACGTGATATGATCTCAGTATATTCCCACCTGAGAGGTGAGATTCTCAGTTCTGCAGCTTTTGGCAGGAATGGGCTAAAGAAGGCAAAACCAGCTTCATCCATGGAGGCTCTGTCCTCTGCACCCCTTGAGGGCCCCCAATGATGGACAACTAGATGAGCACCCTTATTTCCTCCCATAGGAGGGCCCCTTTCTAGGAACACAGGTCATGGGGTGAAATCAGTGAGGATTTTATCTGCCCTTGTGTCTCTGGCAGGAGTTTTGAGACAAATTCTGCTCCCAGCATGGAGCTGATGCAACAAAATCTAAGAAGAGAAGGCAAAGGAGGTCAAACCTAACAAGAGGAAAAAGAGGAATAGATGTTTTACATTCCAGATTTCAAGAGATAATCAAAAGAGAATGACAAGAGAGTCAGAGGAGAACCTGACTTCTGCTCCTTTGGGCAACAGTGTTGAAGTTTTGTATTTTTGGAAGGAAATTATTTGAATGCTTGGAATGATTTTTCATCAATTTTCCTGAAGGTTCCCCAAGATGTATTTTTAAGGTACAGCAGATAACCCAAATATTATTTGCACTTTCCCTTTCCAGCTTTAAAGTGGAAACATTGCAATAAATGCACCACGCATACAAAACATCTGTCAGAATCTGGCATTACCTCCTCTTTATAGCTCAGAGTGGTTTTTCATTAATTGGCTGTAAAATGAAAATATCAAAAAGCTTGTTCAAAATGCACCATAAAAATATAAATGCTTAGAGGGTATTGTTTATAAGTGTGATTTTCATGCTGACATTTGAATGAACCATGAAATATAAACAGATTTAATAGAAATGTAGACAAAGTATTGAGAAGTCCAAGAATTCCATGTGTTATCCTTCACTTTTACTAGCTGCCATTAAGGGCCGACAAGCTTTCGAGTTTTTTTGGAAACATGCCCTCCTCCACATCTTACAATGTGAGGAGCTCATACGTGATGAGCTCTTCCGTGTGACACGTACTCTGATGCTCACATATGAGGTCATTTGAGGATTTTGCGGGTTTGCGGAGGAAGGAAGTGCTTTGTATTTTTGCACCTAACCTGCAGGAACAGCTCTGATTTCTGCACCAAGCTTGATAACTGTGGCCCATCATTAACAGAAAGAAAACAGCTAAAGAGCTTGTAATGCTTTGGAAGGGGAAGCAACTGAGAGCAGAGCGCAAGCCCGTACATCAACTACTGTGATCACGGCATTGGAGAGCCTTCCTCCAGAGTTACCTCAAGGATTTAAATAAAATCTTTGCTTCAGTGAGGCACAACAGAGGATTAGTCCCTTGATGTGATTAATGGATACTTGGCAGGAGTGGGGCATACTAATGGAAAACCACCTCTAGGAGAGTTCAGAATTTCATAAAACTGTTGTGTATTTTGTAATCCTGCTGGTATCTTGATGGTCTCAAGAATTTGGATTTTCTTAATAAACTGTTTTTATTTCCTCCTTTCCATTTCCCTCTCCCTTTCCCTTTTCCTTTTCCTTTTCCCTTTCCTTTCCTTGCCTTTCCTTTTCCTTTTTTTTTTCCTTTTTCTTTTCCTTTTCTTTTTCCTTTTCCTTTTCCTTTCCTTTCCTTTCTCTTTCCTTTCCTTTCTCTTTTCATTTTCTTTCTCTTTTCCTTTCCTTTCTCTTTTCCTTTCCTTTTCTTTCCTTTTCCTTTTCTTTTTCCCTTTCATTTTCCTTTTTCCTTTTTTCCTTTTTCGTTGCCTTTCCTTTCTCTTTCCTTTCTTTTTCCCTTTCCTTGCCTTTTGCCTTGCCTTGCCTTGCCTTTTGCCTTGCCTCGCCTCACGTGGCCTTGCCTGGCCTGGCCTTTGTTATTAAACTATTGAGTTCCAAGGAAGTGGAGCACAAAACTGCTCCAAGACTAAGAGGTATGTGTTCAAGCACACTTGCTTAGTAATTCTGAAGTAGTGCTCTGTTTAGCCCAGGTAGATGCTGACTAGAATATTACTTGTGACCACATATGATCTTTGCTGATCTAAAGTTTTCCAAACAATAGTAATATATCAGGTAGTTTCCACTTTTTGAACAATATATTTAAGACATATTTGTGTATTATCTTTTAGTTCATAAGAATATGCCTTCCAGGACAAATATTTACTATTCCACTCCTCTACAAAAATAGCTTTTCTCAGATATCTCCAGTTTGATTTAAACATTTTTTTTAAATCAAATGGAAATTCTTTCAGTCTTTTAGCTTTCTCCTCTGCCCTCTATTACCTCTTAATAACTGAAATTGACATTTAATTGTCATATTCTTAATGATTTCCGATTTCTCTATAATTCTGAACAAAACCACTGAACAAATTGTAACATAAGTTTGCATTCAGTCAAATATTTTGCATGTAGTCAAAATTTTCATAGCATTGAGAAATCCCATTTGCTTCAGTGATAAAAACTTAACCTGTTAAAGAGAAGGTAATTTTTTTCTGTACACCTTTTTCTTGCAGAAGGTTTTCAGAGTTCTTAAAAGTCTCATAGTCATATCTACTAAACAAATAACTTATCTCAGTTCCTTCTAATCTTTTCACATTTTATAACCACAGGTTGCATTACTATGCTAAGTATTTTTATGTTCCTACATTTTATTCTTTTTCCTTTTATTTTCTCTTCTTATCTGAAGTTCCAGCTTAGTGAAGTCACTGGAAAACTCCTCATTGTGTTGTGGGGAAAAAAACCCCTTAAAACAGAATATCAGATTGTTTTTTCTTTCACTTCTGCTTTCATAGTTCTTTTGTTTTGTTTTGTTTTTCCTGTTCACTCATCATGTTATTGTCTTGCTGTGTGGAGGGGAAGTCAAGTTTTAAAATGTTGCTTTTTAATAACCCAGCTGGGTTGAATGTATTGTTGTTCAGAGGTCAGCAGAGGAAGAAAAGATTAAATACGTAATGATGTGGTGACTCACCAGTGTACTTGAATGGCATAGGGAGTTTTTTGTCATGCTAATGTTTAGACCATCCTCTTTATGAGTCTATTTCAGTCAAGGTGGTAAGAATCCAATATAGAGTTTCTCATATTGTTCTTTTTTGCAAATGTTTGGAATTGTTCAGATATAAAGATGAATATTTGAAAAAAAAAATTAAGATATCTTGCAAAAGACATAATACTCATAACTTCAGAGGTCTTCCTCGAGGCCGTGTTGGTACATTTGGCCACCTCTGGAATTATAACACGTATTGGGGAGCATTTACTCCTTGTGCTCTGGCATGTTTTTCAGGTGGATTGCACTGTCACAGACAGCAGACTGCTTTGTACTCCCCGCTCTCTGCCCTCATCTCCAAAGCCATCTCCTATAAATGCGCTCACCAACCTTACTTTGTGCTAATTTAATTTTATTGCAGATTTTCAGGAGGTTGTTCCAAGTGATTCTGTCGCCTTTGTCATACATAAGCATCACAACATATGATCCATATCTTTTTTTCTCTATGGCATTTGGCTCTTCAGATTACTTCAGAGGTACCTTGTCTGAGAGTTGGACACCATCCCCCATCATGAACAAGATTATCTTCACTGGGATAGGTATATTTTAAATCTGGTTCAATTTTCATTAGGGCTCTGCAAGATTAGAGAATGTCATTCCTGGAAACTGATATGTGGATGGTGGATCTATTGCATTGAAACACAGCTAAAGATTGCTTCCAAATTTCTGTATTTTTTGGTGGGCTTTAGCAGGTGCTTGCATGGCAATTTGCTGCTCTCCCTCTTTACATAGTGCTGTAAACCCTGTACCTACAGCGAGTCACACGGCTGCGGTGCCCCACTTAACTGAGTGCTTTCTCTGAAACTACTTGGCTGAATCTTACCATCAGTGCTAAAATAGGAATAGTAGAGGCTTTTTTTAAGCATGATAATTTTGGGGCCAAAAAAGTTAACAAGATGTTAGTGTCATAAAAATGTAAATATCTTTTAACTCAGAAATACACAGAATTTCCAAATTCCCCAAGTACTTAGAGCATCCTTTTAACTTTTATTTTAAAGATTTTTTTTTTATGGTTTTAAGAGAAAGTTAAAGTTCTGAAAGCAAATCGCCCTTTACTACTTTTTGATATTTGGCATGATATGAAATCACTCATAACTACAGGTGAATTTTCAAATGCTAATCATAATTTCTACAAAAATGTAGACTGAAGATATCTGCAACTTCTTGCTGTATTCAAATAACTTATTACATTTTCTAGTTCAAAGAAGATCTTACATAAGGACTGTGTCATAAGACTTATTACCTCTATAATGGATTTCTGATAAAATAGATGAAATTTTCCATTCCAAGTAGCTATAGTTGAAATGATTGCAGCTTTGTGACACTCATGGACACAGCTTCTTCTTATATGGCTTTGCTTCCCCCTGGGAAGTAGCTTTAAGTCTCTCACATCTGTCAAGTTAGTTCCATCTGACTTGAAAATCCAGAGTTTAAATCATGCAGACTAAATAATTATATGAAATACAGAGCTGTCAGTCTCAGGCATTCAAAAATTAGATATCCACTTCTGCAATGTTTCAGGGTTGGTTTCAGATGATTAAATAAATGTGTGTGTGTGTTTTTATTTGTTTTTGGTTTGTGTGTTTTCATGTTTTTCCGATTCTATTTTTTTTTAACAGGAGGGTTTAAAATTGGGCAAAATGAGAATTGAGACTCAAGGAAGCCAGACCTGTATGAAATAATACTTCAAATATTGGAGAACAACAGTGGGCATATAAAAAAAGTATCCTTTCTGCAACAAAAATAACATAGCTACAACTTTGTTGTTGTATAGTTTATTTTTAAGAGGTATGTGAATACCCTGAGCAAAGAGTTACCGTTGATGAATTTAGGAATTGTCCTATCACTTGGGACTTATTTTTAGGCTTGATCCAAATCCCAGGGAGGGGGGCTATAGGCTAGGCACAAACTGGGAAAAGACTCTTGAAATCTGAGCAAAGAAACTGCTCATTGTTGATTCCTGCTCTCTTCAGGAACACAGAACTTGATCTCCACTGATGAGCAGTATTGCTTGAAGGGAATACACACCTCCATCGCCAGCTTTGCTTTCTAATTGGAATAAACTCTAAGACTCTTGAGTTTTTGGCTAACTGCTCAGTGACGAAGAGAGGGCCTTGTATATTTTTCCTTAGCTTGACTCGCCACAGTGAGCTATTTGAGCTTCTATATCGAATGCTTTCACTGTCTGCTTTTAACACAAAAAACAGTAGTACTTCTACTAGAGTGGATATAAGCTATATATGCTAGGAGTGGGATTTCCTTCAGGGGAGCTAAAATGCTGTCGCTTCCTTGTGGGGTGGAGGTATCTCTGTGTTCACTTTGCGTCTCCTTAGGGAAAAGTCATGTCTCCCAAGATCCCACAGGAAATCAGTAGCAAAGACTGAAATAGATGTATGCCTGTGTAAATAAATGTAAAGCTACAAGGCCCTTCCTTCTCTTTCTGGCCCTGTGGTGCTGCCTCCCCTCCTTTTCTTTGTCTTGCCTCAGACTTTCTGCTGACACTTTCATTCTCTTCTTCCTCTCGATCATGCTCTTCTCTTGCTCTTCTTTTCCCACAGCAGTAGCCTGCGAAGCAGTGACAGCAGGAGCAAATGTCACCCTAGAGGAGCTGCTCCTGCCAGGAAGGGCACTGCAACATCAAGATTTTCACTGCTGCGAACACTGTGTGTCTGCGCACAGCAATTAATATGATCATGTTTGAGGCCTCCCTGAAATCACAAGGCAAAACACAAAAACTCAGCAGAATAAAGTCTGAGCATATTGCAGAAGTATTTTAGTTTCAGGTTCTTTTTTTAAAAGAAAAAAAGCTGCTTTGGAGTAAATTTGACCTGACAGTGATCTTCAGAATAAGCTGATCTTCCGAAAAGAACTTCCTAATTTGTACCTATAATGAACACAGCGACTATATAACTGATTCCTGCTTTTGAACCATGCCATATTTGTTCCATTTTATGATGAAATACAGATGTATTTCCCAACACACCAGGAAACTGTTTCTAAATCATCTCTTACCCCGCTGCTGATGAAATAAAGCAATTCCAAGGTTTCAGGATTTAGAGCAGATTCCTATCTGAAAGGCTGCTGAGGGCTGCTTTGTAATCCCAATAACTGCAGAGGGAGTCCTGCTATTTCAGAGTCGATTCACCCAACCCATGTGCAAGGTGACCAAGTTAATATGACCAAGTTAATAGCTTACTAGAGCTAACTATTTTCTCTCGTAGCTTCAGCTGCTTCATTCTGTATTGTAGCACACACAAAGAAACTGAAGTCTGTCCCTTCCTGACTACATGGTCCTGATGTCTTTCCTAACAAGGCAAAACCCTCTGAAAGTTTCCCAGAGTTGCTCTCTGAAGGGTGCCTGTTAAAAATCTCAAAGTATGGAGCACCTCTAAGGTGAACTTGGACACTAACTTCATCTGAAGGTAGTTATCTAAAACAACAGACTTCTGTGACCAGCAAAGACTGGTGGCTTTGCTAGCTACTGTGTAAAGAAATATCACTGTCTAGCTGTCATACTGTAGTCCTGCTACCCATCGTCCTCTTGTCAAGTGTCTACCATGAGTACTTAGATCCTTTTAGGCAATTAACATTGAAATGCTGTAGTTACTTCTCCCCTTTTTGCTTCTTGTGGCTTAGGTCTTGGCCAAAGAGTTTCCGTGTCCTGGCTGAACATCCTCATGAAACTCCCAGTCCTCTGTTTTTGCAAGGCTGACACTTCTTCATATGGTTCTCGGAGGTGCACGTGTTTGAGCAGTAGGGCTGGTGACCAACTCTTCTGCGTATTTCACGAATGTTCCTGGGGCTGCAATTTTTTCTTACAAGAGGTTGTTCATACTTCTTCTTTGTGTCCTTCCTCTATGGAGCAGACTGCAGGATTTACCTTTTGGCTTTCCACACTCATTTGACTCTATATGGACACTAGTGATGATCAGTGGAAGGGTTACTTGCTGTGGTGAAACTTAACAAGGATTAATTTATGGCTTCATAAACTTGTACTTTGCATGACTTTAATGCAATAGTTCAGTTCACATATATTAATGAAATATTAAAAAACAAGTTTGACCAAATCCAAAAGGTTAGGTATCAACTGCGAAATTCTGCCTGTTCTGTGTAACCACGCTGGAAAAAGAGTTATGATTAAAATAAGTAATCCCATTGTCCAGCATTTCTGTCCAACTCTGAATGACCAGTTTTCAGCATTGACTTTCAGATGCTCAGATGCTCGCTGATGCTGCTTAATGATGAATATACTTGATCACCCACTAACAGAAAGCATGGACACATCAGAGAGCTTATCAGATTGCAAGCTACTTTTGTAGGGTACTTTTTTGGGTGATTGGGTTGGGGAAGGGATTGGATCTCCAGAATGGGAAAAGAAATTGAGTCCTAATGAAGTGAAAAACAATAAGTGGGTGTCCCAGGCTCCTTGGCTGGGACAAGGAAGGATCTCATCTTTTGCAGGGCGTATGAATGAAGCATGCATGTTCATATACCTTTGCCAGGCATGAATTGAAAATTTTTTTTAAGAGCTTAAGCACTGAGTCCGAGAGCTCCACTTGTCTCCTTCCCCATAGGCCTGACAGCTCATGCCCTGCACTCAGGCAGGCCCCTCTACAAGTTGTTGTAGGGAAATAACTCAGCGTATGGTCAGCAACTCGTGCCGTATTTCCCTCACAGCACCATCAGTAAGCAGATGCTTTATGTAACCAGAGATTGCTGCTTTCTAACAGAAATCACAAATATGACACATTACCCAAAATTTGGGCTTTTATTTTTATTCTTTTTTTTTTTTTTTAATTACAGTATGGCTATAGGAATTTTAAATACATACTATAAAACCAGTGTGTCTATTTTTTTTCCTGCAACTTTCCCTCTACCACAGCACCTCCCTAGTCACCATTTCCAGTCACTTCCCCCTCTCTCATTAAGCTGATAGAAATAAGGTCATGAGAGTCTTTGGTTTTGTGGTCTGATGACTTCTCATCAGCCAGCCTCTGTGGCCCTCTTCTCTGTGCTGGCTTTGGCCAAGTCAGCTGGGAAGGTCAGCCCCTTCTCTCATCCCACCTCTACAAAGAGGTGAGGAAGCTAATATTGACTGTCCTGGTTTTCACACATGTAAAACTGTGTTACTTTGGACTTGAATGTGAACCAGAGAAGCTCTCAGACACCCATCCTCTCTTCCCAAGAGAACAGCATTTCCCCAGGACTCACACAAATGTGGAGGAGTGGAAATTAGGCTTCTCAAAATGCTGAAACACACCTGAGAGAGGAGAATAAGGGCCTGACATCGCTCATATCTTTCCTTTTTGCTGGCTTTAAGGTTTTCCTCTTAGTCTTGAGACCCAGCCCTTCCTTTCTTGCTTACTACTACCCTTAAAATGTTATTTGTTCCTTGGTCTCCTCACTGTTCACTAGTTCCCCTCTCCTCCATGCTCTCTACTTGCTCGCCTGTGTTGGACACAGTCCAGCCCTTTCTCTCTTCTGCATTTGTCATTCAAGCGCTGTTTTATGTTTTCCTGCTGGTCATTAATACAAATGTCAGGTGAGAACCAACCTACCTCAGAACCTTCTGGCTCCCCAGTAGGTAGCAATATACCAGGATGAGATGTGTCAAGTATCTATCATTGCCCTTTGCTTGCAGACCTTCCAGCAGCATCTTTCACTCCCACTGGCAGACTGTCTCCCACAAACTACCCTGAAAAATTAATATCTGCTGGTGTGGATAGGACTATGACATAGATGTATTAAATAATTCTATTCAAGTGCTTTTTTTTTGTGCTCTGTTTCTGTGAGCACATTACAGTAAGAATCATGGATATGGATCTGGCCTGCTTTTGCTTTTTTTCAATTCCTGGTTGTTTATTGTTCACCGTTTTCCAATTTCATCATAAATTCCTGTGCCTTTAATGGTTACTGAAGATGAAAATGTGGATTCAAGACTTTATACCAAATGTCACGGGTCTTCATGGATGTCTGTGTATATATTACAGTGTATGTAAGCACACATATAAAACTTAATTTTTAATTTGAGTTCAGCCACTTCATCTGACTTATTTCCATGCAGCCTTTTACCAATCAGCAGCAGTAATAATCCAGGGGAAACTGAGTCATATGTCCCCAACAAACTCCAGTGAGAGCTCGCCATTTGGGAACAAAAGCTGCATGTTTCATTCTCTAATGAAAGCCAATATAAACCAAAGAAGACACATTTACATGAATTAATTGAAATTATACAAATTAAAGATACAGCTAATTTATTACGTGGGAGTAGCTCCTGTTTTCAGCAAGTAGCTCCTGTTTTCAGAGAAATCTTTACTTTCAGTTTGGACTCAACCAGAACATGCTTGAAAAGACTATGGGATACAATCATTTTTTTTAAGATTTGTGAGATTAAGAGGGAAGAAAGTTCTTAGGAGAACTTGAAGTTGGACTGAAGAATGAGCCAGGTAATTTTTTTTTTTTTTTTTTTAAACAGAATTCACAGGTAGATTTATATGTTCGGATTGCTTAGCCTCAGTAGTTCAGGTTATTTTTCTTCCTTAGTTGCTCTGTGTATGTCTTCTTCAAAGATTTCCTTAGCTTGAAAAGAGCTGTGAAAGGGAAAACCCTTCAGCCTGTTGGCCTGACACTGGAGACAGAAATTTGAATATCACTCCTGGAGGGATGGGTAATTGTACTTCTCACTGGTCTGTCACCCTCGGCAAGTTCTTTGTCCTCTAAAATGCAGATGTTTTGGGATGTGGAAAATTATCTTGTCTGCACTTTTCATGGCCGTGTGGTATTAAAAGACAGTAAAAATAGACAACTAGCAAGGGAACGTCTCTACAAGAGAGCAAAGAAGCATTTAGCCCTGTGGGAGATGCCTTTCCCCCTCTCCTGGTGTCTCTCCTTCCCGCGTTCTCCGCACACAGCCGGACGCGCGCTCAGCCCGGCAGCCCCAAACACAAGTGAGCAACGCACTGGCTGGGCCAGGTGCTGCCAAGATCCCGAGGGAGTTCTAACAAAACGCCTTTGTGGTCTCTTCAGGACAAGGCGAAAACATCCTCCTAGAACCATGCTTTGTTTGCATCCTAACTGGAACAGCATTAAAGGGGAAATGGGAATTCAGAGCTGCCAGCAACAGTATCTCTGTGATCAGCTCACCAATAAGGCCCAGTACAGACCCGCAGAGCCTCTGGATAAATTGTATTTTCCAAGGGTTAATTAAGCTGTCTTGAGCTTCTGCATGAAGGGGAGCAAACTGGCACTTGCAGTGTTTTCTGAAACATGCTGTCGACATTGCAGTCCCTGCTGCTTTTAGCTGTATCGATCCGATGCCTGACCTGTGAAATCCTTGATGGCTGCTAACACTGGAAGCTCACTGGAGCTTTCCAAGGGAGCTTCAGGACAGCTTGTGTAGTCAAGTACAATTACCTGTCCCTCCAGGAGAGCCAATTAGTTCACAAAGAGATGGAGCAGAACAAATGTTTTGTGTGTGATTTAGAATCTTTACAAAAAGCTTTGTTCTGTCTGATTCCTTTGTTTCTAATTTTATGATTATTGCTCTGTTCATGGCAATCCACACTGCATTTCCTTACGTGTCTCATAAAGGATTACTTGGGCATGAGAAAACAGATTTGCAGCTGTTATTTCTTAAGCAGAAGGAAAAAAAAAGTCTTGTATGAGATACAAAATTTGCCCCTTAATAATATTAATTATCATGGACCTAAAGTAAAAATGCTCACATGTTGAATATTTGCAGGGCCTTGTCAGTTCGTTTAGAACTGACAACATAGGTATATATTTAGGTGCTGTAATTGTAATAGCACATATCTCTCTCTATATATGTACGTGTTTACTGGCAGACACACATTTCAGTTTAAATGATAAGTATCAGTCTTCTGAAAGGGAAAAGAGAGCAACTGATCTGTAAAACATATAAAGAATGGAAATTAAATGGACTACTGTGTGTAATATTACCAATTTCATGCAGAATTTGTGATTTTTTTTAGTACAAAGAAAAAACAGTGGACCAAAATTTGATCTCCATTATTCTAAGAGCCCTACTATTTGGCTGAAGTTGTTCAGAGATAAGAAAATAACATTGATCCAATAATAAGACCTCTTCAATAAATTCAAACTAATAAATAAATAAGGACCCAATAATTTAAGAAGTTAGTGTCTCTTTTTTCATGGTGAACTGAAAGAAATTATGTGATGTTCTGCAAATAAATTGGACTGCAGCAAAGACTGTTGCAGTAAGAAAATTTGGGATGATTATCAGCTGATGGTGAGAGATGTCATGAGGTCAGCGATTATGGGTTTCCTAGGTATTGCACAGCTCATAGTCTGTTGCTGAAAACGAAATCCTACTTGGATTTTTTTTCAGTCTTGTCGTGGAAGAGTGCTAGAGAGTAGATCTCATTGACTTCCAGTTTAGACCTCAGGGTTCAATGACATATCCATTACGTTTGGATTTCTTCCAGTCCTAAAATCCCTTGACTTTACTGTTCTGTTTGAGAAATGGGAGTGGGACGTAGATCTCTTTGTTTTAAGGTCACTGGTTTGAGGAGGTCTGGGTTAGCAGTGACCAAAAGTTGTTACTGCATGATGGCTGTTTGGGTTTCCGGAGTGAAATGAGATGATGATCTCCTAGCTGAAGGCTGGTCATAGTACAGAAACCACCATTACAACTGACACTAATTGGCACTCTGCTTAGCAGTGACAGTAGCTGGACCATTGATGGCCATTAGAATGGTTTTATATTCTAATTCTTTGACGTCGTCCTTCCAAAGGAGGGTTGAAACACAGTGGTAAGGCAGTGGGGAAAGATGAGATACTCCTCCCTCAATTGTACAGGTGAGGCTTGTAGAGGATGCACGGTTAAACACTATCAAGTTGATACTTTTCACATATAAAGAAGACAATGTCATCATCCAGACAGAACAACACTAACATTATATTACAAGAGGTTGCTTAATGGCAATCTTCTGACTGGCCCAGGCAAAACATTATGAAAAAGAGATCGTGTTTTGTGTCATGAGGAGCCATCAGTGAGGTTAAAGTGACATCAGGCATTCATGGCTGCTGTTTGTGTTAATAGAAGTATCCATATCAAGAGGAAAAGTTCTCCTTTTTCACTTCCACAAGATTCCCTGATTCATAGATGCCTTTGAGAAGACAAAAAGTATGGACCTTGTGGGAAATTCTGGGGTTGCGTTGACCAAACAGCTTTGCAAAGAATGCCTCCCAGGAGCACTGGGATATAGAGACTCACCAGTAATCTTCATGATGCTGAGATGAGCGACTTGCCATCTGAAGGGACACTGTCAACGGCTTTCAAAGGTCTCCAAGAAATCTACTGGTAATGACAAGCCAAACTGCAGCCTAAATCACGAGAGATCCTGCAAAGGTGTGTTCTGTAGGTGTCTTTTCTTTCAACTAGCTCAAAGTTGATGTCAATGTCCACAAAATTATGCTCAGCAGAATGTCATTCAGGTGCTATCAAGTACAGCTCTGGCAGCTCCGGTGCGTGATGGAAGGAATGGACAAAGTTTGTCCACATTCTGCTGGGTTTCTTATATATTGTACTGAGCATCAATGAATGCCTGAACTTTGTGCATTACATGCTCGCATAGCAACTGTGCTGAACTATAAAATGCTCAATTATTTATATGGGAAGCATAGCAAGGCTGAGTGGCATTTCTGTAACCTGGAGCTTCATGATTAATAAATAAAACCATTTCTTCTCTTGTCAGTGGCCTGTATCCTTGCTTGCTGAGATGCATGCTGGGCAGCCAAAAGAAGAATTGTCAGGGCACAACGCCATACATTTGCTTTGCTGGTGTAATTACTTGGCAACATTGTCAATATTATCTGTTTTGCTTGGTAGAAAGAGGATATTACTGTGAAAATCTCCACAGTAATAATAAATGAAGCCTTACTCAGTCATTTGCTAAGGAAGGATCATGAATTATATTGGACCAAGCCTACATAGCAATTGCTTTTTTTTAATGTTTATTCCTTTTCTTCCTTTTATACTGAGTCCAGAAAAACTCATGTGTGTTGGACAGAAAGCACAAGGTTAGAGGTAAAGAATGAGCATTAACCACCACAAATACTGCAGTATTCCTCACAGAGCAGTGCAGATTGCCATCCTCGGGGTCAGGGTTAAGTACAGTGCAGCAGCTCTTTCAAACTGCCTTAAGAGGGGGAGAAGCAGCAAGGAAGGTCATCTTGGGAAAGGTCAGCAAAAGCAAAATAACAAGGTCTGTCTGGGTGGGGGAATTGTTTGTTGTGTTGGTAGTACATATAAGACACCAAATGAAATCATCTTAGGAGTAACAATCAGCATCCAGGCTGGGCAGTTCATTTGCTTCTGTTTTGGTTTCTGATTCAGACCTCCCTTAGACAAGCGGACCTTCTTCAAGAAAAAAAAAGTAGAATCAATTCATATCCAAATAATTTTTCAAATTTTCCGTTCCTTAGGTGTTGTCCCTGGTGTGTTCCCCCAGAGCAGCCTCAGCTCTTTGGTTCACAAGATTTCAGCCACTTTTATAGGACCTAGCCGTATGCAGGCAGGGAGCAGGGTGCCACGGAAAGCATCAAAACGGGGCTCTTTCCAGATGTGAAAGACTACAGCGAGTACAGCAGCCTACTCCTCTTTTCTCAGGGCGGTACCTGCAGACTGAATCTTCCTCTCTTCTCCTTGGAGACCCTCAAGCAGGTGCTGCGTTCTCCTGAAACTGGGCATTTATTGAAATGGGCTCAAGCGGGGGCTTTTTGTGCTCTTTGCACCCTACTGACCCACTCATCTGCAAAAAGATAACATGTCCTTCCACTTTGTGATAAGTGTGAAGCTGTAAACAACAACATCTGATTCCCAGCAAATCAAAACACTACATGTTCCCTACTGAAAATTTTGGTGGAAAAACAGAGCCAATCTTGGATGCTTTAGCAGATACAGCTCTGCAACAACATGCAGGACTACGGAAAAGCTTTGAGGAACCCGCTATTAGGAGGTGCAAAAAGTCAAATGTTGCTTGATTAACTGCTCCAGGACTTTCAGTATGTTCATTCTCGCACCAAGTTATTAGAAATCAGCATACTGTCTAGCCTACAGGCTTATTGCTTCTTCTTCTGGCTATTTTTTTCCCTAAAAATTGGTTTCCTACCTGCAGGCCTTTTTTTTTTTCCTTGCCCTAACATTTAAGCAGTTCAGTCATCTGTTTATTTCTTTTTTTAATACAAGAAAGGCCAAAGAAATAGACGTCTGTTATTCCACAGTATAGCAGCGTCTCGGCACAGATAGATGCCTGACAGAGGAAACGTGCTATGGAGCCGAGTAGCTCTCCCCGAAGAGAAGCACCTGAGCTCCACTGCCGTTTGGTTTGATCAAGTTCAGAGCCATCAGAAGTGGCACTTGGGCCATGTACTGTTCATTTGGTACAGAGCTGCATAACATTTTTGAAATGTGCAACTGAGAAAGGGCACATGAAGCATGGGTGGTGAGCTAAATTAACTGTAAGGAAAAAGCCCATTTAAGGTGTAAGCATGAGATAAGGCAATATGCAGTTATTAATATGACTTTTTTTTGTTAATCCCTAAGCATTAGAACAGTTTGAGCCTTTCAAGCACAGAGAAGATTTCACTCCATTTATCTACAGTAATCATGTGCTCTAAGGCCAGAAAGACGTCACATTAAAAAAAATCCCATTGCATAGCCCGCAGTTTCCCTTCCCAGTGTTGCAGCTCTCCAGTGGTCTTCATAAAAAATGGATTTGGGCAGATTGTAACAATTCTTCAAACATCTGTGAAATATCACTATCCACAAAGCACTTGGGCTTTAATTGTTTGAAATGCCTGTCTTGAAATGATCCTTCTAAAAATGGGTTTGATTTTTCCTTTTCAATGTAAGCAACATTTTTATGGTCTAAAAAATCCTACAGCATTGTCAGAAGTGCTGTGTTTCGCTTTTTATGAACCCTGAAGTAATGGCTCTGCAGAAGGATATGCAGAAGTCTGTTATTGACTGTGAAGACATTCGGTACTGATTGACTGTGAACTAAAGCATCATTTTCCCTCTCATACCAGTATCAGGATAATACTATATTTGAACCCCTGATTTGATTGATATGTCTCAGCAGCAGGACACTTAAACATTTATATCATAAAATGAAAATGAATTATTTTATGTCACTAAACACAACAGCCTGGCATGCAGTAGTTTAAATCTAATGGAGTTCCAATCAGTTCTGTAGTTACTAAAATACCTAGAATCTTGCATTTTTGTTACAAGGAGGCTTCCAGGAAAATCTCATAAAGTTAAAATGGTAACTAGTCACTATGTCTATTTTAAGGCTTTAAAATCGCCCAACTTTGAAAGGCTGCTCGATACAGATATGCATTCATGTAAATGGCAACTTGGAATACAGAACACCCAACTCAACCATTTTGCAGAGTTAAAAATTCGGATACTTTACAATCACATTTATCTACTACTGTTCAGACGAGTACATTTTTCTCAACACAGGGACCTAGTTTCAAAGGGTTTTCCTAACAATTCCTTTAATAAAATATATCTTTTACATAAAATTCAATTGATACTTGAATTCTTTATATTTATAAGGCAAATGTCTGTATCTTCATCTAGAAAAAATTTAATTTGAGCATATCATCCTCTCTGCCTCGGCTAAATCACTGTATTTCTTGTATGATTTTTAAAGAAAAAAAGTGTAAGAATTGTTTCAACTTTTTATATGTACTACCCATCTTGACAAGTTCTTAACTTCAGTATATTGTGTCTCATTAGTACTTTAAAACCTGCTGAAGCTAAACTGCATCTTGCTTGCCTATTAGTTCAACCTTAGGCCCATCAGTAGAGCATTACCCAATGTCTTGGGAACAATTAAGGCATCCCTTCCCTACCAAACAGTTTTGAAGTGGACAAAACATATTTAACAATAAAATTTGTGGCACACAGCATGGAAATGCAATGAAAACTACAGGGAATATACATTAATCCTAATGCAGAACAAGTTCCTAATAACTCACTTGAACCTCCTGGGGATATAATATCAAGTATGTACTCTCTAAATGCTACTAATGAAACATTTGCCGTCCACAGTGATAAAAAGAAAAAGAAGAGTCTCTGGCCTGTTAAAGGGCTACTTGAACAACGCCCAGAATGCAAACTTAAGATGTATGTGATTATTGATCTTTTCAGCAAAAAGGCTTTATGAATAATATTCATACCACACCATTAGAAGGTAAAGTAGCTTGGGAATTAAACATCAGCAGGAGAGCAATTGATGGATGTAGACAGGCCAGACAATGTCATTCTAAAAGCAGCTAATCAATATGGACAAACATGTCAGAAAGATGATTTGAAAAATGATTTTATAATAAGGGAGGGAAAAAAAAAAAAAACAGGTTCCTCAGGTCCCCAGTCTTCCCTTCCTCAGAGTTATATATTGCTGGAAGAAGGTTGTTAACTGTTTCCACAAGCAGCAAGAGGAAACTAAACTAAAAAACACAAATGCAAAGTTTTGAGTTCTGAATAATTAGACTGATGCAGGCAATTTTGCCTCATCTAGCTACAGTTTTCCAGCTGGAACAATATGTTATCCCACCTTATTTTGAATCCTCTTCAAAGCTACAGAGCTAGTCCCAGAATACAGGCAGGATTTTTCTGAAATGGGGGGCTCCAGGACTGCCAAGGAGGCCAAACTTTTCTGAGTTGGATTCTTGTTGCAACGAAGGAACGTTGGAAGTTCTGGCTTCAGTTTGTTGGCTGAGGTAGCTTTACAGCAGGTTTGTGCTCTTCCAAACAGTGCAGAGTGGCTGCTGTTGAGTTCTTGTCTGTCAGATTAAGCACTGTGCTGCCTGGCAGGCTGGTGCTATTCGCTCTTGCAATTCTCCCTCACCACAGCCTCTCCACCACCCAAGTAGTACACGCTCATCAGAGCCTACCTCCTCCTGGACTCACTCACCCCAGCTTCTCAGCGGATCTGTTCTCCCAAACCCATGAAGAAGCTCTTGTGCTTAGGGCTCCAGGTTAATGTTAATGTCAAGGAATGTTTTCTAATTCTGACACAAGCCTCCTGTGTAACCTTAGACACACAGCTCAACCTGTCCTTTGCTGCAATTTCCCCATTGGTAGAAGAATAGTACTTCACTTCTAGAGAAGTTCATACTAGGAGCTCCCTTAAGATATTCCAATGGAAGGTATAAAGTAAAAGGTGTGTAAGTACTGGAGGGTTATTATTTTTTCTGCTTGCATCAAAGACACAGCTACTTTCAATTTATTTGAAACTCAGTGTTCAAAAAGCAGGAAAAATAGATCATTGAAAAGCAATGGGTGTGGAAGCTGGGAATGAATTTCTCATTTCTATCAGTCTTTGCTACCCTAGAAAGCACTGCTCCTCCAGTCTGCCTGAAATCCTTCTCTGCCTTCTTTCCCTGTGTGCCTCCTCTTTGATCCAATGGTTAAATCTTTGCCATCTGAGATATTTTACTTTCTCCCTGCAAGACGGCCTTTCTTTGGAGACCCATCCCCGACATTAGTCACTATATAGACATGCCACCTGAGCATGCATTTCAATTTGTATTTCCTGCCAGGACTGTACTGGATCTGCGAGGATTCTCCCCATGTCCCTGCAAGAAAAAAGTACCAACTTGGGTGTCATCAATAACATCTTGACAGCATTTCTTATAACTCTTTGAAAGCATTCTCATGTCATGCCTTTGGATGAATGTGGGCAGGATGAATGTGGTCCCTTCCGTGACTCCAGAAGGGAGGGCTCTTGGGGAAGGTTGTCCACTGCCACCCTCTGTGCCTTCCCTGGGAGGGATGAATGGAGTCATTGTAAAGCTGAACCATCTGGAAGCAATTGGAGGCAGAGTAAATATCCAGGAACAATGCAGGCAGATTCAATAGGCCTTGGTTTGTATAGGTACCAGGTCAATAGATGGCAAATACTTTACATTATAAGGAATAACACAGGGCTAAGGAGTACAGTTGGGGACTATTTACTAACTGGGACATTTATGTAGCACACTGATGAGGAGAAGGACTTTACACGTTGCAGTGGGGCAGTAAATAAAACTCAACCCAGAGCAAATGTATGTGAATGTTGATACCATTGTACTTGTATGAATGGGAATTTGTTCAGAGCTCCTTTATGAACTAGCCACACATTTCTTACTGAGCTACATTCCTTTTGTGACTTCTGATAAGAATATTTTTACACTTAGTCACTGCACATTGTTTATACTGGATGTTTCACATCCGCCATACACATATATAGGATTTCTATTAAGGCTAGAATCAAATAGAAAAAACCCTGATTTCACAAAAGCCATTGACAGTTTCCCTGCAGGTTGCAGGCAGCAGTGAAGTACGTTGCTGGAGCCCTGCAATAGCCATGGCCACCGCGGGCTCACTTGGTGCAGGCGGGTGTTTTTCAGGGCATAGCACCCCACCCTACCAGGGCACGCATCAGAGTACTTTGAGTCTCAAGCTAAGGATTGAAAATGATTTATTTGTCAAAAAGTAAATTGAAAGATTTACTTGTGCTGGCGTTTGGTTTCCACCAAGAAAACGGCCTTTGGTATTCTAAGCCGGAGCTCCTGCTTTAAGGACGGTCACGGAGTCCATCACCAACCTTCCCCTCACCTTCACCCTTCTTTCCCCAGCTGCAGAGTTCAGAAGTGTTGGCTTCAAAGTTCCTCTTTCTCCTGTTAGTGTTGGGAATTATTTAAATAACACAAAACACCCAGAATAGAACTGTATATGGCTTATATATGAGGGCATTAGGCTTTGGTTGTAGCTCTGTGGTTGAGTTCAGAGGAAAAGGCTTTAGGAATATCTGTTTTTTCTTTCCTCCATAGTCCTGCCTCTTTGGCATGGGTGCTCACAGCCAATTCCCACTAGTAGGAGTAGGTATCGAATAGGGATTTTTTCTCCCCTTAAAACTATGTCAGCAGCACGAGGTCAGTTCTTCTTTCCCTCTGGTTTTCCCCCCTCAAGAGAGTAATATTTCTCAGCAGGAGTCCCCAGTGTTTAGCTCTGGGATGTCCCCCATCCTGAAGCTCTTTTTGCTACAAAGAACAAAACCAGGTTCTCCACGGCGCAACGTGCCCATGATATTAACCCTGTAACCTGCTGAGCTCCCTGCACCATCTGCAAAAAGAAATCTGGAGCCTGTTTACAAACCACCGTGATTTTCCTGGGAATGCTGTGCTGTGAAACAATGATTTGTCTCAAATGTATTTTGATTTTTCAGAATGGTTTTATCTTGAAAGAATTCCTGTGTGCCTTATCAAGCAAAGACCTGGCTCCCATGTATCAGTTTGCTGAATTAAACAGCGTTAAACATTTAACATGCTAAAAGAATTAGGCTGGGAGATGTAAAGAAAGCTGAGCTTTAAGATGAAATGTAGGACAAACTCCAAAGGATGTTTTGCCTGTTTCATTCAGCTTTAGTGTCTTGCCTATAGGCCTCCCTTTGAAATAATCTATGAACATGGTTACCATATAATTAGCTGAGCAGTGAGTTAGGTGTTTAAAAATATTTTTTCAGGTGCTTTTTTGTATTCATGATAGCTTCTCAACACCAAAAATCAATCTCAATCAAAGCTGCTACTGAGTTTATCATAAATTATCATGAAAAGGTTTTCTACTGAGTAGATGGTTAATTACTATCTAATTTGAATAATTTTGCATATTAATGAGAAATGAATGAAAATCATTTTTAGATTTTTAACTTCAGCTGAGAAACCCATGGAGATAATGGTCCCTTTTAAGATGCATGTGATCCTGTTACTAAAAGAGACCGAGATTTTTTTTCATTTACCAACTTGTTTTAAATTGATTAATGGATTAGTGTTTTTGTCATTAATAAAATATACCCAAATGAAAGACATGTTCATTATTTGACTGTGTGGCCTTATATCTGCTGCCAGAACAGAAGCAACTGACTGAAAACACATTAAGGCTCTGCTGAGGGAATAGGAGGCCCCGCACAAGCCCTCGCAAGTACCAGAGTCGGAAAGCCACGGAGTTCCACGGAGCCAGCTCCGGATGGGGAGCAGTGCAGTCCATGGTAGGCTCAATCCCAGGCCATTCTGAGCAGGGGACTGTGAATGGCCGTAGATGGGGCTTGCTGCAAACCTTCTTCCTTATCCAACAGCCTACCTTACTGTCTGTGAAGGCTTCAGGGGGATGAGATGAGCGGCTCTTCTCACAGCGCCTGCAGCACTGTAGCCCAGCTGCTGTCCCAGGTACCAATAACAGCGCGGTGTCCACGCTGCATTACAGGACCACACAATTATTCAGGAAAGGCTAATCAGTGTCACAGGTATTAGGACTTGGGCTCCTGGAGTACCTCCCCTCTGCGGTGTTTTTCATGCAGACAGGAAATTATAATGAAATTGAAAGGCTGTGGATTAAAATTGAGCATAAAATATACTCTTAGAGTAAACGATGGATCCCCAGAAGGTATTGATGAAGCCTAAAGAGCAAGATCTACTTAGATATACCAAGACTAGCCAGATTTCTAACAGCAAATGTTTGAAGAGAGCCATAAAAATGTTGGCAGGGAAAAAATCCCTCATATTTCAGAGCATATGCCAGATATTACTTGATGAGATGTAGGGAGCAACTACATATGCACCTCATGGTGGACATTCAGTTGCTTAAAGTGTCTTCCTGTAGCAACTGGTAATAAACTGTGGTGCTAAGAGCATATTGGGTTATAAGCAGGCCACTCCTGTAGGGTGGCCAGTCATACATAAATTGTTTTCCTTCAATTTGATAACAACCAGAAAAAAAAAAAGACATCACCACTAACAAAAAATTCTTTATTAAATCCTGTCTCTTTTTAGTCTATTTTTGGAGTTCTGATCCCTGCTCCTGACTGTAAGGTGAGTGACACTGTGTGAGGTGGGTCTGAACTTTCCTAGAGAAATGTTCTTAAACTATCACATTGCAATGGCTGAATCTGAACAAAATAACAGAAGTTGAATTGTTCAAAATAGACCAAGATAGTTAGCAGCTTATACAGCTTTAAATATACAGAGAAGGCTTCCTGAAGGTTTAGAATTTACTAATGTGAAATGTGATCCAAATTATAGAGAGATGAAATACGATGTTGCAGGTAGTGATGTGAGAGAGATCCCTTCTGTGATCCTTTCCTTAACCCCTTGTATTCTTGCAGCACTTCAGATGTTTCCCAGGCGTAAAACATTTCAGGAATTAGCAGTTTTCTGGGCTGACAAAGACTTCCTCACCTCCTTTCCTACCCTCCCTCCACTATCTTCTTCCTTATTATTACTTCTAGGAACAACTGCCATGTGCCCTGCTGAACCTTGACTGGCTTAGTCTTGGGAGACTTCTGACAACAAGTTGTGGACCTCAGATTGTGCCGCAATTAGTAGTAGTGGGTCAGCATGTCAAAAACACTGAGGAAGAATCAAGATGGGAGCTGTTTGTCGGTGGAAGCCTGTTAATTCTTTAGTATGAGAGTTTTTTTTAGGATTTGTAAAGGAATACCGGTAGATATTAGATGTGGAAATGAACAATCTGAGAATTTAGTAATGATGTATATGCTTCCCTTGCTCCCTAGCAGGACACCTGTATTTCCAAGTCCCTTCCCACAAGGGGTTACCCTTTGTTCCAGAGCATCATTACAAGCTCTGGTATATAGAGCTGGTAAAAAATCAGGGCCATAGCTCGTAATAGTGTATAAAAACTCATACATTTTACCAGCATGTGAGCTAATAAGCATGTGACTGGCAAAAGGTTCAACTCTTCCTCCTCTGTTAAGCTGTACTTCATTGATGCTTAGAGCAGTGTATCTTTCAGAAAATGATTTGGCCCGACACTTGCGGTCTCTACTCTTGGCAATCCTCCAAATGGTTTCAAAGGGAATTCTGCCTAAGTTCTGACTGCCTGATTTAGTCAGTAATTTTGTCCACAGGAACACTCTTTCAACAGAAACAGCCTCCACTGGCAGAGGATCTGCATCTGGTCTGTCAATCCTACCCTTGGCTTTGGTCAATAGGTCAATAAGAAATAATGATTTCACGAGATCAGAAGATGTATTAGCACCTTCAAGTTACTATGCATGTTTGCACAGATCTCAGTGCCTGGCACCGATACTGAAGCTACTCTAATGAACTATTATTTTCAGGTTTTCTGGTTTCTTCCATTGCAGGGGTGGCTCTATGGCTTGTTCTCTTTCTGGTGAGTGAAGTATTCGCCGTCATCTAGTGTAAATCAAGAATAACTCCACTGAGGTAAAAAGAGCCCGTCCAGTACTTGGGTCTTAAACCCTGGTTTAACGGAGGAGAATAAAGGTGGGTATATATCTACATTTGATTCCCTAATCAGCGGCACTGCACTTTGGGCTATTTGGCCCTACAGTACCAAATGCCTGTGAATTACAATATAACTGGAAGTAAATAATGTACAGCCCTTATATCCCACATATTATGTGATTACAGTGGCGCACTGGTCTTTTCCAAGGGGAAAACTACTCACCTTATAACCACAAGCTGGCAAATTTCTTGCCAGCTGGATCATTCATTCAGCTTGTAATGAGGGAGGAAGGTAACTCAGGCTCATTCATGTTATACCTAAATATAAATGGTTGATCAGCTATTTTCCATATACCTAGTTATTTTTTCCAAGAGACCACTCATAGGTAGCAGAGGAGGCGTGAAAGCAGCCAAATGTCAAGAGCTTTGTTAGCATTACATTTCGTTCAATTTTGTGATGCTTTCAGCTTTCCACTGTGTACATAGATTCATGCACAAATTTCTGATTGTACCTTTTCCTGAACCTTTCAAATGACACAGCTCTAACTTACAGACCCAGTCATAGAAAAGGCTCTATTCCTAGAAGTCGGTGAGATTTTTAAGATCCGTATCCTTCAAACACCATTTGAAATGATTAAGGGCAGGGACCACTCATGAAAATTACTGTGCACCAAGAAGCTAGGCATTTAAAATAAAAACAACACCAATAATTACTGGGCTTGTTCTAAACCATATGAACTCATAGAGCAATGACCAAACTGGGGCACAGATCCGCTCTCACCTATATAGAGTGTAAATTTATAGCAGATCCAGTGAAGTCAAGAGCATTTCTTTGGACTTACAAAGGTGACTGAATGTCAAATTCTGCTTTTAGAACAGAATAATTCTAAAGATATACTGAGAGCATGATCCTAATTTGCTTGAGCAGCCTATGGCCTCTATCATACAGAAACACAAGAAATTACAGAGACTTCAGGCCTGTGTTCCTTTTAAAGACTGGGTGGTTTTCCAAAGATCTGTGGAAGAAAAATGTGCACCATTTGGGCCCTGGCCTGGTTTCCAAGGCCTGGTGGATACGTCTGCCCTCAGCTGGAACCAGCAGAGATCAGCTGCTCGCCCGGAATGGGTGATGTTGGTTTCCTCAATCAGAACTTGCTACCTCAGGGCAAGCGAAGCCCTTCGCTCGCTGTCTGCTGTGGCCCGCAGTGCGCGGCTTGACACACTTTACCATGATGGAAACTTCCCGAGCTCTGAAGGCAGTGGAGCCCAAGGTGAGCGGCGGATACGAGCCAGGGAGACGTTCCACCTCATTTCCACCATTAGCGTTTTGTCTCTATGCAGTTTGATTATCTTCCCTACAGCCCTGCGTGCTTTACTGAAGGCTAATTCCCACTGATTTCAGAGTCTGAGGTGAGCTCGTTGTTTTAATGGCAACTCTGGAATTAACTATGCCAACAAATGAGGTGGCATATGGAGGTGCAAGTTAATTTCTGCTTAATAGAAATAAATACAGGTGATTCTCCCTCAGGAAAGCGAGGTCTACAAGGTCCCTTAGCTCACTGAGACGCACGGAGGATGCTCTTATGCCAGGCCTAGATGTGGGCAGAGGGGTGAATTTGCACGTCTTGCAGGCACTTGCCTACAAAATGTATCCCACAGCTGATGCTGCTGAGGATAACACTCTGAGTCCCAGTCTAATCCATAAAGTCTCACCTGACATACCAACCATTAAAAAGGGCACTTCCAGTGCTCAGGAACTAGGTTGCTTTTCATGAAAATAGCCTGATTTGTTGGACGAATTACATCTCGACACTCATTCAGGTAAAGCAGCTGAGATGATGGATGGTTTGGTAAAAGTAGTGCAGTTGGCATTATCTATAACATATGGGCATCAGTATATATTTGGGGATTCGTAAATAGCTATTCTTCTGAAAAATAGATTTTGAAACGGTCCTTTCTGCTTAAAAATGAAGATTTACTTGTCAACCCAAACAAACCTCATATATATGTAAGAGAGATCCTAAAATAAATTTTAGAGATCACAGACTGAAAATAAAGCCAGAACTTGTCTGCATAGCCTTTAACTGCACGGGATCAATGCCAGCTAACGCTATCTGACAGTCTGGGCAGGGGTATCTGTTTAGCACACGTGGCCCTGTATCTCTTGCAATACACTTTTTTAGTCATTAGGACAACTTTAGCATCAGGTCCTGTTTTATTCCTGAAATGAGTCTGAACAAATCTCTAATGTCTGATGATATTTTTGAGTTTTCCTTTATACAAGTATGTGGCATAGGCTGGCTATACATGGTACCTTATAATACAGATTTTCATAGCTTATGGGTTTGCTTATATATTTATATCCCAATTTTATAACTAGTTTTGTAAACTTGTATTTCTGAGGTAAGACATTCCAGAAATCAAAATAGTCAACATTAAATACCACAAGTACAGCTGCAGTTTTAAATATTTTATAATCCAATCAAATTGTTTGAGTACTAATGCATTTAAATGTTGTTATCGAATCCCCTCTAGACTTTTTAAAATGGTTACTCTGTTCTTGGCTTTGCTATTTATGAAATTCATATGGGATGACATTTTTAATAATAGAGCATTTGACTTACAGAGTAGCAATTCCTGCAGTGTCTCAGTATAATCTATAATTTTCTGACTGAACTTTCAGAGGGACACAAACACATATCACCCTTTTATTAATGAACATATACATCTGTTGATGCTGCCATAATTGAAATGACCTTAAGTGAGAAGACCTACATAAGTCATTTAGCATTTTTTATGATGCTTGGGTGAAGAAGCAGCACAAACGCAGCTTCAGGAGACTAAAGGCAAGAGCACAAAAGCTGTGCTAAAATGACTTAATTTGAAAAAAAGGCATCAAGCAAAGCACAGCCTATGTATAATTAAGCAACACTCGGTACTAGGGAGCTGGACAGGAGGGAGCTCTCAGGGAGTCTAAATTACCTCTCCTCCCTGGAGAGGATGGCACTGTCAGGTCAGGGCTCTGCTAAATGCTGGTTGCAGTGAGGGTATTTGATTGCCGTTGCATTCGCTGTACAGAGGTTGTGATAAACTGAGGACATCAGTGTTTTTGAGAGTCAAAAGTTCCTTAACCTCCTCCAACACAAACGTGTGCCAGAAAGGTGCTTATAAAACAACAGCCAGGGCTTTGTAGAGGGGAGAAAATAAAAAAGGAGCCAGCGAGCGCTCCAGCTTTCCCATGGTGGCCTCGTTTCTGCCGAGCTTCAGCACCATTTCTTCTGCCCTTCCTGGAATATTGCTCCTCTCCTTACGTGTGCTCGTTGTGCTCAGAGTTGGAGCCAAACCAATTGCTGACATGGTGAAAATGACTACTTTGCAACTGTTAATTCTTGATGGGATTTCGCTATCACGTGTTAACTCCAATGTGATTTTTAATGCTCTGGATTGTAGAAGAGTAAGATTTGGACTTAAGACCAGAAAAACTTGCAAAAAAGGAAGATCCCGCTCCCACATATACAGCTGTAAATCTCTCTACATGAAAGCTCTGGAGCTACTCCAGACTCACTTCAGCAGAAGCGAGCCTGGAATCAGGCCCTGTGGTGCCTGAGTTACTCCAGACTGCTATTAATTTGAAAAGAGAAAATGAATTCTTGTTAAGGAAAAATAAGCAGTATTTATTAATAATAATTAGAGAGGGAAGACATTAGTTTTGATATATTGGCTTAATTTGGAAAATAGACAGATTAGTAAAAAATAGATTTAATAATATTACAAACTGGCAAACATTTTCTGTAGTGTAATATTAATCGTGCTTAAATCCTTCTTTCACACTGCATGTGGCTCCTGCAGCAGCGGCTACACCAGAGTTTTCGGAGCATCCTGCTCAGTTGGAAAGTAAAACACCAACATCACTTCCAAAGGATCTCACTGGTGTTCTGCTTATCCCACAGAACCACCCCGAAGGTTTCACTCCGTGCTTTCGGGTAGGATCAGAGCAACAAGGCAGGCATAGCTGCGATCCAAATTATTATCTATCATCTGACGCAAGCTAAGAAGGGAAAGCACCAGCATCAAATGTCACTCTCAGCCATGCACTAGTGTCAGGATTATGGTGCTCTTCAGAGCCCATTGTATGTAATTTTACATGTAATGTTCTTGGAACATATGGTTCATAACATAAAACCCCCTTCATTTTAATTGACACAATAGGCTGGAATGGTTTTTTTCCTCCTTGCCAAAGTACTTGTTATGGTCTATATCACCTATAATGTGCATTCTGTAAAGCTCCTAACTAGGTATTTGAATGCTGAAATGCAAACGATTGCTATTTATGAGACCATGAGACCACCTAGTGGGTCAATTATTTGCATTTTAAAATTTCATTAATATGTACTAAGATCATAATAATGCCAGTGGTTCATCAGAACAACCTTTATTCATCTCCTTCTGGAAATAACTCTCTTTTTTCAGTGTTTTCTTTACAGTAAAAGAGAAGAGCAGATAAATATGTATTTTTGTGACTCTCAGATTGTTCTAATTGAAAGTTTAAAGGACACTGGGCAAGGCATTTTCTCCTTACAGTGGCTAAAATGATTTTTTCCTCTATTGTTTAGGAAAAAAAAGAGGAAAGGAAAAAATAGATGTCTGAAAGTGAAATCTATTTTCTTATCTAATCCCTTTTCTTCCTTTACGAACACACACTGGTTTGCTTATGAGTGCTAGTCTGCTGGCATCGATTTTTTTTTTCTTCTTTAGGAATAACACTGCTGTGTGTTTGTTTTGGACAAAATACAAATATGAAGAATTGTATGATTTTTCACACATGTTACAAAGAAATATAAACTTACTTCTGACAACTCTGTAATAGCCCCTGTGCTCTGGGCCCCATCCTGGCTGCACACGGAGCTACTTTACATCCCTGTACCCGGCTTCCATGGAAGAAACCTTGATCAAGCACAACGAGAAACTCCCTTTTTTTCCCCACTCCTGTGCCCTCCAGTCCGTATTCTTTTCACTCACAGAAAATTTAGAGTAATGATAATGCAGCTGACAGAAACATTTTTATTTCTTCACCTGCTTCAGACCCCTAACATGGAGGAATTTGCTGTGGACTCCTTTGCATTAAACTTTAATCACAGAGGCATGTGCGAGAGGTAGGTGAACGCTTGCAAGATTTGTCTGAAATATAGGTTAATTATCAAGTTAAATATATTTTGCAGGGCAGAACAATAGAGTGTACAGTTTTCCAGTTGCATTCAGGAGATTCTCAGACAAAAATGCTCATCTCAAATATTTGCAATGAGCACCACAGGACCTGTTCTGAACTTTATGCAACAGCATAGACTAGTGGCAAGAGGAAAGATTGTACCGGGGAGGCCTCCGCCGTGCGTTTGCTTCTAGGCTGTGACCCCTCTCTGGCATAAGCTGCATTTAGAGGCTACTTACCTGTAACTGTGGAAACAGTGCCAGTAGGGATTCTATAATAACGTAAATGATAACTGCTTTAATTATCGAATGCTACTTAGCGTTGACCAGGTAAGCTGAAAAAAAATCTCTCTCGGCACATGAAAAAACTAACGTGGTAACAGCTACATCTCTCTTGGTGGACGAAATAACTGACATGGTAACAGCTACATGACCTCACACAGAGGGAAGCAAATGGGGCTTTTTTTTTTTATCATGAAGCACACAATTATTTGCAGTTCAGCATATTCTCCTGCTTTTCTTGCATCTTGCAAGTGTCTTCTTGCAATGTTTTCCTGACTACACTCTCATAACCATCCAGGGAGGTAATCTAGGAGGATAGGTGAAGAGGAAAATAGTAGACTTATCTTTTTATTTTATTTTATTTTATTTTATTTTATTTTATTTTATTTTATTTTATTTTATTTTATTTTATTTTTTCATTATTCCGTTTCATTTCATTTTATCTTTTAAGAAGTTGAGCTTGATTTCCTCTGCATCTCCTTAGTTCTATTTGAACCCTCAGGCAGAGCGGAAAGCGCCTGCCCTGGTACAGATGCAAGGGGCTGACTCTCCCCTTGCTCTGCTTATATTATAGATTTTCTGTTAAATTATACCCACCTAGGAGTGCCTCCGGATTCAGCACTCCTTTAAAGATGCAAAACTTACCCCTGTTTCCAGAGGGGCTTCCTTGGGAAAAGAACAGGGTGTTTGGCACCAGGCGAGGTAGCAACACCTCCCTTTAGCCTTGGTCACAGTGGAAGTCCCTGACAGGTTTCCCATTGAAACACCATTTTTCTAGACGACACAGAGGGTGCTCAGGAGACTGCTTTCCATTTTGCCAAAGTTTGCATTATGGACTTGGAGATTTTTCTTATCCTTTCCTGTCCACCTTATATAGTCTTTTACGCTTCTGCAAAGAGGATGTAAAAGACGAAGGAAAAATGACAGTCATTTTCCACACAGTTTCCACAGGTCCTGATGACTAAACAAGCTGCAGAACCATGCAGAACCGCAGCAGCAGAAAGGACCAACTTGCCAGCTCTGGGATAACCCCAGGACAGAGTCTGAACAAGCCCCCTGGACTCCCCGGCTGCTCGCTACAGAAGCCAGACAGCTCCTCATAAAGGCCGCGGGTTGTTCCCTCTCTGGCAGAAGAAAGAGTAAGGCAAGAAGTACAGCCAGTTTTCCCGTGCTCAGCACACAAAAGTGGAAAGGCTGGTGGAGTTTGCAGCTGGTTTGACCAGGTATTGGATGCCTATGGTTTTCATTTAGGACACTTTTTTTTTTTTTTTTTTTTCTGTCAATAGGAGTAGAATCTGAATGTTTTAACTTAAAAGACTATATTTGACTTGGGATAAATTAAGATCAACCAGCAAAACTTCACTACGTTTGAGTTCCTCTGCATTAAACCACTGCTGAATCTACTCCAGAAATCGCCATCGATTGCTGTCTTCTGGACTCGCCTAAGCTGTGAGGTCAGATGTGCAGTTCTGGCCTGTGTGTAACCATCGCTACAAATTTTTCTGGCAATCATGGGGTGCCTGGCTGGCCCCGGTTACCGTCACTGAACCTGCTCTGCTTTGCTTTTTTGACTGCACATTTCCTCCATGAGGTCCCTGCCCTCGTGTGTCCCCCTCAGCTCCTGGCTTATGCCTCCTCGAGGAGCAGCCTGCTCCTACTGCTCCCTGACACTTAATTCCTTTGGTGCTAGAAATCCTTACCTGTGGCAACAGCGCTTTTCTCCTGTGGCCTCCTGCCGCGCGAGAGCTACATAATTGTTATTAAGTTCATAAGAAATGCCTTGCTGAGTCAGAAGAGGTCCATCCGCACCCATCTCCAGCAGTGAGAACAGGAGGTGTTAGTGCTTCAGCTGCAGATTGAAAAGCACGAACCTGCTTCCATGCAGGTCTCTAGGACGCCGACTCCTGGAAGGTGTCCTTGAGCAGGCAATTAAGAGAATAGAGTCTACTATTCTAAGCTGAGGAATACTGGGATCATGTCTAGAAATAAAGAAACAGTCAAACGAAAGAAAAGAAAGGATGTACAACCATAGAAAGCCAGAGGAATGTAAGGACTGTGGAATTTATGAAAGGGATATAGGGAAAAAAAGTTATATTTTCTACCCTTATATCTTCCTTTCTGCTCCCTTGTCTTTCCTAGTTTTGCACATTCTTTTTTTCTTGCCCCTTCTGTATCCTTGCCTTGACTTGCTCCTTCCCTGGCATGATACGATACACTACAGCTTGAAATCTTGGCACTCTTTTGAACTGTCAGGTTTAAAATTCTGAAGATTTTGAGTGGTAATAGCTGGAATATTCCATATTAGTGAAAAATTAAAGCTAGGTCAGCAGTTCCAAAGTAGTTTTTAAGAGCAAATTAAAAATGCTCTGATTTGCTTTCTCCATAGTTGAGCATGCGGAGTCAGTCTCTGCTGCTTCTCTGGTAAAAAAAGTGAAGAAGAAAAGGCAGCGAGAGAGGCTTTTAGTGCCTCTTTGCAACCCTCAATTTACAGGGCAGAGAGATTCACACGAGATCGCTGCACTTGGGTACAGACCTCAGCGACGACAGTGTTGGCAAACGGCACAGTTCTTGGGCAGCTCAGTGGTGCATTTTGAGTTGGGAGGGTTCCCTAGTGCATTTTGAAGAGATGAGGATGGATTTTCCTTTGATTGGCTGAGGGTATCTTATAGGTCCTGGGAGGTCAGTGAAATCATCTATATATGAATTCTTCCATGAGTCAGAATAAATAATACTCATGATGTCATATTTTGGGACCAAGGGTTTCTCCTCAATGGCTTAGAGAATGTGACTCCCTCACCCTGTCTGTGAGAGTTTGGGAACAACCTTCTCTTTGCAGAAAAGTTCTGTGGGGCCTGATGGAAGAGAATAATCATGTTGCTTTCCTGGTCACTATATTATATCAATCCAGTTTAGCAGAAATTTAAGTTTTTTTTCATTACTTTTTCATTCATATGTGTCTTTAAGTCAATTTGTTTTCTCACCATTCTGATGTCAGCAGAGAGTCACAAATCAATATCTGACCACATATTTTTTTTGGTGTAGGAAATAAGGCATATTTAGGAGGTTACAGGGAAAGAATGACAGAAAAGGGCACATTTTAAAGTGAAGTTAAGACTCTGGAACTGGACAGATTGACATCAATCAATAAAGCACAAGGAGCTGCTCAACGACTGTTGCTTAAACCCCTTCTAGGATGACCATTTACCAGAGAAGGTCATTCAGTTTTTGTGCCCTCATGTGTCTCAACCCGGCATCACGATACACGCAAACACTTTGCTATGCAACTTCTCTGTTCTCAAATTAACTATTAATGCACTGGCTATTGGATTACGCTGGTATTTATTTCCGCTGTTCTTCCCGGTTACAAGAATCCTGGAAATGATCCTTTCCATGCTATCATCCAAGTCATTACTGTGCATAATTAGAAAGCTGGGCTGTAGCCTACTGGTAACCTTTTTCCACCTTGAAATAATCCCATTTACTTCCACGGTTGTTTCTTGCCCTTCAGCCAATTCTCAGTCTATGGAGCCTGCCAGTTTTCTTCCTGTTGCACCTTACTCTGCACCTTAGAGTCTGCACCTTAGGCGCTAGTATCCCATATGGAAATGTTTTCAGAAAATAAGTGAACTTCTTGTATCCAGTCTCCCTCTAATCACTCTGTATTACACTATAGCGCTTATATATTCAAATATGTGTGTGCTTCTGCCTTCCCCGCTGGAAGCGTTTTCATTGCTGGGTTCCTGCTTGGACTGCCTCGGTACCTTAACGCTGCCCTGTCTTGAGTCCCAGCCCCAGCCCTGAGCAGAGATCCTGTGGCCTCTCCGTAATTATTCGTGGACAGAAAGAGGCGGTTTTGGAGGTAGAGAATGGCGTGTCTGGTCTCCATCTCTGTGTAAATCTCTGAAGGGGCACTAGTGTTACACCATCAGTGTTTTTGTGGGATAAATGGGGGGATTTTGGTTGTACAGGAAATTTAATTAGATTTAAAGCTAATTAAATTCTTTTTTTTTTTCATATTAACATGTTCACAAATATTATTGCATCTCGTTAGATTTCATTTTTCTATCCTTGCTGAACAATATTCAGTGGTAGTTTCAGATTACAATAAGTTCATTATGAAGATAAGGTGGAATTAGTGTAGGAAGCTCAGCTGGTTGAAGGGGTCTGTGCTTTAATTACTGCAGAGGGTGTGCATATTAATTACAACACAAGTGATATTTACTGTACCTCAGGAACATATGACAGGGTAAAGATACTGACAGCACCAGCTAATAAACTCAGTATGATAATGAGGAGAAGAGACCATAAAAATAGAAGGAAATAAAATTATTCATAAAGTATATTGATCCCAAAGTAAAGACATTAAGCTCTGATGAAGGGCAACAAAAGGGAAGCTCCTCACTTTATCAAACAAATAACCAAAGTAGAGAAATGTTAGCAGAGAGACAGATTGTCATTATACTGGTCATGTGCTCATGCTCTAGAGAGCACATGTGAGCAGTAAAATGTATGATTTTTTTAAAGAAATCAGCAGGAAGTCAAGTCTTCACCTGCACTATGCCAGGTCATAGTGGGTCTGCTGTGCCTGGGCACGTGGACACGTGGCAAGGGAACATACTGAGGAGAATGATGGGAATACATCAGTCTTCGGTTGAAGAGACCTCACCAGTTACACAAAGAGATAGCCCAGTTAGCGGGGTTATGCAGTAACAACTACTGATGTGCTTTCAAATATTAATTTGAAGCAATTGTTTAAAATCATTTTTCAAGACGCTTCACAGCCTGCCTCTGTTCAAGAGGCATTGAAGCCTAGACCAAAGGTGACAGAGAGTCTCTGGCCTTGCTGCAGCAGCAGGGCCAGTGCCCCTTCCCCAAGATGCTTAGTCCTGCGCTCGGACGAGGTGACCTGATAGAGCTCCATGGCACATTCCATGAGGGCTCCTCCAAGGACAACTGTTCATCTGATCACTTCAGCTGTGCAAATGAGTTGCAAAAACGTGGTGTAAATAACTACTTCTGGACATTATCTTCCTAATGTTGGAGTTCCCCCAGATTATTATCTATATTAGAGGAGTTGGCACCTAAGGCCTTAGCCAGCAAAATGCAAAGAACAAACTGCATCTTTTGTACTTAATTACTACACACCCTCATAATTCTCTTTTAATCATTTTGGGATGACTTTTTCAAAAGATTCTGCCACAGTAAAATTAACAGAGGCAGTTCAGTGAATAGTGCCTGACAAACTAGTTTGGTGCCTGTGAATCAGAAACTTCCATCGTGCAAGGAAGTTTTAGTACAGACCATTCTTTGTACTGTACACATTGTGCTACATAATGTGTTTTCCTCTAAAGAATTGCTGTAAGTTAGGTGACAGCAAGGTGAAGCTGGCAAGCAAGTCAGCTTGCTAGTCATTCATCTCTAAAGACCTATGTTGAAATCACATTTACTGAAAGGCGCACATCCACCGCTTTGTTGTCATCATAGCCTTGGCAGACATTTGTTACCAATCACAAAGCTCCTTCATGTTGGGCATATATGTCAATCTTTGCTTAATAAAGACACCTGAATTGAGACAGACAGTCTTGGTCAGGATCTGTGTGCTCCAGTAAAGCCTCGAGTATATACTTGATTCATTCAAATGATTCCTTCAGTTTTTGGAGCACGATATATATATTTATATTTATATCTTCCATCCTACAATCAAAAATCCACATTTCTTCCTCCTCATTCTTCTTGACAGGTCAAGGGAGTATAATACTTACATTTTCAGTGTCTGGTTAGCATTAAAACAACAACAACAACAAACTGGAAAAAATCTATTGTCACTGGGGTTATAATAGCACCCCCAAGTTAAATGTTTATTTCCATCTTATATTAAAGTAAGTTTTACCACCTATTGTCAAAGTTCCTAAGTTTTCCACTTGTTCTGCATTGATTCAGCTCTATGTGTGATGATCCCTCTAAGTGGAAGAATGCAAGGGCAGGAAGGATAACTTTTTAAACTACTTTTAAAAAGTCATTTACTAATTGTACACACTAGGCAGAGTTAACATCTGCATTTTAAATATCCGTGCCTCTGAAATCTATAAAACAGAATGAAAAGTACTGCAAGAAGTGTTATTATCTTGCCATTTCAGGTACTTTTATCCACATCCATGAAGTCCATGGATATACAAAATTGAAAAATTACAAAGCTCCAAAAGGTCACTTTTCTATATGATAAGGTTTTGGATAAGCATTTACCTCAGTCTTTGTTTTATTCATGTGAATTTGCCTAACTATAGCTGTAAATCAGTGACGAAAAGACTAATGTCTTCCCACTGGCCCTTGTGAAATGTGTTGGTGTTCTTGGTTCAATTCCCAATTTTTGAAGCAGTAAAACTCATCACTGTGGGCACTTGCACCTCCATGGTTGACAGAGAGATTGAGGATTCATTTACTCTCTCACCCTTAAAGGTGGTCCTCTCAAAATTATGGTCCTCCACAAAGTGAAGTGGTTTTGTGGAGGACCTTGGGGAAACATATGTTTATGTTGTGCATGCGTTACATATTCTTCAACTAAATTTCTGAAATTCTGGGCTCTGATTCAGTACCTTTCAGTGATACAGTTATCTACAGGTTTCTTAAAGAGGAAAAAAATGCAGAAAGGTTAAACTCCATCCTATTTGTTCCTATTATTGCTACTTGTGAGGAACAATAAGGAAAGAAGAGCACCCAGTGATTTCTTCATATTTTTGATGATCTAAACATGAAGATTTGCTTATCTAAAAGCTAATGTGAAGATCGAGTTGAAGTTTTTCACTGAAGAGTTTTGAACCTTCTTATAAGCCTGTGGTCTTCAGTGGAGTAATTCGTCACTGAATCCTATAAACAGTTTAAGCATACAAATTCACATTTACCACATGCGCTTAATTAAGTAAATGTGGACATTTAAGTTCTACCTTACTTATAGCCTTAAGCCCAAGCAAAAATTTTAACTAAATTCCCCTGTTACATTGACTTACAGCTAAATGTGGGCTTAAATGCTTAGATGAGTTCAGACTAAGCGCAGTCAGCAAAGAACAAGACTACTAAGCACGCATATGTATAATTTTCACAGGGGTAAATAAGCACAATTCTGCCAGGGCAAAGCATAATGATATTTTCAGGTTCTAGTGGAGCTTTGTTGATTATGCTAGCAGTCAATGTTTCCTGAGCTTTATTTTAAAGAGTTAACAAAGTAGGGCAAAAAAGAGTATTAGTGTATTCAACATCTTTTGCATTTTAAGATTTTTTTATAGAGTCTGTAAAAACAAAGCCCTGCGTAAAGGCTTCATAGGGAATCTTGACAACTTCTGGGTAATCCCCGTTCAAATTTAACATCTGTTTAAGATAGGAAGCCAAATGCAAGAATAAATTGAAATGCCTTGAGTCCTTTGCCCTCCACACCTAACCCACTCCCCAGGACCTGCTTTTTTTACAGCATCATGGGAACTGGTGATCATACGAAATTATTTTGGCTAATCAGTGTTTGTAACGATGTTTGTAACGTCTTGAGGAATGCCAGGGCTGGTCAGACTGAATTTGGCAAACGTCATGAAAACGTATAGAGTGAAACTCGGCTTCTGTGGTCTGGAGTAGTGATGGTTTCAGAGGTGGTGAAGCCCGTTCAGTGCAGATGGGCACTGTTTGTTGGTCAAAAAGAAAGAGAATACAACATGAGGGTGGTCAAAAAGGATAAATCATAAGGAAGAAAATATTTTAATGCCTCCATAGAAATCAATGGTCTGTCCTTACCTTGAAAGTCCTGCTCACTTTTGGTCACCTTATGTCAAAGACTTAACAGAAATAGAAATGGTCCAGAGAAGGGCAAAGAAAATGTGTAGAGCCATTGGAAAGGCTTTCAATGCGTACAGCCATTGGAAAGGCTGCATTAAAAGGGGCAGGATTATTATTTAGTGTAGGAGAAAATGTGGCAGAGGCATATAAAATAATGAAGGGCATAGATCAGGCCAGTTTGATGCTTCCCATTAAATTTGCCTGTAAGAGAAGGAAGGGACAACTCAAAATAGAAAAACAGTGGGCCAAGGAGTGAGTCATTGGAGTGAGGGGAAGAGTAAGGAGTGAGCATCTCACTTAGGGAACTTGGAGCAGCAGGAGGAAATGAAGCCCAATGCGTCGAGGTAATAAAACTCGATAGATATTTACTTTTAATAGTAACCATGCTGGTTAGGGTCTGCACTTGACTTCCTACTTGCACTCTTTTCTGCCTTTGATCTTGTCACAATCTGGTGACTGGATTTGGCTATCAGCTAGAAATATTTTCTCTTTATTTGCCTCTAGCCTCCTGGTGACAACAGAGTGGGAACCAATGTGCTATGTGGGCTTGAACACTGTGAGACCAGCACGATCACTAAATTGGCCTCACGTTATTAATATCCTTTATTAAGTGTGTTTTCCTGTACATCTAGTGATGGCACCTAAAGTAAGTTAAAAGCAATCACAGTGCAGAATAAATAAAAACAATCTCCTGAGTAATAGCATGCAGTTAATTTAGGTCTCCACTGCACTCTGGAAGACAGAGACCACCCTGCTCCACCTTACCTTCTATTTTAGTCCATGAGGGTTCCTGTTCTCCACTTCTCATTTTGTAAATAAGGCAAAAGTGGTATAGCTGTGAATAGATACTTTTAGTGGAAGTCACTGGTTCCTGTTTTCTTCAGCTCCTTCTTAAGCAAATTAAAAGAACATTGTGAAGAGACCAAAATCTTCCCCAATCGCATATTCTGCTGGTCACCAGTTCCTTGTAAGCTTTATGACTCTTTGTTCTAAACAATGTATTCTGATTTGTAAAATAAAATTACCTTTAAGAAGGATGTGTGAGTACAGAGACTTAGCTTCTGCTTCAACAGAGCACAAGCGTGTAGTGACCAAGCGATTCTGAGCTGCAGAGGACTCAGCAAAGGATAAAAAAATACCCACAAATATTTCTCATGTTAAAACACATAGGGGAACTGCAACTGAAATATACAGCGTCCATGTCATGTTTGCTTTACCTGAGTACTGAGAGGTCAAATCACCTTAGCAGAGATGCTTGGAAATTCTGTATTTTATGCTTGTTTTTCTGAACATTCACAGCGACTGAGACTTTTCGCTGTGCTGAGGACTAGCAGGGCATGGCCCTTGCAGCAGCTCTGGACCGTATATATTTCACCTACCCCAAAGGGAAGTGCCTCGTGTCCCTGTGAGCTGTCCCCTGTCTCCTTCATGCTGGTGGCTCATGAGGATGCCCTGTTCTTCCTGCGACTGGTGCTTGGCTCTTGTCTAAGAGCCGTGTGAGCTCTTCTTAATACTCCTGCCAACACCGCACGAGCTACGTGTTAGCTTCACTGTACTGCGATGTCAACTGGTCGGGCTGTCAGGCAGCGTTTAAATGTGAGAGAGAGAGAGAGGTGACAATGTTACGCTGAAAATCTGGATTTTAAGTTGTCTGCGGAACAGAAGTTGAAAAGCTGAGACAGTTTTACAATAAATGTAAGCAGTTTAAACAAGCTTGTAACCATCAAGACGTGGCTACATGTTTTCCTTCCAAAATGCACTGCCTTTTAAGAGCGCAAGTGTGGCATTTAGCTGACACCATATGGCTCGTCCCTGTGTCCTGTCAGGGAAGACTCCGTCTCCTCCTCTCTGCTCCAAGTCTGAAGTGTTTGAGTGACCCTGCCGCCAGCTGGAGAAAAAGCGGCAGGGATCAAATACAATGCTTTTCTTTTGGGCTCGTTTCGGGTTTTTTACTTTTACGTGCCGGGATTCCCTCTCATAGCTTCTGGGAGGGTTAACGGGATGTACAGCTGTGTATTAAAGCCCAGGTGCAGTTCCTCTTGCGGCCTGGGCCAGCCTGATGGAGGACACACGTGAGCAGGTGTTGGGGCTGTCCTTGCAGCCCTGCAGTCTGGTCTCAGCTGGCTGCGAGTTTGAAAGTCCTTTAGCAGGTACCAACGGGAGCGCTGGGCACTCGCAGCGCGGGGGAGCGCTGTTGGTCAGTAAAGTTTATAACAAAAAAACCCAGCAAATTTCTTAGTTGTTACCTTTCTCGCTTTATCACAGTCCCCATTTGCCTTGAGAAAAGAACTTTTAAATTACCTTTCCTTAAAAAAAAAAAAAAAAAAGGAAAGAAAAAGAGCCCTGACACTTGCAATTAGTCATTACCCACTGTTACTTGCAATTTGTTGGCAGATCAAGCTACAATCTGTTGCACTATGACAGATCAATTTCTGCACCCCGCAAACTCGATGCAGAACTGAGCCAAAACGAAACAACTTTTTCTCCTCTCCCTTCCCAAGGGAGAAGAGCCCCGCCATGCTCTTAGCTCCTGGCTAGCCTGAATCCATAGGTTTTTGTGGAAAGGGACAGATAAGAGGGAAAAGAGGGATGGGAGAGAAAAAAGAGCCTTTCCTAGTGTAATGTCCTTATTCTGAGCACATATGCACATTAATGTGTGATCATCCCTTCCCCGGAGCAAGCTCCTGTGCAGACCTAAATTAGCCATCCAGTTGCTGAAGACTGTACTGAGATGCATGTTTTTTTTTTTTTTTGTTGTTTTTTTTTTTTTTAATCCTGGACTTATCCTTGCATTGTAGCCATCATATCCTGCCAAAGATTTGTTTGGCAATGGGTGGGATGGTTTATACCTGATGAGCGGTTATGAGATCAGAGGCTATCCTGTGCTTCTTTTCGCAAGACAGAATCCACTCGCTATTTTGCAAGAGCTGCTCTCCACCTTTCTCCTGCGTAAGGGGATGCTCAGGGACCTGACAGTTCCATTGCAAAGTGCGTGGGGTTTATTTTTCATTTTATTTGTATTTTTTGAATATAGTCCTCTTTGCATCAACTCCAGGAATGCTTAATTAAATCACACTAATGGCTGGGAGACCGATGTAAGGCAGAAATCCTTCTTTCTTCGGCTGCCTTTTGTAGCTTTTGTCACCTGACTTTGCAAGCCCACCTTCAGTGAGAAAATAGCACAGTGACATTTTCAAAACATGCGGTCCCCTGAGCCTGGAACGGAGCGCGGACAAGAAAGCTCAGCTTGATTCCAGCCCCACTTTGTGATGTTGACTCCTCTTTTCCAAGAGCTGGGCTGCAACAGCTGCTAAATACAGAGAGGGGGAAAAGGCTGCTGTTATTCAGAGGGGAGTTGCGCAAAAAGCAGGTGCTTTCTGTGGGAATTACATGCTCGGCATCTTAGCATCCCTGGCCGTCTCCACACCTGTGGAACGGGGAGGTTTTGGGCCACTCTAACAAAATGGACCTGCTCCCCGGCACATTGCTGAGCTGTTGGACTCGGGGCTGATTGAGACCTGTAGTACAGCAGCGAGAGGCCAGCTCAGTCCCTCTCCCCCATGCTAGATCAAGCCGTCGCTTCCGAAGGGAAGAGCTCAAAGCCTGGGCTGAACTGGCCCGTTCTGTAGAGTGGGGAGCGATCCAAGTCATCGCAAGGGCTCCCCTCCCGTCTCGTCCTCCTGGGAGAACTTTTGGGGGGACGTTGGCCAAACCAATGCACAAAACTTGCTTCCTCAAAGTATCTCAGTGTCTTTGGATGGGGTGACAGGCCAAACCAGTGCACAGAGAGGGGTGTCCTCCATCACCAGCTCCAGAACCCTCTGCCTCTTCCCTCTGCCTGAATTCTTCCCCTGACACTTCCGTGGCATAAGCTGGTTTGCACGGAGGATCATCCAGAAAACCAGCCCCTTAGAAAATAGGTTTTCCTTGGAGTCTCTGTGCAGCCCTTTAGGAGGGAGAAGTTTTGATCTGTTTTTTGTGGCAAAAAATAAGATTGTCACTGTACCTCCAACCTAGAGAGGGTGGCAAGCTGGTTTTAAACACCCTGAAACACACGGAGAGAGGGGCTTTTTCTTATATTTAAAACAAGATTTTAAATATATTTTCTAATATCTGACATTTAAAAATATTTAGGAATATTTTAAAATATATATATTATATATAAAAATACATATATATTTAAAATATAAGATAATATAACATTTATAGCTGCACTTTTGCCCTTTAAGAAAGACAGGTGTATAAGGAAGAGTTTCATGTAATTCAACATATTAATTTATTTATCATCATCTAATAGCACAGTTCTGAACTTCTGAATAGAAGAACAGAAAGGAAAACCCTGGGAACTGAAATGTCCTCCCTGGAAACTGTCTTGGATCTGTGCAAAAATTCAGGGGTGCAGATGGGAATTGCAGCTTTATCAAATTATTTGGCTTTCATTAGAGCTGAATAAATACTAACACACAAAACGTAATTCTCTCCAATTTCTTTGTTCTGGCAAATTACTACCTATGCCTCTAGCGTTTCTGCTTCCTGCGTTCCCGCGACGGCAGGGGCTTTCTCTCCTCGGAGCATTTTATTTCAGCATTTAACCCCTCTCTCACTCCTCTCCACTCCACAGAGCCCTTTCGGCAGGAGCCTCTTTGGACGTAAATGTTTTTTTGATTTCCCTCTGCACCCAGCTGCCCTGTGTGCAAATATTTGGTTAGAGCGTTTGACCCTTTCAGGTCCTTTGCTCCAAGCAGACCAGCAGCAGGATGATAGAGCCCCATCCACTAGATCCAAGTGCTGCAAGAGCTGGATTTTAGGACCTGCCCCAGGTGAGCCGCAGGCCACGCGTCCGTCCCGCAGGGAATCGCTCCCCGTGCTGCAGTACCGGTATCACCAGCCAAGAGGGAAACTGAGAACTCGGACAAACAAATATCCCTAATGTCAAACGCAGGATAATGAATCTGTTTCTCCCTCTCTCATTATCCCGAGGGGATGTGGGCAGAGAGGGTCGGCCGTCGCTTGTGCTGGAAACCCTGCAATAATCTGTTCCATGCATTCAGATGAAAATATGATTTCTTGGCAGAGAAAAGCACTATAATGTAAAATCCCATATGCTGTTATACAGTATGTTGCAATCTGTTTTACTACTGCCTCTATTCTAACGAGTGAATACTGCCAATAAAGCAATTGAAGATAACACTAATTGCTTATTTCTGTGATCCATAATTTTTATGGCTGCCTTATAGCTCTTTAGTCAAATAGATGTTTTTTGGTCTCTCGGATCTAGAACTCGAGTACCGAAGCAATTTAGTCTGGAAATCTACATGGCAGCCTAAGAGATCTTCCTAAACTGATGGATAGTGTGTGTATGAGAAGGGCAAATAACTGAAAAGCGTTAAAGAAAACAGAAGTCTCAAATCAGTCATAGCAGGTCACAGCGCTGGATTTCATCAATATGTTTTGTTATAAATTGCGCTCTTTCTCTCTTCTGCTTCTCCAGAGGCTCCTTAAGTGCTGTCAGCAGACAGAGGAGGCACCACGGTGGCCTGCAGCCAGTCGGCACCCGCTCTTGATCCTTGCAACAGGGGTTAACGTCGCAAATGAGCCACCTGTTCACCTGCTCTCACCACCTCCTTGCAGCTCCCGCGGCCCCAGAGTTCTTCCCCGAGGCCGGGTCCTCGCCATCCCCGAGGAGAACAGACTCCTCATGTTGCGCTCCCTGCAACGCTCATCCTGGTGATGCCTGTGGTTTCGCCAGAGCTGCTCACTGCAGGCGGCATAACGCAACAACGCGCGCTCGTTTGGGCGGCCTGACAAAAGGGACGTGATCGCAACAGCCCCGCTGCTGCATCCAGCCGGAACACTTTGCACTTGAGGGAAAACCCCCGTTGACCCCAGAGCCGGGGAAGCCGATATACGAGCGTGCCTACTTTCCACAAAGGATTGTGATTATTTATGCGCAGTCCCCTGGTTCGGTTCATAACCAGACATAAAATTCCTGCAATTTTTCTCCAACATTTTTCTCCTGTGTTATTAGCTGTCCCACGTCTGTGCTACCTAACAGTTTTGCTGTTGACTGTGTAATTCATTTCTTTATTGTACTGAAAACAATGATCAATTGATAGGTTTTTTGGGTTGGTTTATGAGGCCATTTGAACACACCACTGTATTTATGAGACGTTGTCTGTTACATTATGAGTTTCTTGAGAGGAAAGAGAGAAATAATAAATTGCTTCACAGACACCAAAAAAAAAGTAGACCGAATTATTATTTCCATCCTCTGCAGGAATATTCTTCTAATATGCAGCAAGATTATTGCAGATGAATGGTGAAAGGTTTGCTCTTTTGTTACACTCTGGTGTAACTTTTCCAAAACTTTCTATTTATATCAAGTTTTTTTGTTTAACCCTGCTAATTCCCCAGTGTTTTGAACTCAAAAGGGTTTAATTCACCTCTTTGAACTTATTTGTGTTCTTAATGATATGGCAGTTTAAAACAACGCAGCTTTTTTCTTAAGGAAAAAGGGCTGTTGTTTCATTACTACAAACAGCTACAGAGATACAGAAGAAGGCTAAGTACACAGATGGCTAAAAGTTAAAACTGAGCAACTGATTAGAGAGAGAGAGAGGGGAGGAAAAATACCTTTTCAGTCGCTGCTCCTGGATATCTTTATTTTTCTCATGTGTGCCTCCACACTTGAAATTCAACTAAGGGACATAAATGTGTATACATAAGAATATATATACACAGGCACGCACACATGCACCAGTTTTTAAGCAAGCAAATAGGGCAGGGCGCGCAAACACAAAGATGCAGGGCGAGCCCTCCGCTCTGTGTTTCTTTAGGCTGCATCACCTCGATCTTGCTGACGTTACGGGAGGGCTATACAGGAGCGGGCAACATGGAGCTTAACCCTTTCCAACTTCCCATCTTGTATTTGCTTTTGCTCATGGACTCGGAAAGGCTTGGGGGAGCAGGAGAGTAGAACCCTTCTAATCAACTGCAGAGAAATGAAAAGTAACTCAGAAATGTAATTTAAGGATGACCTCTCTGGTGGGTGAATATGAAAAACAGGCTTGTTTTCTTTTCTAAAGAAATACTGGCATGCTCGACTTCAGTGAATCAAGAGAATTGTTTGGCAAATAGCAGTGATGTCTCGCGTCCTTGTCAGAACACCTGCTGTATTCTCCCGGCAAACACCGGGGCCACAGTGTTTCTCCTCTAATGACACCTCATCAATCCGCTCCTATCAACGTCCCAGCCACGGAGGTGACACGGAGTACTCAGAAGCTATAGAAAATGTCAACGTTTTGGGAGAAAAGGTCAGTCACAGCTTCTCCCCCCGCCTTCTCCCCTGCCAAGCCACAGTGGGCCTGCCGTTCATTATCCTAATTAAATCCAGCAGCTGAACATCTTCTTATCTGTAGGGGAGGAGAGCAGGGGCATGATGCAATAGGATTGATTTGCATATCCAAAGTTAATTAGTGCGGAGGAGCAGGTGTACAGTAATAATAATTATCACACATGACAATCACCTGTGACCACTTCCCCGTGCCCCTTCCGGGATTCGGCGCCGTGATTGCTGGCTGAGGCGCTTTTATTCCTCTCTGCTCCTTACCCATCCTGAGCTGTTTATGTCCTTGTGCTGCTGTTCATGAACCTGCTGCGAGGTGCTTGACTATTCCTTAATGTGTGTGCTGTTTTTCTAAAGGCTCGATTTTTTTTTTTTTAATTCCTCCTTTCATTTGCAAGGAAATGCTTCTCTGCACTCTTGCAGTTTCTCTTTCTCAACTTGCAGCTTTCATTGTGCTTAGTATTCATAAATTAGTTAAATATATATTTATATAACAAGAAAAATGGAGGCCAAAACCCAGCAATTAGAAACACAGTTTTACAGCTTTTTTTTTTTTTTTTTTTTTTTTTTTTTTTTTTTTTTTTTTTTTTTTTTTTTTTTTTTTTTTTTTTTGGAGATATTCTAGTAAGCAGGCAGTTTATCAGGCAGTAACCAGAGAAAATGATGATTTGTTGTTGTGGCTTGACTGCTGCAGTCAGAGAACATAGTCCTACTGCTAACAGAGAGAAAATAGTCAATTAATTTGCTTATCTGCAAGAAGCTTGAAATAAATAAATAAAGACATAAGCATTCTTGCAGGAAGCTTCGCACAGGAGTTTTCAAGAGCTGCTGCAGTGAATGTTGCATCTTTGTGACTGCAAGTAGCAATGCACTGTAGCACAGTATTGGAAAAATCTCTATCAGAGATCTGTTTGCAATGTGTGCACCCTTGCACCTTACTGTGGGAGAACGTTAAGTCCATTTCCTTAAAAGTTACTGGAAAAAAAAGTGCAACTTTTACTTAAATAGGAAAGCACGTACCGAGTGTGATGTTCTTTTATAGAAATGAGTTAATGCTCTGCTCTACGTAGAAATGCAGCACATAGACTACAGTAATAAGTAGGTGGAGGGAATATTATGTACAAAAGAATTGTATGGCTGAAGGGGAGCATTAATGTTAAATTATCTTTGAAGCTATGTAGATGTTTTTAACTGTTTTTCATTTTCACTTTTGTCTGTTTCATATTTTATTTGTCAGGTTCCACTTTTGCCAGTCAAGGCGAGTATAACAGGTGGTCCTTCCCTTCACACAGCTTTAATGATAAGTGACAGAATAGCAAAAGGCACTCAACCGCCCGCAGAACGCATTAAAAATTCAAAACTTTACTTATCAGTCTTTTATTAAAACTTTCTATAATTGTGTAAAATTATTTCCCCACTGGGTTAGCTTTCAATGTGCAGTGCAATTATATTTCTGACACAAAAATAATTAGAGTTAAAAAAAAAAAAAACTTAAGAAAGGGGGAAAGTATTTTTTAAAGCAAAAATCTATTCACTTACATATATGAAAACCACCACAATAAAAAATTAAGCAACTACTGAGCACTAGTTTGTGTCATTTACCCTTCAGCTGAAGAAAGCTGGACAGAAGCACAGCCTGAAGAATTTCAAATGGTGTGGCTGAAGAGGACAAATTCCTATTTTGGCTGCCGGAATATTGTAAAATGCTCTGCCTCTCTCTTTGGTGTACATCTCCCTGAATACTCTTGTGAAGCACATTTATTTTATTAAGGTTACATAGATCCACTCTAGTTTTCTGTCTAGTCAGGGTCATGATCCTATAAGCTGGTGAGCTCCGTAGGCTTTTGTGAGCATGTTGACACCTCCAGGTTTTGTTACCAGGCACAGGTCCATCAGGATTTCAGGTGGCTTCTTTTCAAAACCTCCTTGAGCCACTGGACATGGGAAGAACATGACACATGTGCAGTCTCTGCGACCCGCTGTGACGTGTGTGATGCGTGAGACAGCGGCAGCAATACAAACCCACAGGCTGTTGCAGAGAGCCCTGGTCCTCCTCTGATCCCGAGTCATGGAGCCTCTGCTTTCCCAGGCAGTTCCACTGGGGGAGCCTGGGCATTGAGAGCCCTGAGCATCCCCATCGTTGATGCCTGTCACACTTTAATTGATGCAAAGAGACTCCTCTCCTCTGCCCCATTAAGCTGTGAGTCTGCAGCTCTGTGTGAAGTAGCACTGGCAAGGTACATGATGAGATGCAAACAGGGGGAAAAAAAGGTGCTTTTCCTGACATCTGTGGAAGCAAGATAAACACCTGTGAGAAGTGGGTGCTTCAGGGACATGCAGGTTTGCAAATTCTTCATGGGTATCTTGGATATAATGCTTCTCTACTCGTGGAGTGATTAGTTACCTCTTTGGTGCTGGCAAAGCTTGTGGGTGATGAGCTCTGCCTTCACCTGCAGGTGTTGCCATGGCAAGGGACTCCAGACATATGTTCAGGCAGCAAAAACAAAAAACAGATGAAGCAAAAGTGAGAAATGAGGGGAAAATGGGAGCAGGAGAAGACAGTAGCGATCTCAATAGAGCTAGTGCTTGTCTAGCACCGTGTGCCGCTGCCTTGCACCTTGTGCAGTGTGGGCTGCGCATCGCCAACATCGTGACATCTTCTGTCCATCCACAATTTTGCAGCTGTGCCACAGGGTTGGGCGTGTGGGTGTCATGGGAGCTCCCCGGCATGGATCAGCTTCTAGCCGAAATCCTTGACTCAGCGAGTGGTTGTCCTGAAGTGTATGAGGAGGCTCATTGATTCTGGAGTGCTTTAGAGGGTCAGAGTCTAACTCTGCCACCCTTATTCCTAATTTGCAAGTGTTTAAAATGGAAACTTCTCATCCTCTCCATCCACGCTATGCCTGTCTTCCTGCTCAAGTATACATTTTCTGCATGTTTATTTCCTTCCCTGTGTGAACATCTGACTTCCACGGGTGTGTGCATACACCTGTGAGCGATCTGGTAAAACAAAGCTACATCCAGGGAAGGACTGGCATCTAGTTCTGAACAGAGTAACTTTAACTGCTAGGAGTTCTTGTTCTCCTCGTGAGAGGGAGTTATACGGCTGAGGACCTGCATTTATTCTCACTTATCTGCTTTTCTCCAAAAAAACAAGTGGTCTCAGAGAGAGAGAACCTTACAGGACCCAGAGAAACCCTCTCTGTCCCGTTCTGACCATTTGCTGGAGGAGACCCCATTTCCTGCAAACTTTTTTTTTTTTTTTTTTTTTTGAGAAGGAAACTTGGTGTGCGGAGCACGAGCGAGCTGCAATGTGCAGGATTGTGTCACCCCTGTCCTTGCGGGAGGGTAAGTGAAACCTTGCAGGCTTTGGTAGTGCAGACTAGTCTAAAGGACTGAGGTTGACCTCTCCTAGGAGAACGACTTGGATATACGAGTTTAAGGAGAGGAATCAGTGGAAAGAAGAGCACTCAGTGTGTGCTTCTCGGGGGGTAATGCCAGCGATACATAATTGCCCTCAGAGAGGCTTCTGAATCAGTGCCTCTAAATAACATTTCAAGAGGGACTACACTTTCCCCTAGCTTGTTTGTTGTTGTTATTGTTGGTTTTTTTGTTTGTTTGTTTGTTTTTCTCCTATTTTTTCCTCCTTTAAAAAAAAAATATTTGGCTCTTTTTACTGGTTCTTCTGGCAGTCTGTCAAACTGGATGACTAGAGGTTGTTCACAACCTAAATATGAAAGAAATCATGGGCTGTTAGAAGGTATTAGGCCATCAGGTATCCCATTCCAAACAAATATGATTTATAAAGTGTTACTACATTGCTGCAGAAGTGTTGTCCAGCAAATCAATTGTAAATTCAGAAACAACTGTTTGAAATCCCATTTTGTTCAATGAAAAGACACCATTGTCAGTGGTCTGTTGAACCGGGCCTCATAGAAATGAATCCATTAACGGGGGATAACCTTTTTTCACTTAAATAATCTTAGACACAAAACCAAAATAATCACATCTGATTCCACTGCCTTTTTTTCTGGATTTGCATTTTATTTACACTGATACCTTTCACACCTAAAGAGAAATCTTGGCTTTAGTTCTGCTGTTGACTTAAATAGAGATGGAATTTAATCCTTGACCTTCTGTGGCATCATTCAGCCCAACTAAAATAAAATATCTTAAGTTATTTTCTTACCTTTCTCAATGCCCACATGGACACTGTGGATTATGCCTAAGGTTTCTGCCCTCCTGCTGTGGACTATTATGGCATGGTCTTCTTTGTGCAGGAGCTCTTTATATGAAGCATTTTCATCTTCATCGTCTCAGTAAGTTTTTTTTCTATACACACACACACACATTCACACATATGTTTATATTCTTGGAGGTTCTTAGGCTTCTTTTTTTCCCCTTTTGCCCAGTCTGGAATTACTCTCTCAAGTTTCTGTAGCATTGAGGCATTCAGTGTTTCTCATCTGGGCTTGTCAAATTTTGTTACAGAAATAGACATCGCTTGGACCGTTTTACACTCCTCTGTAGTGTTTCTGATATCTGCAAGTGCTCTCAAATGCATGCATACCACAAGAAGATTCTTCCTAGTTTAGATGTAATTTGATTAGTATCCTGCAATTCTGTAATGATTTTTGAAGCCTGGACGATGCAGTACACAACATTTTTTAAGTTTCCTCCATGAATTCTGCTAGCCTGTATGTTTTGCATTTTAGGCTCTCAAATTCCCTACTGGGTTAACCAGTGATACCTACCTACACAGCCAGGTTTTCTCTCCCATGGGCTTTTTTATACTGGCACCTTGGGAGGGATGGGGTGCAGGAGGTGAGCATTGAAGGTCATCAGGCAAGCTCATAAACTATTTTAAATGGGATTACATTGAACTCCTCTCTGTCTTAAAATTCACTTTTGTCCATATATTCTTGTGCCGCAACCAAAGCGCTATGCAACATCCCTGTTTGCAGAAGCCCCCAAACAGATAGTGCCTGTCCTTGCCACATTTTTGTTTGCCTCTGTATGTGCCTGTATATATTAATGGGTACAATTTTTGCCAAGAATGGCATCTTTTTAAGAGGGAGGCTTACACTGTGTGCCTGACGCCTTGCCATTTGTACTGGTTGTCTCTATATTATTCCAGGCCGTCGTCTTCACACACCTCACAGAAATGTGCTGTGGTATCTGCCATTTGCTTCCCCGTGTATCCTCACTGTGTGCCTGGGAACGCCTTTTAGTTAGATGCACTTCTGGTTCTTTCATTGCTTGTTAACCCCTTCCTCTGAAAAACAGTGTGTCTTTGCATCGCAAATATCCTCTGCTTCCTTGCAAAGTCAAGTCCATTTCCCTCAGTAACCTTGATTGCACCAGCTATCAGTTATATCACAAATAATTCAGCCTCTAATTAGTCCATCTGTTAACGATTCAAGTACACAGGACTCACCTTTATTATGTAACCCGTTGGCCAGACTTCTTACCTGTTACTGATATTTTGAACAGGAAAATGTGCTTTTTCTGCTTGCAACATCCCAGCATTGCCAGTATCCTCCCCACTGAATATTCTGCAGATTTCATGGTTTTATGGTCTATGCCAAGGGAAATGATAAAGATTTTATCCTCTCTGATTTTTCTGCAACTGTTCCTATTTCTAAGCAAGTGCAGAGGCTTTGCACTTATCTCTTCCTTTTCTTTGCTGGATTTTCTTCCACTTAGAGAGTTTGATGCCGACATTTTTTTTGTGGGAAGTATGATTTACCTCTGATAGCAGAAGTAGAATTTCATCCTTAATTTCCTGATGTGGCCACATGGCCAAGGTTAAATATTTGTCACTTGATAAGAGGCAATATTGACTGTCAAATGTCTGCTCTGTATATCCCCAAATGCCTCAGAGTTCAGATCTTTTCATCCCTTCAGAATTGCCATGATTTGGAGTACTAACATTTTATTGACCTTGAACAGTGCAGCAACAAATTTTCAAGTTTCTAAATTAATTGTCAGGATTTTTTTTGTTTTTGATTTTCCAGAATGTTTGGCAACATCTGAGGAAATCTGCAAGCTCTAGAAGATTGCAGTTAACATTTGGTTTCATTGGAAGCCAAGAAAGAATACAGATAAATGCAAACTCTAGCAACATTACTAGACTCTGCTATTGTACATAAATTCATAAGGGTTTATAAAAGGTTCAGCTTAATCTGACTCAGAAGAACTACCATGTACTTGATTGTCACATATTTCATCATTAAACTCTCCCCACAAAATGGAGAAAATGTGTCTCAGGCAAGAATGTTCCCCTTTCTCATCCTGCTGAAGACAGTCCTGAAAAGTTGTCCTGTGTAATCTCATTTTCACAGGTTCCAAGCCGGGCTGAAATCATATGCAGTTGATGTTCATGTGGTTTCTTGACTCACTGACAGACATCAGTCAACTCACCTAAGCAATAACAGGTTTCTAACAAACGGGACAAGAATCTGCTGAATTTTCCTCATCTACAACCACCACTGCGCATGGGATTTGTTCTGAGTCCCTCACCTATGCTGAGAAGTGCAAGGCTGTACCCTCTATGCTGAATTTCACCTGGTATCCCCCGAGCTCCTTACAAACTAACCACCACTTACGGTAGGTAACACGCATTACCTCTAAATCCCCTTTATTCCTTCTCTAACTTCCATTGAGTCCCCAAAGTTCTTAGGTGGGACGGAGAATTAATACCAAAGTTGAATGAGTTACAGCCGCTACCACCTAATTAAAATGATTTTGTGCCAGTTGCTTTTGTTGGGCGGGATCCACATATAATATAATTTTAATCCTGTTCATATACACTCTGGGGACAGATCCGAGATCAGCACCGCCATTTAAATGAGGTTAATCAAGCCCAGCGCATGCAGCTTTTGTTTCCCCACTGCCTGTGAAAGGTGACTGCAGCTGACGGGCTCCCGTCGGCAGCAAAACCCACGGCTTTCTTGTTACCAGAGTGTCTGATCGTTAACCCAACCCCAGCCTGGGTGACTCCTCCTGCCCGGTCCTAGCAGCGGTGCAGCTGTCTGCTCACACCGGAGCTTCTGGCATGGAGCTGGGCTGCAGGTCTGTGATCGCGCAGAGGGGAGGGAACAAGTGAGAAATAATTGCGCCTTCCCCCAAAACAAACACTATATATAATTTTTTGTATTCTTGGTGCGTTTTTATGTATATATAAAGGACATTATGGCAAAATGAAAAAGACCCTCGTAAAAATCCTTCTTGCAAAGTATTGTTGATGACAGCCGTGACCTCTGTGAGTCTGCATGTTTACCCATAATTCATAATTAACAAAGACATTAGAACTGCCGCTAGAGGATTCTGGGCTTTATTTCTTTCTAACTGGGCAGTACTAATGCTGGAAGTGCTCCCAATTCAGTGATTTAACATTTCAGGAAATCTTGGAGAGGCAGCAGAAGCCTCCTTATATAGTTCATACTCTGGGACTGTGGTTATACAGATATGGCTGAGATAATTATTCAGCTCTTGTTATTGCTGTAGTTCTGCACCTGATCCCTGAGCCATTAGAGCACTCTGCAGGTTATTACAACTATCAAACATCAAGGTCTCTCTTCTAGTCTCTCGACTATGTGGTTATCATTTTATCTCTTTTAAATCCTCCATCTGCATAGAACTTCCAAACTCTAACTTGGAGATCTGCTAACGCCTTTTTTTTTTTTTTTTTAATGACTTCCCAAATGAGACCCTTTTCTTACCAGCACATTAACATAAAATATAAACTTGGAGTTTCTCCACTTGTGTTGTTTTTATATTCTCACTCTTGTTGATATTTCTTCTTCGAGATGATGTGCACCTACACTCTAATTTGTGCAGAGAATGCGCACTGAGTGGTGGGGTCTTCCAAACTGTGAAAAAACACAAAATCTCCCCGGGAAAATATCATATTGGATGCTGGTTAAGCCTGTGCCAGTTTGTAACCTTCCCTGAGCTGATGCACTACTTTGCTTAATATAAATTTTTACCTCATTGCTGATTCTCCAGCTGAACAAAAATTAAATGAAAATGAAATGGTAGATTTAAAGGGAGTTTTGAATCTAGCTATATTTAAAGATTCATTATTTTGTTTGCTCTAGATGAGTAAGCTGCTATTAGAATTTAACATGGGGAAGCTTGTTGAAAAATGTCTTTTCTGTATGTAATAATATTATTCTATCTTCAGCTTACTTACATTGCCTAAAAATCAAACAAACAAGCAAAAATTATCAGAGCAAAGTAAAGTTGAATATCCTCATCCTTCTTGCAGATATTTGGGGTGCAGGCACTCACTCGTGTGATGATATTCAAGATAATTCTGCAAAGGAAGAGCCTCAAGCAGACCTCTGTGGCTTGCGTCATAGTGGAGAACAGGTAGCTAGAACAGGTCTATGTTCTAGCTCTATACCCCAGGGAGCCCAGCTTTACACCTGCAAAAGGCAGCCTATCAGCATGAGGCAAACGGATGAGAGATCTAATCCTCCAAGAGTCAGGGGCAGTCACCAGCAGTATGGTAAAGGGGGGAAACATATGGCTGCCTTACTTAATATTGCTGTAGTGTTGTCCCGCAACATGTTCCCCTAAATGGGTAAATCAGAATGATGTGGAACACAAGAGAAAATAAAAATATCATCTCCATTTTTTTTTTAATAAACACAGTATGTATTTTAACAAATACATCATTTGTGTTAGATGAATGAATGTATAATGTTAATGTTTAATATTATGCTCCTCTTAAAATGATAGATATCAGTGGGTGTCTCGGGAAAGCTGTGGTTTTAAGTAATGAAAGCAAAGGATAATTATACATGTGCTTTACTTATTCTCCAGTTAATCTCATGTATTTTTACTGCCCCCCCTGCATGGTCGAGCATGACAACGGTAGTTTTGCACCAACTCTCTGTGAAGGTCTTTCAGTAGCACAATTTAATATTTAGGTAAAAAACAAAACAAAACCCACATTTTCTCAGTTGTGCTTTTTGTTCTTTTAGTGTGATATTAAAATAAATAGAACTTAAATATGAGTTGTTGGAAGAAGCTTGAATACTTTGAGGTATATATATACCTTTCTCTATATAGAGGTACATAAAGTAAGGTGGTGCTGGTTTAAGGGTGAAAATATGCTGTTTTTAAGATTTAAATGGATTTTTTCCCCATGCTTTTAGGGAACACAACTACCCTCCCCCTCAAAAAAGCAACTTTTAAACATTCTTTTTGGTAGTCCATTGACTTAGCTTTAGCATTAGTTGCAGTTGGTCAGTTCTAAGAGTGAATTGTTCATGTGTACAACTCCATAGGACTTTGTTGCTTGGAATAGTCTGTCAGCTTAGGTAGTCACGTTAAAAAAAGATGTAAGCATCCTTATTTTTCAGAGGTGTCTAAAGCACCCTCTTCTGTTGATCTGAGGACCTACATGCCCACATACAAATGACTTTCTTTTCCTAGTTCTCTTGCTATAAATATACAGCACTCTTCATGGAATTCCCCACCAACACTGTTAATGAAAGCATACAGCTAGGGAAATAAACAGAATTTACTTAGCAGAATATTATTGTTTTTTTTTTTTCAGATAGTTTAGTTAGGAAGTAGTATTAAAACAATTAAGAGCAGAAAGAGAAGGTGATGGGAACAGAACTGGCAAGATAAGCTGTGTCTGTTACAACAAAATCCTGTTATTCTCCATCACTTTCTAACATTGGATTCAATTGTTAAAATGTGTGCTTGTCACTTTAAAACCATATGTACCTAATGTTCCCTAATCCCTGTCTTTCAATGGTAGTAAATACATTTATGGTACTCATTAGTTATAACTTGCTTAGGAATGTGAAGCCACCTCAGTAGTCAGAAAATATGTTCATGAATTAATTTTCAGGTAATTAATAGTATGCTGTAAGTACAGCCTTGTTGCAATGATTCTCACAAAAGATGAATAACAGGAAAGTAGTAAAAATGGTCAATTGTCTTATGCATTTTTTTCTTATTCTAGAATTACTTCTGCCTCTCCAACGCAAGAAAATGTGTTGTGATGTTAGAGGTCTTAGCTTGCTCCGCTGTAACTGTCTTTGCAGCAAATATGTCATGTAAACTCACCCTCTGCTTACAGACCTATTATGGGTTATTATGTAACAGGAGATAGCTTATGGTTAGGGTTTCAGCTTCAGCTCCTCATTTGTTTTGTTTTTATTGATTTCTATTGCTTTTATACCTTAATGCCCATTACTTTTTCAGCATAAAAAGTAGATTCTGTTGGATAATGAACAGCACATTTTTTTTTTTTCTCCCTCAAAATGTGTTTTAAAGAAGACTGTTAGAACGACAGTAGATCTTACACTGCATTCTTTCGGTAATGAAAAAGTTTCTCCTCAGTCTCTGTTTTAATGTGTGCAGATCACTGGTGGTTAGTTGCAAAGTGGTATTCTTGCTCCCATTTTGAAAGCATTGATTGCAGTTTCCTTTATTGAAAAGGTTTGGGGTTTTGTTTGTTTGTTTGTTTCTGTTGTTGTTAAATAAATCTTAGCAAAACAACGTAGCCTTCCGGGTCAATCCTGTAGGACCACTCTGGTCTCGTTGTAGCTGCTGCTGCTTCAGAGCATGGAAACTTGCTGGCACAGGATTGCAAAGTGACTCTGCAGGGGCTGGATGACTTCCAGCCAGCAATGAAGCACAGCCAAGAAGTGCCAATATGGATAATGCAAACAAGAGAGATTTGGGGCACATTTCGATTTAACCATCTGATTTAATTGACAGAATAAATGCACCTGTCATCGAGTAATATTCTTGTGATTAGTTTTGGCTGTGCTGATGAAACGATGTTAGAAGAATGTCAGAACAACCTGTCCTGGGACTCCTATGGGCAGTTGCAAGCTAAGGAAGGTCAGTTTTCAATGGGATAAAAGATTCAGAGTTACCTCTTTTCTTCCTTTCCTTGTGATTGTATGTGACTCTTACTGTAACAGAGAGCAATTTATCTTGCATTTCTTTCCACAGCCATTCTTCTCAGTCCCTGGATCAAAACAAACACAGATAAGTGAAGCTCCAGCTTGCCCTTACGGAGGTTTTGTTGAGGCCATTCTGTATTTGGTAAAAGATCAACTCCTGGGGCCACAGCTTGCATATTGGTACATTGTCATTTAGAATTGTTGGCCTTTGGGGAAATGGAAGCTCCTTAAAGAGTCAAGGTGTGCTGTGCTTCAGTGTCTTTTGCCTCTGGAAGTAGTTGATTAGCAAGGAAAAGAAATTGGCTTCCAGCACCCTGGGGCCATAATTATCTAGTTTTAATCTCCTGTACTGTGAAACAGGAGGCTGGAATTGATTTTGAGAATGGGGTACCTTTATAGTTAGGGTCTGGAGCTATTTTATTGAGCCATTTCAGGTTTCAAGAAAGCTGAAGACCTGACCGTGGATGTAGGGCTGAGAGGTAAGCTAACCCAAGTCATCTCTATCACTGATATGTTAATGCTTGTTCTTACTGCATGCGGCAGGGTTGCTTAAAGGTGCAAACTGTGGGAAAGGCCCATTTGGTTGGTATGCAATGAGAAAGACCTGCTTCTCTGGGGAGGTGAATTGAGAAGCTTGACAAAGGTTTGGGGAAAGTCCTCATGGACATCCCTGTTTCACATGGGAACTGACTTCCTGGAGGGTGAGACATCCTACATAGGGACTGCCCCTCCTCCGGGAACAGCACCATGGTACCTGCTGGAGTGACTAACGTTGCCGTGTGACGTGAAGTGTCTGTGGCCACATGGCCGCACAGCCCTCAGTACAGATGGAACTGCATCTGTGCCTGTTACGGAGGGATAAGGTAATTGAATGACTTGCCAGAGCTCACAGTTGAGGTCAGTGTCAGAACAGGGGATGAATCTAAAGCCTTTCAGGCCCAGGGCGTTATCTACAAGACCACAGTCCTCTTAAAGGATGTGTCTTTTGGCATCAACTTCTAGTAGTCTGTAATGTTTGTTTTTGCTTACATAAAAACTGGTTTGAGATATTTATTTATCTTTAAGCAGATATGTTCTTATGCTGAGAATGGGACCCGAATGACAAACTTTCATGTTGAAAGCCTGCATGATTAGGAGAGTCTCCACCAAGGACACTCAACTCAGGCCAGCCCAAATGGATTCAAAGGGATCCATCCAAAGGGATGGATTTCATCTGAAGAGCAGGATTGTTGTACAAGAGTTCTTGAAGGTGTTATATTTTCTTTAGTTAGTTTTCCAAATATAAACATGCATTAGTTAACAGCTATCACAGAAGAACTGCCTAAGTTAGGTAAAGTTAACTATGAAATTTGGGGGTTGCATACAATCTCGCTCTCCCAGTTTAAATAATCATTTGATTTCCACTCAGGAACAGATCAGTTAATCACCAGGCACTAAAGAGTGCTCTCGGTCTGATGCTATCAGTGAGAATCTGCATGTGGATAGAGATAGCATCTGGTATATGGGGGCAGGATTAGTAAGAACAAAGGCAAAAAAATGGGTTTTGATTAAAACAAAAAAATCTGAGTCTCATTTTTCAGTCTCCATTAGAAAAGTCTTGCTATGCTCTCTAGTTACTGTCTAAAAATGCTACATTCATGTATCAAATATTAAAGCAATCTGTATTTATTTCTTTAACAAGATTTACTACAAATGGACAGGTAATGACTCCTGAATATTCAGATAATGTTATTCAGCAGCAGGTCCAGACTACAGGGAAAAAACTTCTAGCTCAGGTCAGAAAGAAGCAACCCTGCACTTGTCACCGAAACCTGGGAATAAACCTCCTAACACCAATGCAGTATTAAGAAGCAGGCATTCACTTTATTGCAGCGCTGCATGCACAGGGGATGGCTCCACCTAACGTGCGTGCCCTAGGGTATGTTTGCTGAAACTTTTATTTCTCTATTATCTACACATGCATTAAACTCTAGGAATGATCATACATGTTCATTCTCTTTCCTGGAACTGATTGCAATGTACCCCACCCTCAACGCACATGTGTCCTCTGTCCCTTTGGTGGTCTCTGGTCTTTTGAGACCCCCTGGTGGCCGTCTTTCCGTGTCCATTCAATGACGTCTAGTAACTCACTTCCATATATGGCCTCATTTTGGCTTAGAAGGCCCTGGTTTGGTCCTACTGCCCAGTTTCAGACAGTTCCTTGAACTGTGGTCCTTATCCTTATTGTGGTCCTTATCTTCATCTTCAACCAATGTTGGCTGTTTTGTCTGTATTTTCTCATAATGTACCAGCAACAGCAGCAAAAATATGTCCTTGGGTGCATTCTCTTCTGAGGTTTCTCATAACACTCTGCTGCTTAGTTTTGCTCCCATTGGTGCTGACAAGAAAATTCCTTTTGTTATGTTCTCCCATAGTGAAGATTTTTTTTTTCAGGAAACTTCTTTTTTGGTCAGTGTTAATGCTCTGTCAAATATCCATAAAATTCTCTGTTTAGGCATCTGTAACTCTTAATTTTCCATAATATTTTTGACTCTTGTAAAATCCACTTAGAGAGAATTGAGACTATTCAGTTAAAGAGATTTTTTTCCTTACATGAGGAGAGTATTTATCAGATGTAAATGTAACTGATTTCAAAGTGAGCAAGTATAAGAAAGTGGCTGTAAGACTTCCTCAAAACTATTCAGATCTAAAATATGCAGACACACTTTTCTAAGTTTGTCAGATTAAACACACTAAAATTCCATGACAGAAGAAACACTAAAATATCACCATAAATGAATTCAACAGATTGTGTCATAGATAAAACTCACAGAAAGAGAAGTCAAAAACAAGTTCTTTTTACATGTTGGTGGAAGTCCAGCCACTTACCCTGCTCACTTTGGACGTTGAGGATAAAATTCTGGGTTACCATGAAAAATAAGCAACCTGAGAAATAAATTTTACTATTTGGACGTATGTTGTAGCTTTAAAATCTGGCTAGTTTATGTCAGTGGTCTTCACAGCTTGGAGGAACCTGGCATTGAAGAGAGAATGCTTTGATTTGGTTTTGGAAGTGGAAGTGTTCAGCATTAGAATAAACACAATTTTCCCAGTTCTTCTCTTCATCTAGGTGTTGACATTCTAGGAATAATCTGGAGTTCTTGTTTAAAACTACTGTTCCTTCTCTGTCCTCTTCTTTTAAGTTTTGGCAAACTCGTTGGTAGGATGTTCTAGCCACCACAGCCAGCAGCAGGGAAGGACTCTTAGGCAAGTTGGGAGAACATTTTCTTTTAGGGAGAAAAACAGCGTTTTGGGGCAAATGAAGGTTCAGTGGAAGTGACACTCATTTTTATTCAGTTCAGCTTCCGCGTGTAGTATTGTAAAAACAAAATTAGCTTGGTTCCCTCAAACCACACTATAGCATAGAGTAAATGGGTTCAAATTCTATTAAGTTAATGGGCGATGTGCCTGCTTTCCTGGGGATGGCTTTGACACTAAGTCTTAATATTGCTTCCTAGTTTCCATACAGCCATCCCGCTGCATCATTAAATCTCACAGGAAATGCAAATACAAGTTGCCTGTCATTTATCAATGAAAATATTGTTTAACATTTGCAGTGTATACACAACCCATTATAAAACTCAGTGGTGCATGTTCAGAAGCAAAATGTATTACTGTAGATATCAGTAGATAACTATTTGTAATTAATCCTGTAGGAATAGCAGTTCTAACAGTAAGAAACATCTAAACTAAATGGAGGGTGAAAATGCCTTAAGCTATCTCCACGGCTGTTTAGGCTCCTGGTTTGGTCATTTCAGGGTCAGCCTTCATTCCAACAGCCATACAAGTGCATCAGGTTTCACTGTCCAGCAAACAGTAAATACCTACAGGGGCCCTGACTCTCACGTCATGCTCTAATTTTTGGTACTCTCTTTAATAACCGTTTGGTAGCCTGGAGTGACTGTATGGATCAAGTAGCTTGAGGATCCAAAGACTGCAGGCGAGTTGCCATTTAAAACTACCATGTCCCTTCAAAGGTGCCTGTCACAGGTGTTTGAATCAGTTCGTCCAAAAGAAGAATTTTTAATTTTCCTTAATATTCTCATCATCATTTGAGGAGAATCCTCATTTCCTTCTATTAGTGCAGCCTTCACCAGAAGGACATGAAAAATTATCTGAATTGAATTCATAAGTGGTCTTCCTGAGAAATGAGTGTATAATCGATTTCTAGCTGGCGAAAACCTTAAGCTAATGACACTGCTGGTCACCGTCTCTCTCGCTTACGCTGTCACCTCTGCTTCTGTCTCCTCCGAAGGTCTCTAAGGCAGCCCATTTTCCGCCCTTCTCAAATGGAGTAACTCTGTGCAGAACCTGCTGGTAGGGACAAGGGATGGTCCCCCCACGGGTTGGGGTCTGGCTCGGTGGGGTCAAGGCCAGCATGGGCACTTGTGGGACACTCATACAAAAGCCCTCGGGACTGCGAGCCCTTGTGAAGAGCCAGCAGCGGGGTATTCACCTTGGGTGCCTTGCCAAAGCCCGCCTCCTGGCCGAGCTATGCACCAGGGGATTTCTGCGGTCTGTCAGGGAGAGTGACCAAGGCCCAGGTTCTTCCCTGTACCTGGGAGCACCGAGTTCATCCCTGATGTCCTCCACACTTGGCAGACGGGACCACTGCATCCTAACTGACTATGGCCACGGTACTGGTGGCTTTCGTGGCCTGGGAGCATCTATTAGTACAGGCAGATGTGGGGCACTAACTTGGCCACTGGACAATAGTGGTCATCAGACCTGGGCTCCATATGCAGATCCATGGCATGTTATGCTCTGGCAGAAAATCTACATTGCCATCAACCTGGCTACACATAGAGCTGTACTAAAATACATGTATATGTAATACAAAAAAAGTATAACAAAGTTATATATAGCACATTTTTATGTATTTTATATTTTTATTTGTGTGAATACAAGTATATGCATATACATATATAACGTTTTTGTTTTCTTTTTGAGAGTCTTGTTTCTAAGCCTTCATCAAGAGAGGGTTTAACTTGCTTCATTTGTTGCTGATATTCAGACACACTTGTGTATGTCTCTGCTTTATTTTAATGTGAACAATAGTTCTTCTATTTAGAGCTGATGGGATATTAATGCATCCCATCACATCACACAGTCTCTGGTGTTTTAAGGCAGGATTAGGTACTCAGTCTTTAAGGTTTCAATTTCTTTTCTCCAGCTATTAGCTTTTCTCCAGCTATATTGAAGAGTTTCCCAGATCTTCAGATATACAGAGGGAAAAAAAAACACAAGTGAAAAGTGAGTTAACCTTAGGTGTAGGCGTCTTTACAGATACATCAGAAAAATGTTTAGAAGGAGCAGTAAACTTACCAAGAGGGCACCATGATTTACATGATTATATTTACAGCATTATAAAAATCTGTTTTTCTCTTGCCAATACTGGACAAAGCAGCGTCTGCAAGGAACCATGTA
>JAWLRI010000189.1:433544-491639 GCA_034781795.1 Crypturellus tataupa
TTATATTTACAGCATTATAAAAATCTGTTTTTCTCTTGCCAATACTGGACAAAGCAGCGTCTGCAAGGAACCATGTAACGTACCTCAGCATTGCAGAGGTGGTCACCACATGGACCTGGTGCTCATCCTGCGACATCCTTCTTTTAGTGAGAGTGATTCAGGGACCTAAACATAGGGTTATATCCCCTTAAGGTGTCAGAAATATCTGCATGGGATGATAAACAATATGGTGTGTCACCCACCTGTGTGGTGGAGTGGCCCAGAAGTGGCAATTTAGGGCCAGACCTATTAGGGGTTTTGAGTGAGCTAGGATGTTGGGTTAGGATGCTGAGTCTTTGTGTGCAATTTTCATTGCATGATTGGTATGTTTTTGGCGTGGAGTTTGTCTTGGATGTATCCCAACAGCTCTGAACTGTGCTCCAATATCACTACTGTATCAAGCAAAAAGAACTGGACTTAGTTATTTACCTAAGTTAATGTTACACATTTTTAAGATTTAAAAATATTGGAACTCCATAGTTAATAATAGGATACTGTAAGAAGAATTCATATTTCAGGCCCAATACTCTAAATCACAATAAAATTTTTGGCCAAATTTGGACAGAAAAGTAGTCTTGCACATATTTGTAAGGGCTGTATTGAAAGAAGAAAAGATGCTATATCCACTAAACATACTTCTTGGTGGAAACTTACAATCTGAAAAGAATGGCATGAAGAAATTATTTAAGTAAGCTGAAAATAATTCAGAGTGGGAAGTGATCCAGTGAGAGAGATTGTCACTATCTCTTTTGGAGAGATTTAAGGTTGTTATCTTAAAGTGTAACAAAATTATAGCTAACTGTAGCTCAAAAAAATCAGACTTTGGTCTTTGGCATACTGCATTCATAAAAGGTACAAATGAGCACCCAAGACTAGAAATAATCACCCCTTGATGTTTCCAAAAGTAGCAAATCTGAAATGAATGACAAAGAATATGCCATATTACTCTATGGCCCCAAATTCTTTTATAATACCACTTAGCAGCTTTTACAGTATAAAATCCTGCCGTGACAGAGTGATCAGAGTGTCTACACTGTTTCCTAATCACGGCAGTGTGTTTTCCTCAGGCTCGCTGGTGTTTCTATGTGCTCAGAATGAAGCAGATGAAGCAAGATGGGGGCTCTCCTTCACACGATCCCTTTGCTCACATCAGTTTGGAGCTCCTGCTTGTGGATCCACTATCCAAGCCTTGATCTTGCGTGGGTCAGCATGTAGCACTGTCTCAGACATCTGTACAAACCTGCCAACTTGAGTATGAATTTTCTTTGGGAGTCCTCTGGTCATTCCTAGCCTACTCGAAAGAGCTTGTTAAAATCTAAAAATCTGTCAAAAGGCCATAACCTGTGCTGGAGGTGAGAAATCCTTCCTATTTGATTTTTAAACTGACAAATTCAGTTTTGATCATTAAAATTTCAAAGTGTTAATATGCAAATACAGCCTACCTGTACTACATGATGATGCAAAAATCCTTATTTAGGATTGCCCCTTATTTAGGGCAGGTTGTCTTAATCCAGGGGCTCCAGCAGCCAAGTTTAAGTTCTCCAGTTCTTTAAGTTCTTAAGTTCTCCCTAGTTCTCCAGCTTGTGCAACATCTCCGTATTTTTATATTAGCAAAAATATATAAAAAAATCTTTCCAATAGTTAAAGTTGTATCCAAAGAGAATTTTCTAATAAGTTAAAGAATTGTCAGGACACAGTCTTGCATAATCTCTACCTGACATAATTTTGAAAAACATACCAAGCAGAAATTCTACCCATCTGCCCCAAATGCAATCAAACAATGGATCTTCCTCAATAACCTAAAACACACATTAAACCTGTTTGTTTCAACCACCCAGAAACAGCAACAAGACAGCAACTGCATTTGTATGACTGCATTAATATAGGAGGTTATGTTATAGTTTTTAGAGCCCTGAGAAAGATGGCACAGAGGAGTTTTATATGACTTTATATGACCTTTCTTTTGCTGTTCAAGTAGTTCTGAACTGCCATTAAGAGATACCGGTGACAATTGGCTTAAGGATGTTGCCCACCTTTTTAATAAGCATGTTCAGTGACCTTAATGATTGATTTGATTTTTTAAAAAGGTGCTGTCAGATAAGTAAAACGTGAAAGCTACCTGCTAAACCTCCTCCCCGGTCTCCTCAAATGTCTCCCCAAAAGTGCCCCACCTACAGCATTCAATTTTGTAGTGATTCATAACTCAGAATAAATTTTAATCTTAGAAGACAGTGTGTCACTTCAACATCAGCTTCCATGTTTACAGATGCTCAAAACTGATGCCAAAGATAGACCAAACATCTAGTTAATGTTACCACAATCATCATATGATTAACATTTTCTTGATAGTATTAGAATAATTCTTAGACTTTTTTTTTTTCTCTTTTCTCTCTGCCATTTGCATTAAATCACTTCCCTGTCTTTAGTAGCTAAGTTTGTGCTCCGAAAACAATTCATTATGTCAGCAGCCTTAAACTAATGGATCTGTGTGCGGGATAGGCTCTGTAGCATTCATATGAATTATATTATATTAGGGATTACCATTAATTTTGTCTCCCAACTTCATGAAATAATAGAAGGCAGATTCATCTTCCACCTGCTGCGATTTTATTGATTTCAGTGGTACTATTACCCAGGGACATGGCAATAACTGACAGCACATTCTGGCTCCAGAATTTTGCCAGCCTGAACTTTGTTCCAGAAGAGTTGCCAAAGGTGAGCGTTTCTAAGTTGTTTATCTGATATTTATAGACCTTTTCTTGGTGTGATCACAGCATCTGTCTGTAATTTCCATACCTGCAACCATCGGGCAAATTGTGCAGTTCGGTTTGACATGAAGTTTTCACTAATTCAGCATTAAGTTACAGAATGACAATCTAATTTTTGCCAGAAAATTCTCATTCTACTGCACAAGCCATTTATATTCTGCGGATTTCTTTTATTAGACTATCTCAGATGTGACATGCCTTCCTCTTTCATATAATCCTGTTAGGAAGACTCTTTCCATTTAACTGACTTTCTCATGCAAGTTATTTGGATTCCAAGAAGAAACTTATTAAGAGGCAGAGGAGCTGTACTGGCATTTCATCGCAGAGTTACTCATTTTTTTTTTTTCTATCATTACACTTTTGATATAAATTGCTGAATTTTCTGTTATCACTGTCTAGATTATTTAAGATTTCTGCATAATTATGAATTAGATGTCCCAATAATAACACAAAAAGTAATAATACGAAGATTTTGTTCTTTTTTTTTTTTCTGTTGTATTTGTTTAGTGGTGGTGAAGTGTGATTTTGCTCAGGTTGTAGCAGTATAACAACAAATGTATACATCTTCTTGTACTACCACCATAAATGGAATTTAAAGTTGACATGCAGCATCAGTTTAGGCAAGAAATACAATGATAGATATTGGGATGTTGAAAAAAGAGCTGTCCATATGTGCAGAGTAACTAATCAAGGATAATCATTATTTTTAAAGGTTCATAGCTCTCAGTGCTTTTTAAATACAGAACTTTTTCTTCTCTGCACTAATAGGCTGCTGTTTCTTGTTTTGATTTTGTGACCATTATGGATAGGTAGGATCTGTCCACCATTCCTTTTATGCTCTTGCTCTGTAAACATGATTTTGTGTGGAATATAGAGTAGATCAGATTTGTGGAATACCAGGATTTCAAACACTCCTTTTTGCTGTTGTTTTTTGACCTGCTTTTTCCCCTCGCTGATGTGCAGTGCAATAGCAGTGACCTTCATATTGTTGAGAAATTTTGCCATGTTAAAGTGCATGCGGAAAATGCAATGTTGTAAAACACATGTATACAGAAATGTTACTGAAATTGTGCTCATTGGTTTGGCACCTCCATACACCTGCATTTACTTAAAATATAGATAATCCTTTGAATTCTGAGAACTATTATGGGCATATTGACGAACTGAGTGAAGATGTCGGCATTGTCAAGAGTGGGAAGAGGTGGCTGGGTTCCCATTTCCTATTTGTGCACCCGCTGCAAATTCAGCTCTTAAAAATACTTCTCAAGTAGATTTCAGGGAATACTGGCATGGAAAAAGATGGTGCCAATATCAAGCGTTTCATTCCAAAACGTATCCTTCAGAGTTCAAAAGTAAAATAAAAATCTTGCAACCAAAAGATGAAAAATTGCATGAAGGTGTCAAAACACCAGGAAAGTGAATGTGAGCAAAAAAAAAAAAAAAACAAACAAACAAAAAAGAAATTTTGTAAAACATGGGTGATGAGATTACAATATGGGGGCAGTGGAATCATCTACTGAAAATAGTGGTTAAAATACAGACTAGTATCTTTCTTATTCTACTGTACTGATGCCTTCCAGCTACATTTTTATTTTATTCTTCCAAGTAGTCTAAAAGGGAAATGAGCATGAATGTCAAAAATTCTATCTAGAGACTCTGTAGAAATACTTGCTTTTAAAATTATTATAGTGGCTCGTATGTTTTTAAAAATCTTCTTTGTCCTTATTATTGAAAATTTGAGTATTTAGTATTTGATAAATGCTGATAAAGCTTTTCATTTTTGATAGCCCACTTATAGACTAACAGAAGAATTGGTATAAATAGTTGCAGTGGAAAGCTTGTGAATTCTGTACACAAATTAGCTTTCTTAAAATATCTCTTTGCCACTGGTAGTGATGCCTGCTTAGAGTAAACTGACTTCCAGGCTTCAAACACTCTAATTAAAATGGATTTTTTTAATTTACTTTTAAGGAAAAACACAAATTTTAGTCTTCAAATCATTGTGATCATATGAGGAATATTTGCTGCAAGAAATACATTCACAGATGCTCCCTAAACATAAGCAGCACCTACTATATACAAGATAAATCAGTATTTAGTTTCTCGGGAATTTCACATAGAATTTCATATTTGACCTGCTAGAAGAAAAGATACCAGAAATAAATCTCTTGAAGCGTTCAGGTGCTGCAGCCCAAGCCTTTTGTGCAGGTGCGACGCCAGTGCTGCTGCCTGACTCCGGAGCTCCCCAGGTTTTGCAAAGAAATGGATGCTGCTAATGTAGTTTACTTAATAAAAGCTGTGTGGAAAATTTACAGTTATGTGGGATTTTAGAATTTCCTTTATAAGGAAGCTCACTTTATCTTGTTCAGGTCAGTGAGTACCTGACAGAGGTTTGAGACCCGGTTCAGCTTGCTGCCCTGGAGATTGATGGCCAGAAAGACGTGATTCTGCTCATCATCCTCCCATCCGTTACTATAATTTTCTGCCACTCAAACTCTCTTAAATAATTACACTAATTCCTTTTCTTGTAGGTGCTTCCGAAGCGAAGTGCTTTGCAGAACCCGTCCTCATCAGGCAGTGAAATGCCGAGCAAGTTGCTGTTTTGTAAGTAATTGTAAACAACTGCATTTTGTCCGCTCCCCTTTAGAGACTCTGGCTGTGCAGGAGGTACTTTTCACACACGCGTTTGCAGTGCAGAACTTTGTGAATGCTAAAAGTTTGCAGAAGTTGAGAAAGCAATTATATAAAGAATGCTGGAAGCTGTTAAACATAGACTTCACCTTTGCCTCACGAAATTCCTGAGTGGCAGATTCTTGGAGGCTGGGGAATATATTGGGAAAATATCCCTACACATTTGCCTACTTTTAGCACTCTTCTCTAAACTAGTTCTTGCTAGCAGTTGGCTATTTATGAGACTTGCGTGGATGTGCAAGTTTCACATCTGGAAGGACTCAAAAGGGACAGCAGATGCAGTCACGTTACTCTTTGTTTAAACAATAGCCATTTCCATAGGCTGTCCCTTTCTTTTCTCACGGCATTAGTCTCCTATTCAGTCTGCTTCACAGGAGGTAATGGATGCAGTGGTGGAGAGCAGAGCTTTTACCAAAAGATACTGACTCATCGTCTTATCTCTGGGCTCTCCCTTCAGGTTTCTCTAGGATTCTCTTTGGTTTATTAGCTATTAATTTCTATTTTACATAATTTTATTTCTTATTATAGCTGCTTAATATTATGAAGGTGGGAGTATTTTTCATTCAGTACATTAAATTCAAGTTTTACATATGCATTTCAAAAGAGGAAATGAACAACTTGCATTACTAAGAAAGAGGTCAAATTTTAGATAGACATAAATCTAGAGAGAGAGGGAAAATAAGTAAATGTAAATGGATTTGCGCTGTATGTGAGTTTACAAGGAATCAGGTGCACAATCCTTTGTGAGAGTATTCTGAGAAGGGGATCAGCTCCCCAAACTTCATATTGCTCCTTGCGGGGAGACCCTGCACTAGATCACCAAGGATGAATTAAGCACTTTGTGTGGTAAGTACTGACCCTGACCTACCGCCAAAACCGCAGCTAATCCCTACTTACTCTTTTTCAAAAGTAGAAAAAGAACTTGCTTGCTTCTAAAGCATATTTTTCATAGGTCTGTACTTTCTGATTTCCAACAGAAATGCTGAAAAACACAGTGGGAAATACCAATTTTATACCTTGGAAAGATCTTGTGGATGGTATTAGAGTTATAGTTCTTTCCAGAGATTCAGCTCAGATTTGCAGGCACTCAAATGTTTCCAACTCTATGGATAAATATCCACATTTGTATCAAGAAATTGGTGTTCTTCCAATTACAATTCCAAGTTGGGGCTTGTTCATCACCTTAGGACTTGCTAATAAAAATGTTAAAATACAACCCCTCAAATTTTTGCAACAGCTTGGTAAAATATTCAATTTGTAAAAGGGTTTTGATATAAAATTTTAATATTTGGGTCATATTTTGAAATTCTCAGTAATGGATTCAGCTCTACCTCACTTGGGCCCTGCTCCAGGAAATCACTCAAGCGCATATTTAACCGACTGCCTACAACAACCGGACTAATCTCCCATTTAAATAGGAAGAATGTGTTGCTGAGTCAGAGCCTTGAGGACTCCATGGAGTAGCTGAGTGAGCGAGTATTACGGAAGCGTGAAAGGGTGTAACATGAGCTCTTCCATTTTGGATTTGAAAATTGAGAAAGATGTAATTTATATACCAATTAAATTAATGCATATGAATACCATATAATACTTAAAAAAATGCACATAGTCAGCTCTCTGTGGTTCAGTTAGAGAGTGTAAGACTGACTTCTGTCTTTGGGGTAGATGAGATATGTACAGGTGAAAACAAATATATGATGTTGATGAATGCTGGTGAAACAACATGGTCTAGTAAGACTTATACTGAAGCTAGTGCAAGATTTAATCGGAAAGCCTGTGTGTGCTCTGATGTGTCATATTGTTATTTTTCTTTATGGTTGGTGATGATCGAAGTATGGGGCTCTTGGAACAGTCATATTTCCCCCCCAAAAAAGTAAAAGAACCATAAAAAATAACGGGAGGCACCAAATCTCAAAAAGCTGTAGGCACTGGCATTTCCAAAGCCAACACAAGGATGAAGGGCTTGCTCGATTGTTGTGGTATAGAAAACACAAGTTAATATTGAATTCTGATCAATCTATGCAACGTTTAGAATGCCCCAAATTATATTAAGAGAAATAAAATCCCTCTTTGTTGACATTTTTTCTTCCTTCCTTCCACACTGGTTTGTTGTATTGTGTATTCAGTTCCAGAGAAAATGACCTTCTTTATACAGATCAAGTGTTTGCTGCTGGTTCAGTTTGCATGGTGCAAATTAATGTAGGTGTTTAGAAGGTTTCTAATGAAGAGTATGTTTTTCTTTCCAGTCTATCTTTTGCAACAGGGAATTAGAAAATTCTTTTTTTTTATTCACACTCAGTCCATGCATTCTTCAGTTCTACATTTCCAGAGGAATTTGGATTTTTGTTTACTTGTGTCTTCATTGAGGCTGTCATTTTTCACCCAATAGTTACCAATTTTCCTTGTCAGTCTTTGAATATCAAGCATAATGTTAAAATACTCTTTTCCAAGCACCGTGTCTAGTAGAGAACCCTGAGAGACGGAAGAGTGGCTCTAGTCAAAGAATAAAAAGAGCCCTACCATAGCTCTCTGAACAGAATGAGACATATGGGGAGATTGAGGGCATTGCCATGACAATTCCAGTCATGGAGACTTTCTTCTTGTTATGTTCTGACATGGACTTTCTTCTTCCAACATCACATGCAAATAGTCATTACAAGGAGCCATGCTTGTTGTGGAGAATAGATGGCCAGGCGCCTCTTCTTCTGTTTGTTGAAGTTAGAAAATACGTGGTCAATGGAGTCTAATTTGAATGAAATTTTATGAGCTCACAGAGGTTGGTGTGAAGTAAGGAATGCTCTATTTTGACCTCTGTAGCCTCTCTACAGAGAGCTTAATAGATAAATGTTTTAAATTGCAGTATGTTCCAATTATTGTACATTTATGGGACGGTGTGAGCTCCCTCTACGGGCTAATTTAACGTCTGCAAATTCCAATAATTCTTTTTTGTAACAAAGACTCTGTGTAGCCTAGTGGATAAGGTGCCTGCCTAAGGTTTCTAAGGTTGTGCTCTTTTGAGCGTGTGCAAGATGGCTGCCACAAAAGTGTTTGAAGCTGCCGCGTTTGAAGCTGCCGCGTGTGTTTGAAGCTGCCGCATTTGAAGCTGCCAGGTTTGAAGCTGCCGCGTGTGTTTGAAGCCGGCGCGTTTGATGTTGCTGAGTACGTTTGTAAATTTGAGGCAGACTTTAATATTGTTAGACGGTAGGGGAGTCCTTTTCAACCTTTTTTCATTTTTCACTTGAACTTTTAAAAAGTTTTATTTTAACTTTTTTTTAAACTATTTTAACTACTTATGTCAGCTGAGGAATGCTGTGATTCACAGCCATTATTGTAAGGAGGCTGTTATATATTTTTAGTGCTGCTGGGACCATAGGAATTTTCGAGTGACTTTGACTGCACACAACAATGTGGAGAATAATTCTCACTGTAAAAAGTGCTGTTGAGGCTGCAGAAAAGTACAGAATAATTTTGACCAAGGGCAATCATGGCTGCCTTTAGAAGAAATTTGAGTATGCTCAGGTGCTGAATTTGTAAGTCACAGGGTTTGGGAGGAAAAAAATAGCTGGCAAGAGATGTTGGAGTTTTATAGAGATTTGACGTAGTGTATGGTTAGCCAGGAGGTCAGAGATTTAAAAAAAAAAATATTGATGGGACTGTAGAGCAGACTTCCATAATGATGGGAGTGAAGACCTCAAGCTATTTGGATGGTAGGGGAGAAGTGCAAATAATACCATTTGTTGAAAGCTATGGATGACCAAAAACGTTGGGATGCAAATGCAATAGGTATTAGTTGACAGATGTAAGCAGTAGGTTGCTTCTTCTGGAAGATAAATGCTCATAATGTTATTTTTATTCAGGAATGCTTTTTTTGAAGTGTAGAACTGACCAAGAATTGATGTGGGAGGTTACTAGCTGTTGGGTTAGAGAAGGAAGATGTTTTGAAAATTAGCTGATAATTTAAACAAGCAAAATTCTTATTCTACATGTGAAAGAAAATATTGGTTGGAAATTAGATGCTCGTACAGTTTAATTAAGAGTATGTTCTCCAAAGGTAACTTCCTAGATAGAGGTGGACTATAGGTGGCCATTTTCTACCATCATTCTTTGTTCAGCTTGGCTTGGGGAGCATTGAGCTGCGCGGAAATATTTTGTAAATCTAACTCTATGGAGGACTCTTCTGCATCATCCCCATTCAGCAACAAAGGGTGCTTTTCTGATGGTTTTTGTTCCTTCTCTTAGAGGTCTTCTGGAAATCCCCTCTGGCTCTGGTACCCTTGTGATCATTAGATGGTAGACCTGATAATTGCTCTACTGCTTCTTTGAGTGGATGGCTTTAAGCCATCTTCCATTTATCAGTTGGAATTAGGGCCACAAGATTGGAATATTTGATTCTGTATCTCAGTTAATCTGTAGCAGGATGTTTAAAGTCTTGGTGATCATCATTTTCTTTGTTTGTAGCACTGAACCTCCCTCAGACTGAATCATCACCTTTTAATTTTTCTCCTCTGTTCTGGTGATTCTTCACTCAGATTTTATTCTATTGTCTGATCTGCTAATATTTAATATAGTTTTAATTGAATTATCCAAATGCTAAAATGAAAAATAATTGTATGGGACATTACCAAGAGCTGAGTAACTGTTCATGACTTGGTGAAGGTTGATAATTTTAATTTCTGTACGATAGCTGGTACTGAATGGATTTGATTGCTACTGACAAACTCCTAGTATTGCATATCCTTTTCATGGGCATTTTTTCCTTCCTAATTTGGAATATTTGTTATATTTGTTTGATTTACACTGAAGGAAATAGGCAAATCACTATATCAACCATCGTGTTAAGTAGCTCACTGTTGTCTTTGCTGATTGCAGAGACGTATGGTTACTTTGAAGCATTTTGGTAGATAAACCAACACAGTTGACACTTGTCTTGGTGCTCTTGCCAACAAATACATACCGGAGACCCGCAGCATAACCAGCTATAGAGCTCAAACGCTCTCGTTATTGACTTCTATCTGTGTTTTGAGCAATTTTTTTTGTTGTTATAACTCAAGACAAGCTTCCTCTGACAATTTGGCTATTGTCAGTGGTGTGCTGTGATCTGAATTACCATATCAGATATAACGTTTGTCTTGGTTTTAAGCTACTTCTTCTCTTATTGAATCTTTTTTCAAGTATCATCAACCTTATCTCCATATTATCTGATGAATTTTGATAATTTTTATTACAGTTTAGTGTGTTGTTGTTCTATTTCTGTATGTCTTTCAGGCTTACTAAATGACATGGTTGTTTCCAAGTTGTACAGTTGTGCTAATATCAACTTTATTTATATTTATTCTACTATTTATTGTAATAATTTTCTTGTAATGTTTTGTTTTTCTTTTTCTATTCCATTCCTATATTCCTTTTATTTTACTATGGCCCTTCTCAGTTTTAAGTGGAACACCCTATTACCTTGTATATCAGCAGATCAAATTCAGACTATGTAATACTTTCAAAAGTTTGTCTTCAGTTTGTATTCTTTCCCTTAGCACAGCAAAATGATTATTGTTGTGCTGTTGAAACATCTGAGCAGTTGCCCTACGTAAGAGCTTGCTACTGGTGTTAATTAATCATAAAATTGTCCAGTGCAAGACCATTAAATAAACTTTAGAGAAAATGTTTTGACTTTTCTACAGCAAAGCTGTGCAACTTTCAGGCTAATCTTCATCAACTTAATAAAATTAGTAACAGTAGCCCTGGTAATATATATCTCTCTTGTCTCTTAAAGTTTTATCCTTTTCCTATTTAAAAATAACCAGATTGTGAGGAATCTAAAATTGTTGGAAACAAGAATTCTTTGTTTTATTTTCATTTTTGATGAAATACTGAAATACGTATGTTTCTGTTAAGTGAAGATAGTGATACTATTATGGTTTGTAAAACAGCACATAATTTTGTAAAACAGCATCTAATTTTATATTAAAATTGAATAGTATTTAGCTATTTTGTTGAAAATATTTTTGAAGTGGCTATATAGAACAATTTCACTGCATATAATGCTGTGCATTTTCTTTCAAACTATTAGAAATGGCTCCTTTGTTCTACTTTTCCATTTTTCCTCATTAATTTTAGCAATTTGTGATATTACTAGAATTCCTTAGAATCTTTCACATATTGTTTATAGCAGCAGGTTATAGATAGTTTTATGTAATTATATTCTGCTTTCAATCACATATGAAAGATTAGCAACAAGTGAGGAAATGTGAAGGATTTAGCTTATTGTGTCTTCCACCCCATTGTAGAGTTAATGCACAAATGGAATTATAAGGAACAGGTGGAGTTTACTTTTGGTATATTCTGCCTTACTTTTAACCAATTTCCTCATCAGTGTCTCTTGAGCTAATAGTTTTCTCATAAAAACTGAAATTGGACATTGGTTGTATGACTGTAGATGAAAATGCATCATATTCTCTGCTTTTCAAATTCTTGGCTTCCTTTTGTTTTGGAACTTCCATGGTTGAACATCATGTTCCAAATGTGATTAGATGGGCTTCCAGCTAGTTAAATACACTCCAGCTCCATTTCAAACTGTGATGTCTAAAATTGAGCTGAAAAACATCCATGTTTAGATGTCATGGCATGATTTTAAAAATGCTGAGCTTTGAGACTCCCAAGAAGTGTTGGATGGTTAGCATTTCTAAGTGACACCACCCATGCAAAATTTCAATTACAATGTTATGATGTAGCTTAGGTATCTTGATTTGAAAGCATTAGTTTCTGTCTCTTTCTAAACAAGCCCCAGATATGTGTTTGGCATTGCACATCACTCTCCTTCAAAGACCTGATAACCAAAGCACAGCAGTTGAATGCAGCTAGTATATGCTGTGATAGCTGGGGAATGGAATTAATGAACATTTAGTTTTCCTTTATTCATTTAGCTGTAGATATTCATACCAGGCTTTTGTCCATATGTACCTCATTGTTTAATTTAACTACAAAAACCCAATCTTTGAAAGGTTTTTGTATTCACAGTTTCACATATGGAATTTTTTTTTTCATCTGCATAAATAGTTGCAAAACAAGCTCCCTCTTTATGCATGGTTTATCTACTAGTTTGCCTTACCTACCAAGTACTGGTTCTACTTAGCCTTAGTGACACATTTAAAGAGTTTCAAAATAATGTTTTTGGATTCTAATATTTTTGAATTCTTACTAATTTAAAAGCAAAAAATTACAGTTTTGTTCACAGTCAGTACACTTTGAGTTTAGACTGGTGCTGCTGTGATGAAATGGCTGGTCCATCCGTTTTCACTGACATGATTTTATCCAAATCAGCGAATCATTTATTTCCTTAGTCTGCCAAAGAACATGGAAGTGCCATTTCTGTTCACATGGTAAGTGACATTTATGAACAGAGTTGGTCTAATAATAGATCGCTTTGGTTTCTTCATAGTCTGTTTGGCTACTTTTGCTTGAGGAGGATGTATTTCTCTTGGGCACCTCGCACATGCATGCTAACAAGTTATTTATAATGAAACAATTTCTTTTCTCTTGCTAGTCTTTATTTTTGTTCACCACTCTTTGTGCCCTACTGAGTAGATCCATGCAAGAGAGCAAACAACATGGTGTGACTTTTACGACTGGCCAAATATTCTTGGCTAGATGAGATAGCCTCCCCTATCACTAATGGTGAAAACCAGGCTTGCTTTATGGGAAGTGCAGGAAAAACAAAGAAGAATTAAACCATTGCATAATTTATTCACAATAAACCATTCTACCCACTCTTTTCTAACTTGGGATAGGCTGAATTGAAGTGAGTATGTCCAATGACAGATTTAAGAGGAACAGAGGAGTCTTTCGTCAGTTGAATCCTTAACTTGGGGTCTGTGGAATTCCCCTTGCTCTCTGAAGGCTGAACTGCAGGACTTTTGGCAACAGACACTGGTTATTTTTGTACTCTGCCACCTGAAAATCCAGCAAAGAAAACACAGCCAAAAGCAATGTGCTGGTGATACAGCTTTGTAACTCTGCCTTTCACATTTTTGTTAATCTTGAAGCCTTTTCTGAGTTTGCAAAAGTAAGTTGTCATGCGAGGAATTGCTGAGCACAGTATTGTTCAAGATGGTCTGTAAAGGAGTGTTCAGGGCTCTGTTTCACCTGGATCACAGTGTTTCCCTGCTAGCAGAGCAATTCAGTGCAGGCATATCGCAAGTGGTGTTTCCCTTGGAATTTCCAGAATGGAGATACTTGCATTTTGCTTGTGAGCTTTTTTGTGCTTATCCAATTTTTATCTCAGAGACCATGTAGTAACTTTAACATCGATGGTATCTGTGTTTTGTTGTTGCAAGAAGATGGGTTCAGTGACTGTAAATCCTTACTGTCTGCGCCATGAAACTTTCTGTTCGCATATGGATGTAATGCAGTGAGGTTATACATAAACCCCTTTCCACTGTTCCAGAACTTGTTTTCAGTAGCTTTAATCCCTTAACTGTGTAGTGAAAAGCAAGAATAGGTATTATTATTTATGGTCTGTGAACAGGCAGTAGAGTGAGATTGGTACTGGCAACACTTCTCCCCTATAAATAATAAAGTCTGCACATGAAGAGAATTTAGGACATTAACATAGAACCTTTTCTTTAAGTTGCAGGACTACATTATGCACCCATATCTTGGGCCTAATAAAATGAATGAATCCTTTCATTTTTCCTACTGTTATAGCCTTAAAACAGGCGAGGAATTTTTTTTTTTTTTTTTTTTTTCTTCCTGAAATTTAATCTAATTTTAATATTCCCTGGATAATAGTGAAATAACTGATTGTGTCCAATTCTGCCTAAGATAAAAGCATCAGCATGTTTGGAACATAAACCTCATTTTACCTTTTGTTGAGCTGCCCAATTTAGTAAGAGCAATTCAGTGCTACTTCTTAAATGTAGGAAGACTTAGAACACTGGAAGCTGCCTAGAATGTGAAAAAAGGGAATAATTTATATTTAATTGGTCTAAACCTACCTTTCCTAGGTCAATAAGAAGAGGAAGATCAGCAGCATTAATCAAGATAAAATTATCAGCTGATTAATCAGTGTTCTAATTACTGCATAGTTCTTTCCCTTTTCAGTTTTAATTACTAAACTTCATTGTCTTTTCCATATGGCCATCATGCATTCACAGTACACTTTTTCTCCTGGTGAGATCATTAATATAAAAAATGTACATTCAAGACATACTGAAGATATAAGAAATTTCTACTGCCTGCTAAGAAATTACCAAGGAAGCTGCAAATCAGCCATAGGTTATACAAGAAAAGTCTAATAAATCTACTAACACTTAAGAAAATAGATATAGTAGAAATGTAATTATGATTATCAAATCAACCTTTGTCCTAAAGTGAGTTTTACCAGTCTTATTTCATCAAATCTATCTCTTGCTTGGGTCAGAAAGCAATCACAATCTGATTTAAACTGGGAAAATACATGTAGACCACATGAATATTCTCTTAGCATATTTTATTTAGCAGATCGTGCCTGTTTTCTAATCCTCCAAGGTGCTTAGGCACTTAACTACCAATAGAGTAATTGATTTTAGGAGATATTAGACATCTAAGCATCTTCCAAACTTATAATGAGCCTGAATGAGTAAGTCTGAAGTATATTATATTTACAGGAATATTTTGACTCATTTTACCGCTGCAAATATCAGAAAGAGAATGAAGAACTGGACAAAAGAAGATTAGAAATGCCTGTGCACGCCCTGGTCTGTGCATCTCTGAATTAGACAAGGTGGTCTTGCATCCTTTTAATGTTTTTTGGTTAACATTTTAAAACATTTTCGCTATGATTGCCCTAACAGTGACAAAGAGAGCAACCATTCTTCCTGTCAGTTTGTGTATCCATATGTCGGGGCTTGACTGTGTTGGAATAAATCTGATGTAATTCCAGTGGCTGCAGCAGTTATTTACCGTCTCTGCTGCTGTAAGCGAGAGCAGTATTTGTTCCTGAGCATAGTGTGATATCTTCAGCTTTTAAATAGCTGAACTTGTGAGAAGTTCAAACATAACTGCCTCCACCAAGGAAAAAATGTTTTTTTTTCCTAAAGCGCTTATATATTATATTTTTATGGAGACCTAGAATTGGAAAATTTCTAAAATTGGACATTGGAAATTTCTTGCTACCCGTTATAACTAAATGACGAGGGCCCACAAAGTTCCCCTTCTGCCCTCCTAATGTGGGAATTCTGCGGCACTAGGTAAGAAATTGTGCTCTGTTGCTGCTTGAATTCTCTCCCAAATGCTTTTCTCAACTCCCACAGTCCTGACAGCTTCATGTATGGCTTTTACTTTAGCTTTTCATTCAGGTATTGTCTGTAAAGACATTTATTTTTGTAGGAAAAGGGACGTTACCTGTAAAATATCAGATTTTTAGCCTGTTTCCCCATCCCCAGCACCTAGGAATGATTCCTCAGTGGTGCCAAGTGATCCCCGTGACGGTCCAGACATGCTCCTGCTCTACAGGCTTGCCCAGGAGCTGGAAAACTGGTATTTGAGCAGATGTGGTAACCGGTGCCTGATTTCATCTCTGTTTCCTGAGTGTTTTGTTGTTTTTTTAATATTTCTATCTGCCTCCCTGTTTCCTTTAAAAAGGAACTCCTCAGAAGTAGACACACCAGTTATTTAGTTAACTGATTAGTAATTGAAGGTCTAGTTTTAAAATTGTATAAGTTTCTTATGAATATTCATAAAAAATAATTAACTTGGCTTCTGAATTAGAACCCAACAATAGTTCACTGTGATTTTTTTTTCCTTTTTTTTTTTTTTTTTTTTGATAGATGAGTTAATTATATGCTGGGGTCTAGTTACTGGGGCTTCTTTCCTAAGTGGTGATTGACTAACTGCTGCTGGTGACAATAAGCCTGGTCTAGGGGGCTGCTATTTTTTTTTTTTTTTTTTGCTTTGCCATGAGCTGTTTTGCATCTCTCTCACTGCAGCTGGAGGGTGGACCGACACCGTCGCCATCCCCCTTGGCCCTGCCACAGGGTCACCTCCCCAGGCACAGATGGAGCCGGGTTGGTCACCTCATCTGCAGGGCCTTTGGGAATCAGGCCCTGGGGGGCTAAACCTACCACACAGTGGATTCCCCACACTGCCCCAAAGCGCCTCCTCCAGAGTTGTCCAAGAGGATCCTGCGAACGAAGATGGAGGGGACCGAGGACTGAGGGGACCGTTCGCCTCGTGAAGGCATCATGAGGCAGAGCTGCTGCCGCCTGCCAAGCGGCGTCCCCGGCTGCAGAGCAACACTGCCATCTGCTGCCACCCGCGCCGCCCTCCGAGCTGCTCTCCTGCTTTCCCCTTTTTTCCTTTTTTTTTCTAAAAGGTTTTTATCCCGTCAAGGAAAAACCGGCTCTTGGAAAACAACCAACTCAGTTGGAACTCGGAGATAATAATCAGTTTCTCTGGGCTTGTGAAATTGGCTCATTAAGCGTGCTTTTTAACAGAAAATATTGGAAGCGATTAAGTCTGCTTTACCGAGTGGGCATGAAATGGCTAACCTTCGGCCACCCACGGCTCCTAGGTGCCTGGCGTCATTTTATGCATGCAGCGTAATGTCTTTACTTGAAGTACTGTTTATTCATCACCTGCTTATTTATCTCTTTGCATTTGGCAGGCACATCGATCAATGTTAAACTGTCACGCAAGGTTATTTTTCTTTTACATAACAGCAGAGGCCTAAGGTAGTGGTATATTAAAAGTAATAACTTTCTAACTTGTGGCTCACGATGACAGTGCCATTTGTGCTTGGATATATTACGACCAGAAATTCCTTATTTAAAAAAAAATTAAAAAGAAGTTAAAAAACTGATGATGTTTGCTAAGTATGAATGCTCTTGCAAGATCAAAGGCTGGGAGACAACATTTGTATTGCTCTAATCGCGTGTCCCTGTTGTGAATGGGTCTAGCGAATGGCTCTTCACCATCGAACAAAGCCGCCTTTGACCTGCTTGAGTTATCTTGAGGCCCTATGTTTCTGATAACTCAGTGACTATTTTACATGTGCTGTGGAGCAGCTCAGTGTGATTTACCTCATGGCACACGCATGCCTTTGCGCACAGCTCACCCGGTTCATCCCGGTGCTGGGATACCAGCACAGCTGCCCGTGTTGGCGGGCTCCTCCTTGGAACAGTGCTGCCGCGGTTGTGGCGGAGGCCGTGCAGCGCAGGAGTCGCCCCGTGCGACGGTAACCTCTGCTCACCGCGGATGGGGAGGACACGTAGCTCGGCATGGAAACACGGGGAACGGTGCAGCTCTCAGCAGCTGGACGTATGTGTGAGACGCAGCAACCTGCAAACAAAAGTCGACGCTGAAGTAACTATTTTCATTCTAGTTTCTCTCACCCCCACACACCCTTCTTCTTTTTTTGGTTCTAGTATTCTGTTGCTTTCAAACACTGCCCAGCTTTGATAGACTTCCTGTCTTGGCAAAGGGCCAGGCAAGCTTTCTCTGTACAAACAGGTTTTCTTTTTATTTTCAGTCCAGCCTAAAATGCCTACAGATAGAAGGATGTCAGATCTTTCTAGTGTTGAATTTCAAAGCGGTACTTAGAATTCCTTCCTTCCCTTGATCTTGTCTTTGGATTGCAGCTTGGACTCACTCGTTGTTTCTAAATATAAGCCATGGACAGTGGCTTTCTAATAAAGCGCTTTGATATTCTTGTGTACATGGGAATTAAGCATGGAGTCCCGGTGGACACGGGTGTCCACAGTGCCGCGCGTGCTGACACGAAGTACTGCTGCTCTCCCACTGTGGCATGTGGAGCCTGCCGTGGTCGGTACCCCCGCGAGGAGGCGTGAATGGAAATGTGGGGATGCTTGGGAAACAAGGCCATGAAATGCACTTGCATTTCATGTGGGCAGTATCTTATGCTCTGGAATTGGGAGAATTTAACGTTCAGGCCAGTCTGTCCTTGGAGCTGTTAATTCATGTGTTTGCTCCTGCTTGGGCAGCCAGTTCTGCTTTACCTCATGGAGTGAAAACCCTGGAAGGGGAGCGGGGGGAGGCTTGTCCATTAAAAACAGCCGCACCTCCATATGTCTATGCTCTTCGGATCGATATTTGCATCAAAGTGGTTTAAATGTATGTGGCTCTAGGTCTGGCCATTCTTTCAACCTGACCTGCAGCATTGATTAGGGCCAGTGTAGGGAAGGGAAAATAGCAAATCCGATAAGGTAAAATTAAAAAAAAAAAAAAAAAAGAGGAATGTCTCTGTGGCTCCTGAGAAAGAAGCACTTAAAGTCCTCACATCATTTGTATGAACTCAGCAATCCCCTTAGTTAGAGATTGCCCTTCTTCACCACCAGTGAACGCATGGCACTTGTGGTTGATTTGATCCAATTTCTGAGCATAAAGAAAGAATATTTCAAATATTATCTGAACAAAGGTGAAACCTCTTTCCTGCTTGGGATAAATGAGTTCCCACTTCTGACTGAAATATTCTGTCTAATTTTTAATTACTGCTTCCCTTCTGCTTGTATATCTTTGTTCAAGGAAAGCAAGGAAAAAATTAACTTTACCTCTACCCTGCACACCCTTCCTTCAGCACCATAGGACACTGTCCAGGTGCACAGTGCAAGGCAACTCACACCCTTAACAGAGTCCTGACCAGAAAGAGCACAGTTAGGGTGAAATCTGCAGGACTGACCGTACAATTTTCCCAGTTAGTTTTTGCTAATATTCTGAAAAAAAAAGGAAAATGTTTGTTTTCCTTTGCTATTTTGCTTTCTTGGTCCTTTTTTTCTTTTTTTTTTCTCCCAATCTATTTTGAGGCTATGGAGATTGCAATGAGTAAGAGTAAGAATTTCACTCGCTAAAATTCTGTATCTGGATTCTGGGTCCAGTGACTTTCGCCTGAAGATTTTGTCTGTCTATAGCTGCTAGGGTTGGGTGATGTCTTCTGGCACAACTGAGGCTTATGTTATGTACAGGCTAGTTTATTTACGAATTTTGATGCACTGGAGAATCTGCCAGTTTTTAAAGGAAAGTTGCAGGTTTGGGTCTGCGTTTCTTTCTTTTTGGTTTCAAATGGAATTTGGTATTGAATTTTCGGGCTGTGGGATCAGCCTTTACACTTTGACTTGCATGTGTGATTGCTTAGGCAACAGCTAATTCTGAAGCAGAAAAAGACATAAGATCAGCTTTTATGAAATGGCTTCGATTTTTATAAACAGAAAAGCAAAATGACAGAACATAGTATAATACATTAAACTGTGAGAGGGAAAAAAAAAAAGACAGCTCAGAAATCTATCAAGTAAACAAAGAATTCCATGCTGCTGAATGGAATAAAATTGAATACGTAGAAAAAGCTCCACTCCATGCTCTGCATCAGCTCTGCTGGCAAAGCACTTAGCACCTACTCACTTTGGACTGCGTGAACGCACCGGTATTAAATTAGTCTCCCAAAAGAGGGATCCCAATATTAAGGGTAATCAAAGAGTTTTGGCAAGGCCAGCTGGCCCCCAACCATAAAAGTGACCCAGTAAAGTAGAAGTGAGCAATTCATTTGCTTGACAGAGTATCTGTGAGCAGCTTGCTCTTTCCTTGTATTTGCCTGTTACCTAGTGTACCGAGCACTTTTGTTGACGTGTTTTATGGGATTGATCGTGAGCAGGGCTCTGTGAAGGTCCAATACCTGGTAGATTAAATTTGAGCTGTTTTGGTCCTTTCAGTCAGAGGAAGAAGTGGAAAATTAGCATGTGGAAGATGTGAGCTCAAACGTTAAGCTGTTGTTGGCCCCATAAACCTTGCCTGTGGCACTTGTCATTTATTGCGCGTTCCACTCGTCTGCCTCCACGTGCCTCATGGACGTAATTTAGGGCACTGGCTTCTGATAGCCATGTCCTAAAATTAATATAGACTTACTCATAAAGGAGTTGCTTTCTGACCTGGCCTGGGTAGCTCTCACATTTTTTGTCTTACAGAATTTTATTATCCCTGAGGATAGCAGCTCCTGCAAAATGGCTTTCATGGCTGTCCTGACAAACCTGGGCCTGTGGCATTTCTCTTTATATAGATAAATTGGCCATTTGTACTTCCAGACTGTGGTTCTGGACTCTTTCTTTCCTACCCTTTGGCAGCTGATGGTTCCAACTGTGTTTCAATTTTACCTTAGAGGTAAATTCTGAGGCATTTTCTTAAGACACCAAACTTTGCCATGCGGTGTTTTTACTTCATGTTATTTGGCCAAGTACAGTGGGTGTGAGCAGCTCTGTGGAAGATTTCGGATCTGAGATTTGGGAGCAGCTGGGACCTGAGCTCTGCAGGGTGTTGGTGCGAGGAGGGGTCAACACAAAGGTGGGAGCTCTGAGCATGATACTAGACCATGACAGAGGTGCATGAACACAAGTCAGGGAAGAAAGTGTGAGACTGACCGCCTTAGCTTGTCCACTGGAGTAACTTAGTGGGTTAATGTTTCTGTCTTTGGAAGGTGATTTGGGAGAGTAAAGAGAACGTAGTAGCAATATTGCAATGAATTGATGTTTGATAGTTCAAGAGGCTTTATTTTCAGTCATCTACCTTAGATGGCCTTCTACCATCTACCATAGCCTTAGATTTAGGTCACTTATGTAGAAATGCATATAGGTGTCTAATGCTGGACATCAGATCTCTAATTCTGCCTTGGATCCATTACTGTGTGAACATGAGATTCCTTCCTGGAGCATGTTCTTAAGTGCTGTGCTCTAACAAGTCTCTGCCATGGGCAATGGGCCTATCGCAGGTATGGTGCTAGTTCAACTCAGTTCACGTGAACCAAAGCTCTCACTTGGCTTCCTTAGAAATCTTGCACCCCATTTTTGGTTGAAACAAACACAAGAATCAACAATATGTTTAATAAATAAGATGAGAAAGGAGATTGCATTATATAGTTCCAATACAAAGAATTTACAAGAGAAGAATCAGCTTAGTGGGCCTTTATTTCGGAATGAGCATGACATCAAGGCTTACAGACTTTCCAATACCGGTGTGCAGAAATCTCTCTTGTGAAGTCATATGAGATGGGGCAAATGTGGCAAGATCCATCAACACAGATTAAAAATGACTAAAGTTTGCTCTATTAAATTGGTAGCATTTTGTGATGGTCAGACTGATCTTTGTCTTAATGCTGAGAAGGATTAAAGCTGGAATACATTGCCCCAGAGATGTGAAGCCTCCTCCACCACTTAAGTTCTAAATCAATGCTGAATGCCTTCCTGAAAACTCTGCTCTAGCTAAGCCCCAGACTATGATACAGCTTGGATTTTTTGTACAAAATTCACTGAGTTAGATGGTAGAAGAGGTTGCACAGGCAGTCCTTGGGCTCCTCTGTCTTTGGAGTGATTCCACAGGCACGCATGGGAGAAGCCGCAGGCAGTTAGCATCCCAGTGTGCATGAGTGACAGTGACAAGCGAGGGCTTGTGCTTGCAGGAATGTAAGGATTTGCCAAATATTTGTATCCCATGGGCTACAAGGCTACCTAGAGGGGCCCTATTTTTTTTCACTGTGTACTTTCCCAACCGCGTGCTGCAGGTTATTTTGTATGGTAACCCCTGCATGTGCAAAGGTACATAGGCTGCCTCTGCAAGATCTTCCGGGTGCAAGTTAACCCTTGATCAGCAAAGGTGTCTGTTTTTCAAAGAAGATGTTAGCAAGCTGGCAAGCATCCATCTCATCCTGGCAGCAATGTCCTGCAGCTGTGTAGGGAACACACCATTACCAACTGGGAAAACAGAGCTTTTGCGAAGTTCTTGTCCGTGTAGACCATTTGTCTCTCTCTACGGGTGGTAATGAATAAATAGGAATTTTACCTTTTGCGGAATGACTATGCTCTTGAACAAATTAAAATTATCTAACCTAACCTCCCGACACAAGCAAGCAGGGAATCACCATAGTGCATTATGGATGGAACTGTAAAGAATATGAAGTGGCAGTGGGGTGAGAACCAGTTTGTTCATGGGAAAACATGCTTGGAAGTGAGCGCTTCTTTCATGGCTGTGTAACTACAGGGTTAACTTTAATTTTAGTGGACACTGGCTAACGCAGTGCAAACTTCTTAGGCAAAAGCAGTGCAACCCATAAGTACCTGAGTTTGCTTTGCTGCTATTTAAACCATTCTTGACTGAAGCTGACAATAGAAATCTCACACCAGATGAAGAGACATGTCAGCTCCCGAGCTGCTGAAAGTGCTCTTTTAACCTGTGCTTCCACTAAACTGATACTTCTATTGGACATTCTTTGCAATGAAATGATATGACACTATTTCCTTTCTCTTTTTGTATTTGTTAAACATAATTATTGTTGATCTTTTTGTTTCAGTTACATGCTTGCACCGAAAAATAGTCCTTTTAATGACCTCAATGGGAGGGAGATTATCCAATTGAGGAGAAAAAAGTATAGAGAATTATGATGTCAAGTATTGTAAGGCCATATTAATAGCCACTCCCTATGCTCCAGGAAACCAAGTATCCTAAATTCTCTGAAAAGACAAGTAGCGATCAAAAACACCGCATTAAGATGTTCTTTCTAAAATCCTTACACTTTATGCAACATTTTATGATATAGTAAATGTCACTGTAAATCAATTTATGGAGGAGCAAAGAAAAATAATACTTAGAACTGGAATTAAAAAAAAAAAAAAAAAGAATTCAGGAACCCTAATTCCACAGGGGATACTTGCCTATCCTTATCTTCACATGCTTAAATTATGTGCTTAAACAAAGTCCTTAGGCTATGAATTTCAAAGACATCTTAATCTTCCCCCAGTGTGGTGGCCCAATACAGTTGTTCCTACAGCAGTCCTAATTTCAGGAAAAGGACAAATTGCTAACCAGAGAAGATCCAAATGCCACAAATAGCAAGGTGATGCATATTGTCTGAGTGAATGAGAAGAGGTAACATTAGCAGACAAATATAACAAATCTTCATTGACCTTACCAATGCTTTTGATGCTGTTAGACTTCTATCTCTGAGAAACTGTTGGCAGCATATCCAAACTCCTGCATGTCCAGAAAAGTTTGTGAAATTATCCGTCATGTGCACAATGGCGTGCTGGAGAGAGGCATGGGCCTGGCACTCTGTTGGATCCATTTGTAATAGCAAAAGGAGTCAAACAAAGGTATATTTTGGCACAGATTGTTCTTTGGACTGTTCTTTGTAGTAATGATTGATGATGCCACTAGAGACATGATGCCAGGAATATTTATTAAATTTTGAACATCTGGCAAGCTCTTTAACCTGAGCAGATTGAAGGCCTCCACAGCACTGAAGGAGAAGGTTATATGTGAACTTCTTTGCGCAGGTGGTTGTGCTTTCGTTGCACACACTATATAAGACCTCTAGTTCATGACCAACAAATTTGCTGTGGCAGCTAAAGTCTGCAGATTTATTGTCAGTCGGAAGAAAAGCAAGGTTATGCACTAGTCCATAGTTGGAAAAGCATATGTAGGATGCAGCACGAGAATAATGCAGTAGTGTGGGTAATAGATTTCATTTACTGTTTTTAAGAGTATATCAGATGTCTAAGAAATCATATGTTGCATTTAAGAAAAAAACAAACATGTTTTGCATGTGAGATTGCACCACAAATTGACACCTGTGTGGTATCCCACAGAATACCAAAGTTAGTGTTTATTTTGCTGTAGTAATTTCCACATTAGTCCATGGCTGTGAAACGTGGACAAGTCATTGCTGGCACATCAAAGAGCTGGAAAAAATCCATCAACAACACCTTCGAGCTATTATGCATATCAAGTTGTAGGATAAGAATCACAAATAACAAGATTTTGCAAAGAGATTGCACAAGCAGTATTGGAGCAATCCCTATAGAAGCGTTATTTTACTGGACTGGACATGTCCTCTGTATTTAGGACATAAAGCTCCCACAGAATATGTTGCATAGTAAAGTTACAATAGGCAGCAGATCAAAAGTTGGAGGAGAGGCTTTTGTCCAGAAAAAATCCCTCCCCAGTTGCTACAGAGATGTCATCATCTGGGAAAAACTCAGCGTCAGCTATTAACATAGGGCACTGTAGTATAGAGTGAGGTGTGTTGGTCAAGGGAGCTGCAGAAGAATTCACAACTGCAAACTTGTTGAAAGAATAATTCTGCCTTCATTGAACATCTGTGAGCCAATCCCAAGCTCTTTAAATGCTGTTACACTCCATTTGGTTTTAAAAGAAGGTGAATCATAATTGAGGCGTATCATAGTTGAGGCATCGCTCCCTTAGTGCCCAACAGAAAAGGATGTTCTGTTCAGGATATGGGCTCAGAGGGTGAGGAGGGAGGCTGTTCAAGAAAGAGTCTGAGATGGCTCCAGAGTGGCTGCTGCACTAAGCGGGTCAAGGGAAGGGCACAAAGCACCACTCTGATTTGAGGATGTATCAGTAATAAATATAAACAGGCCAATTAGGATCTACTGGTAGCCAAGAGGCAAAAATGGGGATTGTTCAATGCAGTCTGCAGGAACTGAAGTGAGAACAGCTCGGTCCGTGTAAAATTGATAGGCAGTTTTTATCTTGCTATCCGCTTTTATCTAACGCATCTGAAATTCTGTAAATATATTCACTTGCCCTACTTCTGAGAGTAATTTTTCACAGGATTTTCAGTCATTGAATATCACATGTTTTACCCAGTCTTCCTCTGTGTTGTTGGTATAGCCGAAAATGAATAAAATGATAAACTGAATTCCTTCAGATTGGGTAGTTTTTACGAAAAGCGAGATAGACTGGATATCTTTGGAGCAATCCGTGTTTGGAAACTTTCAGGCTGGTAAAAAGCCCAATCATTGACACGAAGTATTTCATCTCTAAAACAAGATACTGTTTACTGAGAGAGTGGAGAAAAAGAAAAAAAAAAAAAAAACACACTTCTTTGTTGTAAGACCTGACTTGATTTACAATATAATGTTACAGGAAGGAGATACTTTTGTCCTGGCAAGACCTCAAGGGTGCATTTCTTAATTTCTTGGTTGATTTTATTCTCTTATCTAGAGTGTGTAAAGGGAATTCTGTATTTCATTTATGAAAATGTGCACATTTTATACCACAAAAGAAAGAACCTTCTTCTCTCCCTTCTCCTTCCTTTTTTGGTAAATATTCTTTAAGAAGAAGCACAATCGATGTAGTCAGAGCTAACAAGCAGATGGATGTATTTGAATGCCATTATCTTATGTACAATGATATTATCTCTTTCATGAAAAATTCAGCAGTTTGGGCTGCTTTAGTCAAGGAGAAGGAGGGAATTGGGAAGAAAAAAATAGTGAGAAAAACATGATCAGACTTGGAATCCCTGAGGGGGTCGCATTGCATCATTTAGCAGGAGAATAAGCAATGCAAAAGGAGCAAAGTTGGTGGAGTTGCTGTCTGCTCTCCTTATGGCGTTCTTGGCTGCGAGTTCCCTCCAAGCCCTGCAGCTGTAGGTGGGCAGCTCTTGGGCCTGCTAAAGCATCACACCATGACATTTTTATCATCAGTCTAGGAGAAGAAAATAAATTTGCTAACAGAATCTAGTTGGCAGGCTAATACTGCCTTGTCACATTCCAGACATCTCCAGCTCTGGCCTGAGCCAGGGGAAACAAGATCGAGGGCCAAGAAGTTCATGATGGACATGTTATATAAAGCACAGAAATGCATAAAGAGATGAGGGAGGCTTCTCTATAGTAGAAATCAGGTATTCCTCATGATTTCAAAAGTGGAAGTGCTTGAGCACATGAAATATTCAGCAGCTGGAGGCAGAAGGCTGTTTCCTTAAAAACTATTCTAATCCTAGCTTGACATTTCCTTTTTTTTATTATTTTTATTTTTTTAATACGAAACACAGCTGAACTTTCTACCAAGGTGCAAAGACTTTCCCTGTTCTCAGGTGTCCAGATATATCAAGTATATCGAGCAGCTGATTGCAGCAATATAACTCATATGCAAAAGACTAGGTTTTGTTTGCTCTGGGAATGTTGTGGAAGAGTGATTCCCACTGCTCGATTTTGGTGCTTGTGGCATTTTCTGCTGCAAAATGCTTATCTTTGAGTCTTTCTCTATGCTACTTAAAGATGAAGAGGGAGTAGAGAAACTGCTTTATTTATTTATGTATTGCTGCAGTTTTCAGGGCAAAGCTGGCTGGAAAAACACAAGTCCTGGCCAGGCGAGTTCAGAGCCACATTGAGATGCACGTTCCCTAACCCCCCGTTCTAGCAGGGAGGCCTGCAATGTAATCACTCATTTGAGCAGTTGAAGTTCATCAAACGTTCGGCAGATTAGAAGAATAAAGACTAATGGGGAATTTCATCTGGGCAGATTGATACATGAGGGAAGAGTAGCTATTCTCTTTTCAGGTGTGTTCTGCAGTCCTGCTCCCATAATCCGAGCACAAGATGATTTACGTCGGAAGTCAAAGTAGTAAATTAATTTTACTTGTACTAGTCTATCAGTAAAGTGCTACTTGTGGCTGGGTTAAAATGTGGTGTCCCTGAATCATGGGGTCTTTCCTCCAGACACTTCCCTCTGCCAGGGGGTCACTGTTCTGTGCAACACTCATCCTATTTGACCCAACAGCATTTGGAGGATACTGTTGAATTTTATTTTGCTTGCACTAAAGAAAATACCCAGAGGAAAAAAAATAGTCGTAAAAAGATGTTATGCAAATGGTGCATCTTCTTTGGAGTCCTGGATTTGTCACAGAGTATCTTAATGAAGAGAAAAAGATAATGTTCACAAATGACCAGATAGATTAACTGCTGCTTTCCATGGGTGAGGCTGTGAGAAGAGATATATAAATTCAAATCAGACCTTCAAAAGTCCTTGCACAATATAGAATATTTGTACCCAATCCAATCCTGCCTTCTTCATGGTGATTTGTTCATATACAGTACAGGAGCAGAGCATGTAAAAATCAGGTTTACCTTGAATGTCATTGAGATGTTCTGCTCCATAAAAACCTTTGTTTGAATTTCACTTAAAACCTTAAAAAACCTTAAAACTTTAAAATTACAATCTTTGATTAGAAACAGTGTTTTCAAAATGGTGAGTTACTCGGTTCTTGCGTGATGTCCCGTTACAAAAAAATAAAACCTGAGTCGGAAACTATTGCTATCTGTTAGGTAGGAAAATATTCAGGACATTTCTGTATAAATAATCCTCATTTTTTCTTTTTGATGATATAAAGTTTGTTGAAAGTGCTGGCATTTGGTGGGCTGAAAGGAAAAAGTAGGACTGAAAAAATATTTAATCTAAGTTGTAAAGGAGCTTGGAACCACACCACAAGCATCATAATTAACTTTAATAATTATAAATGTAAATGCAGACAAGCCACAAGGTTTTAATGGTGTGCCACATGCTTCTGCTAATTATTTTAGAGTTTGGACACATTCAGTGCCAGCTAATTATAAACCCTGCTATGGAAATCATCTGTTTATATTAGACTTATTGATCTCTAGTGCTTAAGCAATATGAAAAGGGAAATCTACAATGTTGTACCATCTGCTTTGTATTCCTAATTGCTTTTAAAGAATCAAATATACAAATAGTCAGCTTTTTATATGTTGGGTTTCAAACTCATTCAAGGAACATGTTTTGCAAATCTAAGGGAACAAGAAAAAGATGGGAGTATTAATTTTTTCTGTGCTCCCCCAAATTTTTTCCAACTTTGTGTCCCTGCAGGTCACTAACTCACCATGGGAGAAGAAAATGCACACGTCCCTGCAGTCTCCTGTACTGGTCAAGCCAGCTGAGAAGTTATACAGTTTATCATTTACATCTTTTAATTGCACATTTTCTTTTACTTCTTGCCATCAAACACACCTTATGGCCATGAACATTTCTTGTTATTCCACTTAATGGATACACAAGAAGAGGGGAAGGGAAATTAATGTTCAAACTAACGATCTCCTCCACTGGGAAGTATTTGGCTTTATGGCAGATTAAGTCTATTGGGCCACAGGATGAGTATTTGGCTTTTTTTGTGGGAGAGGAATCAGGCTCATTATTTTTTATTAGAAGTATCAATACTCTATTTCTACTATTTCACAATTATTTCTTCATAAAATTAATGACTTTTTTTTTTTCTAGATGAAATGACTGTTTCCAGTGCTTTATTTATTCATGATGTTACTTTTGTCTGGATGATCTGTTTTGTTAGGTTTGTTTCCTATTATTTGTCCCATTAAAACTGTATTAATAAAAGGATAGAAGGTGCACGCAGAGCGCTGCAGGACTCCTGCAAGGTAAATGTTCCCAAGGCCCGTTTCACAGGTTGGGGAAAATGGAGCAGGGATGAAGTGATTTTGTGAGTCTCACAGGTGAAAACCTTGGACTTTCCAACCCTTCAGGTCCGCCTCGCTCTTTGTCTTGCTCTCTGGGCTTATTTTCTCTACCTTCACCAGTAATTCTAGTGCGCAGACCGTTGAAGAATTTGTCTTTTTCTCAATCTGGAGTTTGTGCCTCACTCTGAGGGATTTGCTGCCCGCGGAGGCAGTGTCTCCCCTCGGGTTGAGTGCTCCGTGCCGCATCAGGGCGTTGCTTCTGGAGGGGTCCCGTGGGGAGCCCAGGAAAGGGAGCAGAGCACTCTAGGCCTGGCTGCCGCGAATTCCCCCGACCTGGTGACTTTGGACGCCAGCGACGTGGCAGCTTGCCCAGGACAGGAGCGCACCCTAAGAGTCGCAGTCTTGCTGACAAACTGGGAAACTGGGCCGGATCCCCAGCTAGTGTCAGCTGTAGCAGCTCCGCTGAAATCCATGGAGCGGTGCCAGGCAGCACCAGCTGGGAGTCTGGCAATCGCCGTTTGAAATTAAACAAGTTAATGCACTTGACTGCTGCAGTTAAGAGGTCCTGAACCTTTGCGGCTCTGCCGATTGCAAATTTGCCTGTACCTGCTAAGGTTGCCAGTGCAGCCCAGCATCCCAGCCTCACTTTGCACCAGGTAGAGATATCTGCAGTGGGGCACGGCAGAAGAGAATTGATCCTTACAAGCACACCTAAGAGCAGGTGCTTTCTGGCTCAAATCATTCCTTCGCATTTCTGAAATGGCACTTTTCTGTTTCTGGTGTTTGCAAAATTGCTCTGCTTAGCCTGGCGCCTTGGAAGAGAAGTCTGCTGCATATGGCTTTATGCTTATTCTTTTCTATTGCACATGCACAATCTTATTTTACTCTCTCTGCATGTATGCTAGTTGTGCAGGCTGCTATTATTATCTGAGTTTATTATAATTAGGGTTCCCAGTTTTCTGCAATTCAGCAGGGGAAGAAGTGCAGCTTCAGATTTTTGTTGCTTTAAAATTTCAGCTTCTTCCCAGAAGTGAGGTACTGAGCCAAGAAACAGCACTGGGATAGGCTTTTAAATATCCTTTCTAGTAAATCTGGCATTTACAGTGAGTAATGGCATTTTTGAAAGTTTTTCGAGAGTTAGCCAGACTCGTGGTCTGACTTTCAGATAACTCTCACCTTTCCCTTTAACCTTTCAGCACAAACAGCCATGCTGTGGATGCCCCTGTAGCATCATCTGTGATCTGTGTGTCGAGCAGCAGGTGAAAAAAGCATAGAGGAGATGGTTTTATCCTGGTGACCCTTGGTCCAGAACTTGCTGTGACAATATGGATGTGGTCTGGCAGCTTGCCCTGGGACAGTGTTTATGGCACTGTGTTATGAGGGAAATATAGACTTGGTAGAAAAGATTTTTGTCTATGTTGTGCTAACATCATCTACTTCCCGTGCTAACATCAGTGTGCCCGATCGTCTTTAGCAACATTTCCTAATGAACCTCCTTTGGGGGTACAAGCGTCTTTCTTTCCGAGGAATGGGCGTAGGAAGGATGAGGTTGTTTTTCCTCTCACCATCAAGAAATGTAAATGTGATGTAAATGTGAGTTTGCAGAGCTCCCCTCTTAGAAAATGGTCATCTAGGCTAGGGACGGTGTATCTACTTTCACTATGTGGCTTCTTTTTTGGACTATAAATGTTGCACCTTTTTTGCAGTGCTTTCAGAGAACTCTTCTGCCGGCACTGCCTTCATACCCGATGGCTAGGAAAAGAAAGGAAAATGCCAAATGTAATTGTATACCTGCTGTATTCGCCTGGTCTTTTTGATTGTGGCCCTGCTCCCACTGGACATGAAACCTGCAGAAGCCAACAGTGAAGTTGTCAGGGATGAAGCTCCTGTTGCAAGCACAGCTCTGATTTGGTCTCAATTACTTAGGGCTTTTGAAGATCATGGAAAGCACTAATATTTCCCTGAAAAGTGACTGTGAGCATACAAACTTAGATGCCAACTGAGGACTTTGGTGTTTTATAGCTCGTGCATCACCAGATCCAGACCATCTGCCTCCTTTGTTTTCTGTGTTCATCGGGTTACATCCTCCCATGTAAAGATTATGTGAGTCACCACTGACTCAACCAGAAAGAGAACTTCCAATATATAACCTAGATTATCTAAGCTTGCTGTCTAAAAACTCTGCCAGCATCACAGTGAAACTGCAAACTAGGATGGTTTCAACAGCGTGCAAATGACAAGACTCTGTAGCCTCCTAAGGTGCGAATACGATAGTTTTGGTACGATGATGTTTCAGTCTTGTTGCACCTGAATGTCGTATTCCCTTTAGAGAACATCGATGGGTTTTTGTGTAGAGACTGTCATAAAAGCAGTAAAACCACTTAGTGTTGGCAAGAAGCTGGTGCTATGCAAGAAGCCACCTAAACTGCTGCAAGACAATAATTGCAATAAGGAATAAAACAGTGTTAACCTGCATGGCAAGTTGCAGACAGATGCACTGGGAAATGGCAAAGATACTAAACTCCCCTAAGATAAGGGTTGTAATAGGAACTCCTGTGACCCTCACTACGGTGGGGCATCTATGGTACTGTAATTAGGGTTATTACGATTAAGTCAGGCATATAAATGTTAACATTCTGCTCATTAAAATAGTCCTATTCAGAGAATTAAGGATTCTGCATTGTACATTCATAAAGTGAATAATATAAACTTAACTTGAGGCTTCTTTGATTATGTGTTGGAAAGAGTTAAAATTCTCTATGTAGATCATTGAAGTTTTATTATGTAAGATGACCTTAGGAACTGTCATCCCCCTTGAATTTATACAAAGAATTCAAAGTAAAGGTTTTCTAGGTTACACTTCTTTTTTCAACCCTTTGTCCTGTCAGCTCAGTCCTAGATATCTTCATCTGCCGACATGCCCAGATGTGCAATGAATGTTGATTTGAGCTGGCCCCTCAACCCCTCCCTGCTGGTGTCATTAAAACCAGGGAGGTAGCTGCTCCCCTGGCATCTTTGGCAAGGCTTGGCTTTACACTGCGGACTAAATTATTGATGAAGAGCACTTCTGTCGCAGTGTGTTTTACCCACCTTTAAATGAAACAGTGCGGATAGAGCTGTCATTGCCTCCTCACTCCCTGCAACTTCTACATGACATTTATGATGTGGTTCATATTGCACTGAAGCAATTAATTTCCCGTAGAGCCTACAGTCAGAATGAAGTTCCCTGACAATTACCCAGAGCTGTTTTTTTCAGCGAGGGTACTACACACTCATTGAGACAGTATACAAAAGAAAACATCACAATATACTGTAAAGGTTTGTTGGTCTTTTTTTCCCAATCTGTTACTCCGTGTCTGAACATCGTGCCTTTCACATCCTTTTCACGCTGGTACCTTTTATTAACAATGTGGAGGACTCCTTGTGCATTGGGTCTGATCCTGCTGTGATCCCTGCTACAGGCAGAAGGACCCAAATTTTGCAATCTGTAAAGAAAAGACTTCCCCCAAAATGCCTGGCATTTTTGGTAAGACAGCCAGTTTCTTCACACTGGTCACCTGTCTGCATCTGGAAGCAAACTCTGTTTTTTACATCTGTATTTGGCCACTAAATTGATGCCAGTGCTGTATGAGCTGCTAATTTCTTCCTCTTTTAGGTAGTGTCTGCACATATGTAGACTAAGCAAGGAGTGCTCCTTACATAGGATTTGCTTACAATGCAGAGAAAGAGAAAGCATTTTGCTTATGTCTCCCACAGACCTCGATAGCAAGGTTGCCTCTGCCAACCTGTGCCAACCCGTGACCAGAAAGAATTTTGCCCAGGTTTGGTATTTGTGACCTGTTTTACCGAGAGAGATGACACTGCCCGGAGCACTGGATTGTATCGGCTGCTTCTCCTGAAATGGCTCCATCTGCTTCCACACGAGTGCTTCCCAAGATGGACAGAAGCTTTCCTGAAGTGCAACCCGGTTCTGTCCTCCCTCATGCCCACACTGGCAGTCTGACACAGGGTAAGGCTTTGAAGTGACACCTGTGTATTATGGTGATGAGCACTTCAGGAGTGTGTAGACAAAGCTACAGGCAGGATATTGATGAATAACCTGATGTGTGGGCTTGTACTTATATGTTCAGGCTCAGAGATGCATATTCTGACAACTGAAACGTTTTGACACAAGTGCTTATTAAGAAAATGTGTGAAGTGGTTTGGATGAAATCAAACGTACCTTTACTCAGACTGTGAAACAATCCATGCTGGAGATTTGGGAAGACTCAGGTATCTTGCCTTTCCTACAGCTGTGGTATTCCTGCTGCGCTTCACACAGTGAAGGACCAGAGGACCCCTCTGAAACCTCATCTGATGTGTCTGAGTTGAGGAGATGCTTAGGTGCAAGTGCCGGACTCAGCATATGTCCTTGGCAGAGATGCATGGATTCAAGAACCTTTCTTTAAGTGTTGCCTTTTAAAAATTGTAGCTGTCCTGCTACTGTCTGTGTATTTTTATAAATACACATGTATAGATTTAAACTTGAGACCAAATTATTGGATATGGTCCAGGCAAAGGGATTTTTTTCATCCTTGGCTTGACTGAAAATAGAAATTCTAAACCCCATCCTTTCCCTCCAGCCTGTCTTATATTAGGTTAAAGGTGGCAAAGTGTTTGAAATATTTTGAAGGGAAAGTCACCCTCCTTCTGCTGGCAAGGAAATTCTTCCCTGATTGCTTCATCACTGTTTTGTGTGAGCTGCAATGTGCGCGTGTGCAAATGGCATGAGGCGCTCAAAGTTGTTGGCCTGACTGAATTACTGCAAGCTGCCTTGAAATGTTTCATTAGGATTGTATGAGAAGGCAGAGGAACTAATACTGCAATTCTTGGGGTCTGAGCAAGTTACTAAAAATGAATGAGAAATCTGGCATATTCTTCATATTTTAGTGAAGTCTCACATTGAATGATTATATCATCATTCTGCGGTTAAGGTTAAGCAGAAAGGCTTGTAGGGATTCATTGTGGTGTTACATCAGAGAAGAAGGAATACAATGAATTTGTAGGAGAACAAGCAGCCCTTGTTGAGCACCTCACACTCCTGTAGGCCTGTGTGTGTATGTATGTGTATATATTTATATGTGTATGTATGTGTATATATTTATATGTGTATGATGTAACTCAGATCTCTTTGGTAAGGTATGAGGACAATCTTCCGCATAAACTCATTCTTCATGAAAAAAATAGCTGCTTTTGTCCAAAGTTTATCTAATTTTTCATCTGCTTAGGGATAAAGGATCCTTACTTTAAGCCTAAATAAAGATCCAGGAATCTGGTAGCACAAATACCCGGATTTTCATTGTGACGTTTTCTGAGTATAAACATGTTACTGTCAAGATTTTCCTCTTTGCCAGGGTACTGTACTTCACTCTGGTGGTCTGGAAATTAGCTAAACCAGAACCCTGTATTAGCTGTGTTTTCATCAGAAGTAATTCACTGGTACAGAAAGCTGATTTTTGTAGTAATTTACTGGTGAGTGAGTTGCTTTGCCTATTGCAATGGTGGTTTTAGCAATAGAGTCTAAGATAAGATGGCAAATGGAAAATTCAGTTTGGCGTCACTTTGATTTCTACCTTCTTGGTGGTTAGGCACCAGTAACATGCTAAATTTCAAAAGATTTGGAATTTGATTAGCTATTAAAATATATGTCTGCTTGTGTGAATTCTTCCAATATTTTTAATGCCAACAGGCTAGCCATCGGCTTCCCCTGTCCTTCCTACCAGGAATGTCATCTAAACCTTATGTATATTTTACATGCAAACACACTAATGCATCAATCGGCCTTTAAAAACTTTGACGTTTGTATTTAGCCATCTAAATAAAAGTAACTTCATTTTCAGAGGTGCAGAAAACTATGGGTGATGAGATGAAGAGGGAAGGGATCACCGAGCGATGGAAGAAGTGATCAAGCAACATGTGACAGAGGTGGAAAATGGACTTTCCACAGGCTGAAGTACTGAGGCAAAGGAGACAGTGACATCACTGGGAGGCAAGGATGCTCTGACCCCCTAGAGAAAAAGCTGGGATGAGCATAATTCATTGGGTGATATTTGGGGAGAGGTACAAGCCATTGAGTGGGAGGCAGAGCAGGAGAGATGTTTGGGCTTTATGGAGAAAGCTTAGTGTAGGAGGAAAGTGGTAGGAAGATGGATAAATCTTGGATAAATTGTTCTTTCTATCATATGTTAAGTGATTCTGGTGTGCTGCAGGAAAGGGGGCTAAGAGGGTAGCTACTTTCCACGGCTGTTGAGTGCTGAAATTCAGAGGTGACAGTGAGGAAAAGGCTGCACACTCTTGGAAGAAGCAAGTTCTCTGTTAAACCAAATTGAACTTTGATTTGGCCTGCTGGGGCTGAAGAAAACAGAGACCCAGCTTTGATAACTGATATTGACAAAAAATTGTCCATCTTTAAAATACCACCAAAAATGCATATGTATGATTTAAGGCATATGTTTCTTTACCCCTTATAGCTACAATAAGACACTCTCTGGATTTTTAAAAAGAAAATCTTTACATTTCCTTTGGAATGATAATTAATGTATTTAAATATACGTGAACAAATTCCCTTGTCTCCTTGAGAGTTAGAACAAGATTTTCTACACTGTTGTAACTTTTTAAAAAATTATTTTTGCTGGTGTTGCAAAATATGCATTGTGCTAGTGTTAAAAATGCTATTATGAAGTAGGGAATTAGACCTTAGTGTGTAAAACGGGGAGATGATGCAGAGTAATTTGAGCAGGAAATCCTGGGATATTAGCAGGGCTCCAAGTGCAAATTTTAATATGTCTTTAATTGCAGAGCTGCTCCAGAGGTCTCCATAATGTTATTGTAAGGTTAATTTGGAAACCTCATTTGGCATTTTGGCTGTCTAACAGCCAGTGTCGTTAGCAAGAGTCGCATGGTTGAATTCCATGGCTCTGCTCTGAAAATCTCCTTTCCTGCAGTTGTTGATGGAAATAAATGTTTATATTTATGGAAGTAAATGGGCAAAGAGACCATCCATTGAGACGTTTTAATTCAGTCATCTGCAGTCCCATAAGGCAGGTGAAGGAGCTTCAGATGCGAGTTCTGAACCTTCCTTAATGACAGATTTCTTTGGTCAGAAACAAGGCAGGCTCTGCCTTTGTCATCCTGGCTTATTTTTCAGTCTTGCTGTCTTTCCACAAGACAGCAGTGAGAGATTGCTATGAAACTAATTAATGTCTGACAGACAGATCGAACCAAATATCCAAAGGATTCAGAGTATAGTTCATTCCCCCTTACAAAACTGAATACCACAAGGCAAGAAACAGAGAGATGACATTATTATACTAACAAATAGCCGAGGGAATTTTCTTGCTCATTTTATCCAAATTAGACCATTTAAGACAATTATGGTTAAACTCCTCTCCCAGACTGCCGCTCAGTTACCTTGATGCATTGGTAGTTGTGAAGAGATACATGTGAAATATTACCTAGGAGGAAAGCTGTGTGCTTTAGTGGACCTCTATTGTCTCTCAGAGCGCAACCACAAGGGAGAAATAGGGGTCATGTGTCATATATACATAGCCAAAGTATAGAAGATTTATGACTTAGTGAATATGTAGATATGCTAGTGTTCTTGACCAAGCTGTGGAAGCTGTCCTTGAGTGTGTCTGAGGTTTTACAGTTTAAAAAAAATACTTCAAAGAGGGAGAGAGACAAACAATTATCCACACGCTGGCTGGGAACACTTGGGCAGTGTTCTCTGCAATCGCAAAAATAATGACTGCTCATCCTGGTCTCTTGGGGGGGCAGAAATTTCCATATTTTTGCTTTCGAGGTACTTTCAAAGCCATTTACTGCCATAATTCATACACTGCTGGATTAAGAACCATATGCCTCTTAAAATCAGCAAGAGGCTATGTAGCGGATTTGCTGATTTAAGGGATAGGAAAAAAATAAAATAAAACAGGCATATTGAGACCTACTTTTACTTCAAATGCTATAACAATACCAGTTTGTAAATCTAGTCATTAAGAAATAGTTCTAAATTAGTCGGATGCTGTAATAACATAGGTTATCAAACCACTGCACTTGATTTCTATAGATGCTGGAGTTATCAGAGGAACATATCATCTCAGAAATCGCTACTGTTCAGTTCACAAACTGGGGTGAATAAGGGTTCACAAACTGTGAGTGATCATGTTTTTTTGCAGAATTTTAGAGGAAGATGCTAATTCATGGTGCTCTTCAGCAGATTGTTGCTGTTTTTACTGCTGAGCAGTAAAAGACCTTTCAGTGTAGCACCTTTACCAGTGTAGCACCAGGTTGCCTTTGGGGTTGTCTAGTCTGCAGGCTGCAGCATAGCAGCTCTTTGGTTCTGTGCTGGCTGCTGTATGTGAACGTCCTCTGGACCCTATATGTCTCACATATGTATGTCAACATGTTTATTGTCTATATGCTCTTCATTTATTGGTTTTATGATTCCAAAGAAGGCTTGTCAAATACAGGCTCTTCATCTATGAGCCACATGTGGATGGTGGTGAGGGTGTTTGCCTGAGTCTGCTGACTGCCTGAGCAGGTAGCTCTGAATTGCTGGGTTTGAGGACAACCCTAATTTTCTCACAGTTAACAATTTCAGCACTTGTGAAGGTCCATGGACCAAGCTGCTTATCTGTTTTGCCTAGACTAAGAGGAGATGGGGACCTAAGGGTGTCCTGAGCATTCTGTGCCCTTGTGTGTGAGCTTTCCAAAAAGCAATAGAAAGGGGTCAAATGTTGAAGCATTTTGATGTGTTTGAAGAATATCTGCTTGTTCCATTGCTGAAAAAAGAACTTTTATTTTTTAATGAAGGAGATCAGCTACTTTTTTTATTATAATGGGAGTTTTAAACCTCTGCATCTGCTTCTAATTGACAGATGCTCTTTGTTAATCTGGATGAGTCCCGAATGAAACTGAAATCAGACTCGGGCCTCTGGAGGCGGTCATTCTTCATCATTCATTTCTCCTCTTTGCGATGTGGAAAGCTTTCACATGAAACATAATCTAAACCTCCAGGAGCCTTCCTTCCCCCTCAGCAGCCACATAGCAAGCTTGAGGACATGGATTGAACAAGCCCCCCAAATACGTGCCTTGGAATTCACTTTTTACTCCTGTTGGAAAGAGCAAACAATCACAGGCCTGCAATAATGTAAATTTAACTTTCATTATGACTGTACTCCCACAAGCTAATTACATTTCAGACACAAAGCTTGTCAACTTCCCTGCTCTGTGGTGATAAAGGAACCTGCTGGGTAAAATAGCCACCACTCATGTGTTATTTCAGGAAATATCTAGCCTACTGTGGAAGAGAGTTCTTGTTTTGTGTTGAAATACAGAAACAAAACAGGAAAGCTCTAGTGGATTTACAAAAAATGTAAGTGGCTATAATAATCAATATGATTGGGCAACATAGTTTAAAATTAATTATAGTCTTTGTTTAAGGAACCTGTCTGTTTTTGCCTTGCATGTTCTTTTTCGTATTTATTGAGAATACTGAGTGAAACTGAGACCCCTTTCACTGGAATTTTAACTGCTCTGTTTTCCTTTGCAACTGGGAGTGGACTGGAGCCATTCCAGAAACGCTGCAAAAGGGGCTTAGTTTCCACATATTTGTTACTGCCTGTGTCCTAGTGGTTGTCACCTTACCCAGCTCGCTGGGCAGAAGAAAGCCTGCGATTGACCTTCGGCACTTCAGCTCTATTGCAGTTGGGATAGTTTTGAATTTTGAGATTTTTTTTTAAGCAAACCATCTGTTTTTTGCTTTTTTTCCCCCCCTCCATTTAGGCAAATGAAAGCACTCACACTATCAGATCTGCCAGCTGAAATGTGAAGGTGGCAGCTTGCAGCAGAGATACGGTGAAAAGCCAAGCAAACCAGGGGTGAAGGCAGCATCCTTCACGGCATGGCCATTTCTGTAATAATCTTCTGGGTGGAACATAAAGGCACTTAACTGAGATAGGTTTAGCAACCCAGCTGACAGGTGCTGACTTGCTTAGCTGCTGTGCCTTGATTGCATTTGATTGTGTGCCCATAACCTAAGCAGATTCCAGAAAGGAGTCATGTTCTACTTATGACAAGTTCCTTACACAATATATTAGGCTTTTTGGCCTGTGTTTTGGTCTTGACGCAGTACTCAGGACCACCCAAATGAGTCTGAATGAGGTTTTCAAGGGAGCGGGTGCTTCCCTGCAGGACAGGGCCTTCTGACTGGACATACCGTCAATTTTGTTTTTACAATCACATTGATGCCTTTAGTGCTGGGCTGTGATTTGGAAGAGGCCCCCAGCCCAGGACAGCTTTTCTTTCACTCTCTGCGTCTGGAGATCTGCATCATGGGGCTGACAGCTGCGGAGATGTCATGATGTCTTGCTGGAAAAGTGTGGAGAAAGACAGGGAGATGAGAGTGAATGGCAGAGAAGAGCTAAATTCTTATTTAACTAGCCCCCGTAAATAAGCACCAAATACTTAGGAGGATACTTTTTCTGCTCAAGAAGAAGCTGATATGAATCACCTATAGTGAACAGTTAAGCTGTCACATTGCATGTTCCTATACGTCACATGTCATTCCCAGTCAGTTCAGCAGTACGAGGCATGAAATAACATCAGGGAGGTTGTACTTGGCTGCGGTTATTTAACTTTAAACCTTTGCTGAGAGTTTCAGATCTTCTCCAGGTTTCATCATGCTGACGATAATCTGAGATCTAATAACTCCAACTCAATAATGCTTTGCTGGAAGATGGAGAATCCAAATGCAAAAGGACGCAGTTCTTCAGTTATTTACGTGTGTGTGTCTCACTCAGTAAAAATAATGGGAACTGATGTTTCAGTACCTGTATGGATCTGGCCCACGAAACAATACATGTGCTGATGTTTTATACCCTCAGCTGAGGTTAATTATGCCCTGGCTGTTCTCTGGAAACATTTTTGTTTGTTTCTCAGAAAAAAAGGAAAAGTGAAGGAATTAATACATTCACATCAGGGGCTACTGAGGAGCCCAATGAAAAGAACATGTTATAATGAAGAGAGCACAAATATTGGAGACTTATCTTATTGGTGAATTTCTTCTCTTCTCCCTGCCTCAGTTTCCCCTCTTGTATCTCTGAATAATTGCATTTATTCCTCTGTGACATTGATGAAAGTAATGTGTTCTGCATGAGATGGATGCTGTAGTATGGGTAGCAGTGGAAGTGCTGCCCGTTTCCAAAACGGGCCCATGCTGTCTGAGTTCCTACTTGGTGCTTCTGGTCAGTTGCTAATGAAATTGGGTGATCTGCATCTCTGTTCAAAGCTCTTGAGGCCCATGCACCGCTTACATCCTCTGTAAGACCTCAAAATTGCATGAAAATGAAGCCTTGGCTTCTGCAGGTTGCCTTCATCGGGGCAACAGCCTCCCTGGAAAGGCTTCATTGCAGTTGTATGAACATTTGCACAGCCGTTCTCAGGAGGCTGACTAACCTTTCCAGTTAGAAAAATCTGCAAGAATGTCTTAGAGTTTGATTTCTGGGACCAGACAAGTCCAATCCTCCACTTTGCATGACTCTACCTATTTCCAAGGAACAAAATGCATTTCTGCCATTTGAGGATCTGCCCCAAAGAGCTAAAGAGGTGGGAATGCAAAATAAAGTTTAACTCTCATGTTATTTAATAATTTTGTTCTTGGTAAAGATAACAAATATTCCCTTTATGGATGAATCAAGTCTGAAAATTTAGAGGAATGTATAAGTATATTGCTAAACATTTCTCAATTAACACTTTTTTTCATGAAATAGTTGTTCTTCTGGATATCCTTGCTACTTAGAGAGGAAACAATCAAAGTGGTGAGGACACGGTCATTTAACAAATAACTATACTGCACAGTAATTTTTGCCATACATTTTTATGATGGTTTTTTTTTATTATGCATTGCATAAATCCTAAATACAAAATTACCTGCTCCCTTGACCAATTGAGTAAATAATACATACATACATGCATACATATATATATTTATAGTCAGGTAAAGAATGGATATAACAAATGGAGGATTATGTTTTCATTGTGGGGAACATAATATGGGTTTTAAAAACCTGTCTAATTATTCGCTTAACCAAGACATGAGGACAGTTCTTCTAGAGCCATTCTGGCCTGTCAAGTAAATAAAATGCATTTTACAAAACCAGCTAATTATGGATTTACCCATGGGACTGTGAAAGATCTGAAGATGCAGGTAAGTAATATGCACTTTATAGCTAACCATGCATGGGGAATTTAATTTAATTAAAAATATGGTGGGTAAAAAAAGAGAGAGTAAATAATGCCCATAATCTCTGAAAAGCCAGGAAATTCCAATCAAGTTAGCACCAGTGCCATCTTGAAAAAAAAATCAGTATATCAGTGAGAAATGTCCACAAGAAAGATACATCTGGGGAGAAGCTTCCTTGTTGACGAAGGTCTCATTAATCTTATAGACTTCTCTGTGGTACCATGTGTCATAGTGGCATATTCTTGCCCCTTCCCAGGCAGCTTTTTTTTTGGTCTTTCCCTTTCTTTCTAAAGCCTGAAAGACAATATTGACAGCTAAAATTCACTAGTCCTCTCTCACAGATTGCTGGGTAATACACAAATATATTGTCCATTTTTTCCCCCCAATTTTAAATACCCAAGTTTGTCTTCTGATTATATATTTCTGCAAGCTATTGAGATCACAAGTATGAAATCTGAAACTGCTGGTTCTATGATGATAAAGGGACATGCTCTTTAAAAGAACCCATTTTTTGCTGTAAGCAATGAACATGCTATGTGGAGAGAGACCTAGATTTGAAGTGGAGTCTGAAATGCTGCAGGGATTGCATTACATCCTTCTAACGCTCTTCCTCTTTTGGTCAGATAGAAGCTTTTGTGTTGTTGTTTATGTGTTTATTTTGAGAGTGTTAGATTAGAAAGCTTCTATTAACCTCTTTCGTCTGGTCTCCTTCTCTTCCCCCTTCTTTCCCCCATCGCTCACCTCCCCAGTATTTACTTAATATAGCAGTTCTGCTTTGGGTCCAAAGAGCTGCATTGTTTCACAGAAAATCCATCTCCTGTAGCTCTTTTTTTTCGTCCTCCCCTTACAAATATACTATTTGTTATAAAGTCCAAAGGGGATGTGCAGTATTTGATACCCTACTGAAATCAGATACAGAAGTTTATTGCTAGGAAATCAAATATCATGCTAGGAGAGAACGGAACACAGTCAAATTAACGATGTATCTTGTATGTCAACTGTCTTATGGTCTCACTGTCCTGGTCATGTTTCTCACACACACACAGAAAACCTGTGATCACCACAAAACCCACTGAATGGCATTCATTGCACAGAAATAGCTGCTTTTCCTTGAGATAGTTTAGAAAGCAGAGGAGTGAAATGAGCTAGTGGCAAGCTGTGAAAGTCTCAGGACCAAATATTGGAAATAAGATTCACCGAAGCTTTTGAGAAGTGAAAGATCGAGACTGCATTGAACAATTTCTTACTAGCAATTGCCTTGACCGTTGGGTCACCGTTGGAAAAATAATATGATAATCTTTACATTAACTTCAGTAGTTTCCTTTGTGCCAATTGCTCCTATTGTTGCTGTGCTCAGCTAAGCTGGCCTGAAGGGAGGTGTATTACTGGACTGCTTAAGAGAAGACTTGCTTGAGTTCTCAAGCAGGGTGAATAGGACTTGGAGAATCTGACAGAAATGTTTTATCTGAGCTTAATTAAATTAGTCCCATTCCAATAGTCAGCTGAATAGTGATGTCAAGGAGGAGACAGCCACCTTTTGAAACCTCTCCTGTAAAACTTACTATATTTTTAGATTCTTGGATTCTTTCAGTGCCATCTGTAGCACACACATCACATTCTTCACCGTGCCATTAGCTTACAGGAGGAGATGAAGAATAAGAAATTATTTTATCTAGGTCAGAAAGGGAATATGCTAAGAAAACTCCTCTGTAAAGAGAGAAATCAAGCCATCATACAGCATTAGGAAACACACAGTCACTTCTATTTAGGTAATTCCTTAATGTTAACTAATTGAGTAGCATCCTGTCTGGATCATGGAGCAGCTGATACTGGTGTTATTATTTGGTTTTAAAAAATCTTGCTTTAGCTTTAGGTAATTTAAGAAACCTATCTGGATCCTTATTTCTTTGATGCTTAATGGCCAAATCCTGCTCACTATCCGTGTGGGAATTCTTCATGGATTGGTATCTTTTGCTGCATGATTAAGACCCTGTGGGATTTGGCCCTGAGAACCCTAGGAGGTGGGTGCGAAGCTTTTGCAGGTTGTCGAGAGGAAATAATGGTATTTTTTTTCTTTAGCCTTTTTTTTTTTTTTTTTTTTTTTGCCATAGGTACACGAGGAATTCACAAGGAATTAGAATAAAATTTCTATGGGATTTGCTTGAGAGAAGGGGAGAGTTGTGCTTGCACAGGGCTTGACGGCCCTTGACAGCGCTGCCGGAACGGCAAGCGCTGTTGATCCGGAGCCGGGTACGGTAGAGCATGACTGCCCTCTGCTGCTCTCGGGCTCGTCGCACCTTGGGGAAAGGCTCTTTATTGTTTCACTACTTTTGGCAAAAGTAAAAGACCTCAGGAAGCCGTTAACCCTTGTGATGCACAGCGAATGGGGCAGCTGTGCCAGGCAGTTAAATACAGGCTGTATTTCAAGCCCAGTCAGAGAGGTACCAACAGGCCATGGAATCTACTCCGTTGACACATGGGGTAATATTTTTTGAATGTATGCACTGCTGAGTAATTTTCAGAGTTGTAGTAACAACCTGTGCATAATTCCTCTCTATTGCTCTGAAAGCTTAAAAATAATTTTAGCATATTCCTGTAATGCTAAGGTCAGTTGCGAACGTAGCCCATTTATTTATAACATCATGTTAAAAGAACAAGAGTCTTTCTTATGTATTTCCAAGGTGGAGCTTCTACAATATCCAGCAAATCTATTTTTAACTATTCATATTATTTTGTGCTTCTCCATATAACTTAAGCTGACAGCAGCTTTTATAGAATACTAATATGCACATTACATGGCTAAAGCTACTAATTACAAATTACATTTTACACAAGCTTTGAAAGAGAAACTACAATACTTTGTAGAATATTCTTTTAATAGCCTAGTGCAATATTAAATAATCACTAGACAAAGATTATTATAAGAATCAGCCAGCCATATTACTGACTTTATGTTTTCTGTGTCCTTAATCTTTTGGTTCTTCCGCAAACAAAACTCCCACTGAAAATGCAGGATTTAGGTCTATTACAGTAAAGTGAAACAGGTATATGAGCTATATTGTAGCTGTAGCTGTGAAGGAAACTGTATATGATATTATCTGGAAATCGGGTATGGATTGTATAATATGGACCTGCAACTGGGAAGCTTCATCGCACTTGGCAAAGTGGTCTGAATAAAGTAGTAAGATCCAAAGTGTCTTTTCAGTTAAATTGGAAATGACTTTAAATTCCAAGTTTACAATGAGGTAACAACATCTGCTTGTAAAAAGCAGTTCTCCAAATTCTGCGGCAGTTACTTCTGTGGAACCCATGGAAAAAAATGGCCTATAATATCCTGGTACTGACTAGGAGCAGCTTACATGGTATCTTGTACCTCTTCTGATTCATTAAAAATACCTCCATTCTTGGCTTGTCTGAAATTCAGTGCTATTCTGCATAGAGCCTTAAGCAGTTAGAAGCATCACCACAAAATTAATGCTGTGAAGAATCCATACAGCTATAATTTAACAGCACGCGAGTCAGCCCAACGTGGGTGTTCTGTAGAACTGACGGGAAGGAGTGTCCCGCAGCTGGTGCAATACATCTGCACCTCCTGACACCTCTGTTTGAGAGTGTGTGTGTTTGCTTGGCTCAGATCTGAGCTTTTTTATGCTCCCCACTATGATGTAAATCAGAACTAATTTAGTAGTCCCTACAGAAGAGATAGGTATTGCAAAGGTCTGCAAATCAGGACTGAAGTGTCTTGACAAAGCCGTGTGTGGTAAATTTGTGCACATATATCTTCCCTATATCTTCTCCTGCTCCAGCCTGTTGTTCTTTTGCTTCCACAAGGATTGCAACTCACCTAAAATCTCAAAGATAAATCAAATTCATAACCTTAAGTGGATCTACAGTTCCACAGAGAACAAACCTGACGGAGATAGTAAGGCTAGTACAATTGTAAGACAGCTGACTAGCCTAGGGATTTCCTTTAATGTTACTTCCACTGCAATCAGGCATTGGCACAAATTCAGACCCGATACAGGCTAGAGCTCTTGAGGGCTACATGTGATACTGGGCTAATGAGAACGCTCTTAGCTCTGCTTACTAGGTTCCTGGAGAAAGTTAATGCTTCCCACTGCTCTAGGTACCAAAGAAAGATGGAAATCTGAGGCCAAGTTGAGTAAGATGGAGTTTGAATTAATGACATTAGAGCAAGGTCTGTGCTGGGAACTGGAAGGAAGCGGAAAATGCTGTGATCTTGGATCTCAGCTTTTCTGAGTGCCAGTAGGTGACTAAGTATAAACATGGAAGAGAAGTAGTATTTATTTTAAAAGTATTGCAGTTTTCATTTCTAATCCATACCAAGCAACTGAATATTCTTCATAAAGCCAGTGCGTTCTCTCTGTTTGGACAGTAGATTCTTAGACCAGATCTCTTGCTTTTATGTCTTATACAGTCAGAATATTAATAGCAAAATTTAAAACTGGAATTGTTTCTTGAGCATTGGGATCTAGCCCTTCAACTGAAATAGATGAATGGATGCAGGTAACCAATAAGCTTTGCTTTCCTATAAACAACATTTCTCGTTTCTGTTTAAAAGCCTCCCTATAGGGAGGCATGGGTCAACGGTGCTCCCAAGAGCTACCCCAATAATATACCATGAAATATCTAGGGAACTGGATATTGCTTAAACACCTTCCCTCTCAGTTCTGCTGTCCTTCATAGCATCTCACTTTTGGCAGTGAAGCCTGCAGAGCAGCTCTTACGAGAGCTGCTAACGATGTCATTCTGTGAAACATTGGAGATATTTTCAAAAGTGCCTCTCATTCAGTAGCACCTGGTACCATAAATATCTCATACAGAGAATCTATCACCTAATGTGTCTGACACTGACTTATAAGCTATTAATATATTGCAATATTGCTGCTCTGGAACTGGTGTGAGGTAAAAAAAATAGCTAATTTCAGCTAAACCGTGGAGACATAGTTCTTGTCTCTGCTGTTATGAAGTTTGTCACCTTTTTGTTGTCTCTTGCATAAAACTGAGGAAGTGGCAAAATACTGTTTCTGTTTTTCTTAATAACAAAATTTTCATCTATGCTTTTTTTTTCCCCCTTCCCTAATGTGTTTTGAGCCATCAGAGAATATATGCTTCTAATTCTACAAAATTGTAACTTTACTTGGTTTGAATTGCTACAAGCACAGTTTAGGAAACTCAGTTCTATTCAGATATTGGAATGAGATCTGCACTCCTTCAGGAATAACTTTCTGGATCTGAAGAGTGATGTGTGTGGCACAGGGCAAGTGTTGCACAAAAGCTTTCAAAAATGAATGCCCAACCAGAAATGAATTTATAAAATCTGGTGCTTCGTGCACCGCACCTCTCATCTTCTGCATGAACTCATAAACTAGATCTGTAAAAAGTCCCTGTGTAGGACACTTCTCTCTGTGTCTGTTCCAGTCTGTTGCAAAGAGCAGATTCAGTACTCACTTCAGAGCTCTTTCACTGCTGGCTTGTTTCTTCCCATGGATTAGCTTGTAGCCGGATTCTATTGTCCATTTCAGATGTTAATACATTATATCCACATGGGATGGCCCCATCCCAACTGAATTATTATGCATGTTAACTCTTCTTAGATGGTGGGGTGCACCGAGTCTTCCTTCCTCCCTACTATACCCTGGTGTGACAGATCTTCCTTCTCCATTTTGAGGTTCCTTCTGAAATTGGTTAATGCAAAATGTCTATGGTCCAATGTAGCAGACAAGGGATTCAAATATCACAGGGTGATAGAATTCAGCAGAATCCATCTCCAAGACTCACTCCAAGTCTATTTGCTAATGACTTTATTATTTTTGGAATTATTTTGCTTATCTCCAAATCTCTTTGAATGAATAATGCTTTTAATGCTTCTCACATCCCGTACCCAGATTTTGCTTAATTCCTCTGTTTATACCTAATACAATTCACGAATAATCTTCAGACACAGATTATTTTTTTTTAGCCATGTTTCCCACTTGCACAGGCTGTTCAATAGGCAGCTGACAAAGGACTTGATGTTTGTATGAGTCAGGAAAAAGAATGCGATAGATGAGAGGGAAGAGGAGAGACACACAGCTAACGAGGAAGTCCTCTCACATGGGTGGGAGGCCCAGCTGCTGCTGGAAGGCAACAGAACTAAATGGCAAACGTGACAGTAGGGTAGGGTTAAAGCAGAAACAAAAATATGAGCATTTTGGAAAGGCAGCAATGTGAACATGGCCAAGAAACCTTAATTAAATTGGATTATCTGTTGTTTTCTCGTGAAGAGATATGCACTTTCTCCTAACCACTGTGCCCCATGTCTGTCTGTCTGGATGTACTCAGCAGCTCTTGTCTCATATGCAGATACTTCGGGTATGGATATTTTAAATAGCTATGGATATTTTAAATTGCAGATATTTGCATGGATATTTTAAATAGTGACTAAAGTACAGACACTCCTGCTGTAGAACTAGAATTGATTCTGATGGCAACCCAAGAGGCCAGTGAGGCTTTATTTGGGCCAGCAGCCACAAATAATATATATTTGGCTGTTTTAAGCCCCTAGAACTTCTCACCAGCCCTGCAAATTTCTAAGGATGATTGTGTATACATTTCATAGGCAAGTTCCTGTACTGAGAGGCAATATCAGAAATTAAACATTACAAGTATCCAGAAGCAATTATAAAGTGAGTGGATTATAGTGATAATACTGCAAAAGGAAATTCACTGAAATGTCAAAGTACTTGCCATAAAATGTAGCAATAATATGATACTAAACACAATAGAGCTTTCAAATATTAATATCTTTATTATTTTCTCTATTAATACAATAAAGTTCAAACAATCATCACCAAGCTGATCAGGGGAGTAATAATATCATTACCGTCATCTGCTGGAGGGATCTGTAATGGTTCTGTCATTGTGTCCTGCTGGAAGATCGCTTAAGAACTGAGTTGGATTCTGACATAAATCCCAGGAGGTAAATGACAGGACATTACCAGGCTCAGGGGATAACTGTAAACTCACATCCTAATGACTCAGACTTGTAAAGATACCAATCATAACAGAAATGCTAATAAATAGTAAATTAATTTTTCAGCTTGCTTGGCATTGTCTTTTCAGAAAAAAAAAGTTCATTGTATTTGAAGGCTTAGTGAGCTCTGTTTGCCATTTTTATTCTACTGTTATTTCCTTTATAGTGATCCCTACATCATGCCATTCCTGTGGATGATTTATTTTAATGACCTAATCAGCAGCCGGTCTATAGTTTTGAGAGGATAAATATACCTTTTCCTCCAGAATTCTCTGCTTTGCAAAGGCAGCTTCTGAGCAACACAGACCAAGAGACTCCTAGAGATGCAGATTGGTACATAGCTTAAATATCCTTGAAAATCTGTAGCTGCTGTCCTAGGGAGTGATATCTGAAGTCTACGTAGGCAAGTCCACATATACCTGCAGTGACAGCTATAGAAAATATTGTCAGCATTTATTCCAGAAATTCTGAGCCAAGTCCCGCCCCTGTTGCATGCACAGTACTTAATTTAAGGCTTTGGTATGTCCTTACATTTCTGTATGAATGAATTCTGCTCTCAAGTTCATTGGCATGAGCCTGTCACATCTTACTGACTGCTAGCAGTATGCAACTTTGTCATTTGCTGTGCGCGCTGCTTTCTATCAAAATGTATATCCTGGGCTCCTGCTTAAAACAGAGTGTCACTGGAGACGCGGGCAGCGTGTGCTTCATACTAAGCGTGCTAGCAAGTGATCTCCTGCACCAGGAGCACAGCAGCACCATCTTGGAGGAGCAGTGCCGTGCAAGTGAAAGCAGAAATTAGTCCTCCTATTTCTTGAGGCCACACAGGAAGTGCAGTAAGGCTTTCTTTCATACTGTTATAAATTACGTGTCTAAGGGAGATTTGCTTACCGTGGCTATCTTCTTATTATTTAAGGCTCTTGTCTAAAATGCGGAGAACAAAGCACAGCCAGTCCTATTATTTTTTGTTTCATTTGAGGTACTGGCAGTGAAATTTGCAGAAGTCCCATCAGTATTTGATTTTGTTAAAGAAAGTATGTAAAAATGCAATATTTATATTAAAGATAGGATGAATATAATAACTAACTGCCTAATTATTTAAAAGTATAGCTACCCCTAAAGGAGTGTATTTCAGGTATCAGACTTAACATCAAGAGCTTTGCTACTTGGTAAAGATAGATTTGGGAGTAACAGGGCCTCAGGCATTGGGTCATGTTTGGGAAGCGTGGCAGTGTCCATTTCTGTTGCATGGTGGAAGAATGGTGGACTTCATAGGTGTGTTTTAAAAGTTATTTTTGTTTTAGAAACAAACAAAAAAGATTTGCGGAAGAGTAGTGCATTTAATTATAATGCTGAATATTAATTAATAAAAACCAGCAAAAATAAGTTGCTGGCTGCTGTATAATTAGGTATCTACACCCATCAGATCAAAGTATGTAAATGAACTACATTCTAATAAGCCTCACTGTTTAGCTCGAGAATGATAATGAGTCTAATTTGCCTACCTTAACTTAGCCAAAGCCACTAACTATGTGATTTTCTTTATACATTTTTTTTAGTTGGTACAAAAACGAGATAATCAGTGATGGGGAATAGTCTCCTGAGTGACTCCCGCTAATGCTAATGGGAGTTAATTGCTTATATTTAGAGGCGAATGTGCATTTCTGGCACCTCAGCAAATATAAATTACACAGCAACAGAGATTGCACAATAGACTAAATCATCCCCACCCACTGGAGGAAGAAAGTTCCTTGGGGAGAACTGGCTGCCTCCTTCTGGGAAGGTCTCCATGACTTGTCTTGCTGCTCGCAGGAAGGCTTTGTTGGCCTGGCAGGAGCAACCCCACAGGATATGTTGGGCTCACCAGACCCGGGAGCTGTGGGATGTCCTCTATGTCCCTTAGCACCTGGACCTAAGAAGAGCTGCCTGGGCCATCGGCGGTCCTACCACCAGCCTTGCTGCCTTGTGGTCACCTTGGAAAGGCACGAAGCTGTGAGACTCACAGGGGAGCTAAGTCAGGGAGCTCCTGTATTTTTCTCCGACTGCCCCGACTTCAGTCTCCTCTGTATTTCTTTCAGCTCTCTGCTGAATAATCACAGGAGAGGGAAGTGTGTCATCTATGCTCCCACGCCCTTCACTATAGGCATATTTTGCTTGCAATTCATCCGCCTCTTAACTTCCTTGCACGAGCTCCAAGGCATGGATAAAAACGCTGCTATAGACTGTTGGCAACAGAAAGTCCCTTAAATTGCTGGCATTGGCCTTATTTACCCTTAGCTGTGCTGACTTCTGCTTGCTGTGATTCAGGTCTGAGGGGCCTGGATAGGAGAGCTGGAAGAAGGACGTAGGTTGGAGGTGTTTATGGCTCTGGATGCTTCGCCACATGGTTCTGAGTTCTTCCTTCTCCATCTTGGTGGTGGTGCCTGGAGGAAGGTCATAGCCTGGAGGCCTGGAGGTTCGTGTAACATCTTTGGAGATGTCCGGTGGCCAAACTAGCCTCTACTGGGGTATATCCAAAGAGCGGCCAAGTCTGCTGCCTCCCTCCTTGCTCACACAGACATGTTACTAACGAGGGGAAACTGAGCTTTTAACATGATTAGGAGTTTGGGAGATGCTGTTTTGAATGGATGTGCCAGGGCTCTGGCATGGTAACTCGACCATTAACGTCTTGTGGGACTGAAACTCTGACACTTCACTTAGTCTCCGAGCATCCTATTTAACTTCAACTGGGCCAGCATTCCTTTAGCAATTTTTAATCAAGAAACAAGACAAACAAAAGCTATCACAATTTAGCTGAGTCTGTGAAAAGTGCTATATTATCTTAGCTTCAAAATAGGCACATAGACTTATTTGAAGATGAAATTTTGCATATTGTTACTCTTTAATTTGAGCACGTCAGCATTTAAAAAACATTATATGGCTGAGTTATTTACAGCAGAAGAGAGGGAGTTGTGTGTAGAGATCAGCTTTTTGTCATGATGCTTTAAAATCCATATTATTTGACTTTCACTTATTTGACTATTTTTTTAATGAAGTGAATTTCATAGGGATGTTCACTTCCACCCATCACTTTTCAGCGCATTCCTTATTCCTATTTTTTATTAAAAGAGCAGGAAATGTTATGTTCTGTGAGTACCAGGCATGTGTGAATGAGCTGGGGAAAGGAGCAGTGGCAGAGAAGTGAGCAGAAGTGAGAAGTCCTCAGTTGCTTTCAGCCTTGCCAAAGCAGAACTGTTTGAGTCTCTTCACTGTTGCGTCTCTTAAGCTCAAAATTGAGGATTTTCCCCAAATATTACCAACGATAGCAATCAGGAATAAATTGCTGTAGGTTATTGAGGCATAAGTCAGGGAAAAAACTCCTTCACCTACTCACAACAGCAGGATCATCATCACCGGTAATAATATCAGTCGCAAAGACCCGAAGCTGGGCATTTTGTCATGCATTGCAATTTTTCTGTCTTCTCAGGTATTCAGCATTTAATTTTCATAAGTGTGCTGCATCTTCCTACTTCCAAGAAATGGATCTCTGAGATTGAATCTCTGTGCTTATATGAGAATTTTAAGAAGATGAAGATAATGTTTCTGATTTCTGCAGAACTGATGTATAGAACATGATACAGATTTTATATCATACCGGTGTATTCTTCTTAGATACTTCCAGGACTATTTTATTATTCTCTTTTAGATCCTCTCTTGGAACTGTTGTAACAGGAATCTGCATATAACGTTAACAGCAGCAAGGCAGCTGTTGACCAGTTGACCAGTATTATCACAGTGGATTTTTTTGCTCTCTCCTGTTTGTCTGTCTGTAATCACACGCTATGCCTTGCCCTATATTTCACTTGCAAGCACGCTTCTAAGGGTTTGGTTTGCATGACACTTGGCATAACATAGTTTTGATCTAGGGGTGACAACCTATATAGTGCAGTTTTTACCAGCAATTATAGCAAGTGAGTGTATGGATATGTACATGAATGTGGTGTTTGTGTGTGTATATATACATATCTGTGCATATATATGTGAACATGTAGCATGTATATAAAGATAAAAGTTTACACAAAAAGTGCTTGAAAAAAAGTTGAAATGTTTGTGCTTTTTTTTCTAAGAATCTTTCAAAAAACTTTCATGCTTCTGAAAGTTGTAATTGCTTTGCTGAGTCTTATAAATCCTGTGTTTCATTACTCAACTGTTACAAAGACCTAGTTTCTTTAGCCATAAAGGTGAGGTATGCCTTCCTGGGCAGAACATTCATGCAATTCAGGAAGAACTTTCCAAATTGTTAGTAAGAGGTAGAACAGGAAATCCCATTAAAAAACTCCCTCTCAATCCTACAGTTTTTTGCTGTAGGGAGGTTTCATCCTCTCATGATAGCAATGATTGAAACCTTTTATTAGTAACATAAGCATCATTCTCTTCAGACATTGGCAAGTCACAAAGACTATTTTCTTACTGTAAATCATGAATTTACAACAAGTGTTGTAACATTAAGCCAAGTAAACTATCCTGAAGTACTAGAAACAATTTCTTTCATATCAGCCTCTCTTCAGATGTTATCTTTTTCATCAGCGACAGAAGTACAGGAAGTTTTATATCTGGTATTGAACACAAAAAGATAGTAATCCTGCCAGGGAACATAAAATCAGTAGCAAGATTCATTTCAGGGTGTTCTACGTCTCTACATTTCGAGAACTAAGACCATCAAAGCATCTAAACAGTTGTGTCACTGCTACTTAAAGTGAACCAGTTTTACGTGACTGAGCTGTAGACTTGGTGTACGAAGGGCTTGAATCACCAAACATCTCATTTTTAGCAGCAGAGTTAACAATAGAAGTAATATCACATTATTTTTATAGATAGTCAAGTGGATCTAGATAGCTTTTAACTTCTAGCTTCACTTCTGTAAATTGTGTTATGAATAAGACATGCAGTAATGCATCTATTCAAATAATTATATTCTCTACTTTCAGAAAGCAAGGAGATATTCGGAGAAATATATTTGTAAGTAAGCCGCTTCCTTTGAATTAGGTGGCATATTTATGTTTAAAAAGATTCAGAATATCCTATAAGACTGCAGATATTTTATAGCCATTTTTAAGATTTGATTGCCTGTGCAGCAAACAACACATCTCTGTACATCTAGGTTCAGCAAAACTGTAAGTTGAATTTGAAAGATATTGTATGTATACTTCAATATATTAGTGAGTGGATATGAAGTGGATGAGAAAATTATGTTAATTCAGCTCCTATCTCTCTTTAGGTCTCTTTCCCTTTCTCTCTCTTTATCTTTATACATAAAAATATAGTTGAGCTTGTCAGATGATACATTTATTGTGATAAGTCCAGAGACTTAAATGGGGATAGCTGGTGTAGAGAGCTGACATTCAGATCAGAGATGGAGTGGTAAGGAACATGATTTCTGTGTGCTTCAGCCTGGACGTAAGTGCAGTTCTTCAATCCAAAGTGTATTTTATTGTAAACTGTGTATTCTTGTATTCTTGCAAGTAATGTGAGCTCTCTGTCTGACATTGGCAGTACTAGTGTTGGATTTTACTGAAAGAACCTCTCAATTGCATCAGTTGGACTGAAACAAGTGTCAAATCCATGATCTAGTTTCTTATTTACACATATTTTTTCTTTTTGGTTTATCTTATCCATGAAAAAACATGCCAGAGGTGTATCTTAAGTTGCAGTAAATGAGTTTAGTTTCAGAGTACAGAAAACAGTTCTTCATTTTCTTATTTCAACTCATTCTCGCTATTTCCAGATATTGGCTGAGAAATAATGTTTCCTCGTTAAAAGGTAAAGAAGAAAAAAGAAAAGATGCCTAAGAAAATTAATTTAAAGTGTTTCCAGAAAGCTTCCTCCAGTTAATCATTGCAATAATGCCAAAACCCCAAATATTTTCCATGTCTATAAAGCTACGCAGAGTGTAGTTCAGTCATTTTTCATCTTTCCCAAAACCACATTTCTAAAGGGGCTTGACCCAAAGCCTGTCAGTGAATTTCAGATTCTTCTCTGATTTCAAAGGGTTTTGGATAGGGACTTTTGGAAGACTTTCTGGCTTGTCCAAGGTCTTGTCCTTGGTATCATCAGGGATCTTCATCAGTGAGAGCAATAGTTGAAAGTAAGTTGCCCATACATTTTTATCAAGTGAAAATTCAAATGATTCAGTTAAAATTCTGAAGCTTTCCAGCATACTAGAAATTAGAGCTCCTACCAACACTATGGTAAGGAAGTTCTAACTAGGAGACCTGCTGACGTAACTCCAATGAGAACTGCAGTGTTTTTACAGACATGCCCTCAGATTGCTGGGTGTTGCCTATCCACTCAGTTCTTCAAAGCACGTAACGAAAGTGATCTGGGAAAATATTTCTTTAGTAAGTCTGATCTTAAGACAGTATTAGGCAACTTGCAGGCTGAATGCAAGAGGTGCTAAAGCACAGAAACAGACAGAATCCTACAGGGTGCTAACTAAAATCCACTTCACTTGAGTGACCAGACTAGGAGTACAAGAGGTTAATATCTCCATAATTATTATTACAATTTTCTCTTTAAAATATGCCAAGTTCTTTAGGAAAAAAAGAAGAGTTTCTTTAAAAAACCTTTTAAATTACAGCTTCAGAGCATTAACTTGTGTGGTAGCTTCCTAATTTCCCTAAGGATCTAAGAAATAGGCATTAAGATTCCTAGAGCAAGACAAAGACTTTTAAAATTCTTGCTTTTTAATATACGAGCATTTTATATATGTTACCGAAAGGGGGCAGCTAATTCTGTGCAACTTCTAGCTAGTTATAGGATCCTGTATAAACGTACTGGTAGTTACAGGGAGAATACACTATATTTCCATCTTCAGACTAAACTTTGGCATTTTGAAGAGATCGACATATTTCCCTTTTGAATGTCTCTTTAGAAAAATATTTTGGTGAGAGGAACTTCTGTTTCTGAATTTGGAAAGTTGCAAAGCTTTTAAATAATATCCATCTTATTCTTTCATCATATTTATTGACCATGGCAAATGAATGAAGCATACTTCATGTTGATGACAATTAGAAAATATTACTGATCCATTATGCGGCACTTCAAATAATTAATTTTAGCAGATGAAGTAAATAATTCTCCTTACTGCCTTATGAACTTGCAAGACAAGCATATTTCCAAGAGTAAGACATTGGCAGCACCAGTATTAAAGCATAGGATGCCAAGTGCTAATTTTCTTCTGATTATGCAGGGCAAGGCAGGGTATGTCCTGTGATTACTGCAGCAAATGTCAATCCAAGAAGTTTAGTGTGCCACATGGCATGTGATGAGCTAGCCACATCGTACTTGTCACTAGTCAACGTCCACAATGAGCAGTAAAATTAGGAGTGGTACTGCACCTTCACATCAGAGCATATTCAGTGGCATACAAGGATCACATCTACCTGTAGGAGGAAGGAAAACAGTGATTATGGGGAGAACTATTGTATATCTAAGGACTAAATCACAAATCACTCATATAAGGTGAGCCTTTCTGATTTAATAGGAATCATTTCTGATTTTTCCTCCAGAATAAACCAGAACAAAATTCACATGCCATGGCAAGAGACAGTTCTGTTAATTGGATAGTAAATGGTGTCAAGGATGCTATAGAAATAGAACACACAAAGTTGGACTAGATGGTCAGATCCACATGGATTTGTAATTACCAATGGGTCACCAGCTCCTTGTGTCTAAAATGTTTAAATAAGAAAGTAACAGTATGACACGGAGTAGAGCCTGGAGGGCTACTGAGATCCTTGGCAATATAGAAAACAAAGTTAGGAGAGAGCAAGAGAGATTAAGTTACTTCTGTTTTTGGAGCAGGTGTGGCTGTTGCCGACACGCTGTCTTGATTCTTGATGCAGTTCTCCATAATTCAAGAGAATTCTGACGACTGGAGAGTGTTCAGAGAATAATAACAGGAGCGATTAGAGAATGGGAAATAATGCCTCAGCAAGGACAGGGAGAGACTCAAGGAGCTTGTCCTTGTAGGTATGATGCTAGGAGCTGGAATTACAGGTACTAATAATGACTCTGTTCCACCGTGGGTCACCCTTGCTTGTCATTGATGAGGGGAGCTCTTGCTGGTCCTTTGATACAAAGGTCAATGATTTATAGCTTCCCTATATATTGTAAGAAAGCGTTAAATGAGTCAAGTAAAGCCAGACTTATTGAGGAATAAAACACTTCTGTACTACCTCTGTTTTCCTCTTGAGGCATTTCGTTTTCTGAGTCCAATCCTCTGCAATACCTCACAAACAGAGGTTGCTCTGCTCCCTGTGTGTGATAGCTGTGCCTACAGGGACAGCATCACAGTTGTACAATTTTAAAAAAATAGTTTGTTTAAAAACTATTGTTTACAAGGTCAATGTTTCAGGCCTGTGTGTAAATACTGAATAGCTTTTGTCAAAGCAGTTAGAAAAGAAAATAATTTTAATCATATAATTACAAGTAATTTGAATGTTGGCCATAATGGTGTACACCTCAATAGAACTTTCCAAGGTAGAAGGTGTCCTGATTAAAAGGCATTATAAGCTTCGTATCTGTTTAAAACTGCTAGGAATGTATTAAAACCTACATTTAGTATGAAACTTTTGTGATCTCATACCATTGATATGAAAAGAATTAGTTAATTACATATCCTAATGGACACTCAGAATTTTCTCTCTAGAGATATTGCAACAAAAGAATAAGCATCACAGATGTCCTTGTTTTGGGGTGGTTTGGGTTGTAGTTTTCTTGTGTCTATTCTTATGCAATGAGACATGAAATGTAAAAAAAAAAAAGAAAGCTAATGCTATGCAGGTTATTTACAGGTTTATTGAAAGCCAGGTTTTAAATACAGGTTTATTTAAAAGCCAATATCATACTGAAATCTAGAAAATTATGTAGAAAAATACTTGCTTTTTTTTCTAAAGTGCTAATTAGAAGTTTGTATTTATTTTTTTTGAAAATATGGAAATGTAAAGAATATTGATATAATACATAATACTAGTCTGAAATAGTTTTGGCACAGCTAATATTTTGATGATGATGGATTTGAGGTCATATTATTATCTACTATTTTGGGTAGTATCCTTGAGAACCATAGATTTCTGAACTGCATAGTGAAGAAATATATAAAACATTAATTGCTTCAGGAAAAAAAATCAGCTCCTTTCAAGCAGTCTGAAACATTTTGTTCTGAAATCAGTCACAAGCTATAAAATACCATGGGAAAGAAAAAAATGTATTGTTGTTCAAGCTACAAAATGCTATGAGAAAGAAAAAGAATGTTATTGTTGATTCCACGGTTGAAAATAGCAAATTGAAAATGTAGTGAAATGGGTTTGCACAAAACTGTGATTTCTTAAATCCAGTTTCAATAATATGGAGCTTTGTATTATGAGACAACATAGGAAAAGACTAGGAAATTGTCACATAAACTAAATAAAATATTCGCCTGAAGTACAGTCTTCCAGAGTAAACAGTCATTACTATAAGAATGGAGAAGCAATCACATCGGTTAAGTGTTTTGCACTTGTCAGTTCTCCTTGTATTTTCCATCCTTAGCTTTCTTTAAACAACAGGCTGATGGACTCCTGCTACTTCTGCTGGAAGAGGACATTTGCAGTAAAGCACACTGAGAGGAACAGAGTGTGTTGAGAGGAAAGTGTCGGAAAAGACTGAGGAAACAAATGAAAGTCCAGCATCATGCTCTAGTGGAAGCAGTCGTATTTAGTTTCTGTTCATGGAACCTGTAGCCCTGTTTCAGTTCAGAAACAATTATTTGCTTTAAAAAATGTTACACCGGTGAAGTGTTTTGTCATTTCTAAATCATACTGTTCATTTAAGGAAAGAAAGAATTTTGTTTCCTGGTTGACAGCATAACTCAGTATTTATTTTATATATTTATTTGTGTGCGTATTTTAATAATGTGACCACAGCCCTGAGCTGCCGCGGCGCAAAAGCTCTCGAGACTCCTTGCCGCCGGCGGGGGTGGAATCCGCCGAGCTGATTTCTAGCTGCAGC
>JAWLRI010000189.1:491739-506631 GCA_034781795.1 Crypturellus tataupa
GCTAAGAGCCTAAGTTACTTATGCTAAGAGCCTAGGGCCTAACTTATGCTAAGAGCCTAAGTACCTAAAATCTAAGGCCTTGGTTGTTCACACAGAATCCATGTCCCCGATCCTTACACCGTTCTGCAACACTGAGCATATGAAGTCATAGTATTTATGTATTTACGATAACATGTTTAATACCTTTTGATGTACATTTAAGTCTGGCAAGCCCAAGTCTCATACATACTCCCTTGCAAGTTCTTGTTCTGTTAACTTGGGAAGGTTTAAAGCTGACTTGGTTCCCATCATTTTGTGAAGTTTATTCTGGTATTCTTTCAGCTCATGTTAAATGGCACTTTTTCAAAGTGCACGTAGGTCTTTTGAGACAGAATAACGCACAACGCAATTAGGGTTAGGGATCACGGTGTCCAGAATCTCTTTGCTGCAAAACTGCTAGTGATCCCAGTCGTATCGTAGGTGCAACCTGAGCCTGCAGCATCTCTGTTGGTTTCTGTACTGGTCCAAAGATGACCATGGAGCAGGACTAAAACTAGAGTGGAACTGGAAAGTGGGGCAGCTTCCCAAGGAGAGAAATTCCTCTCCTTGCAACACTCCTCTGCTTTAATCCCAGCTACAGGAGCGTAGGTGCTCACATCCTTCTGCCAGGGAAGCAGGGGTGTAGGTGGATGACAGAGGCAACAGACTAAAAAGAAATAAGACAGATAAATATGAGTTTTAAGTCTCTAAATGAATCTGCAGGCATCCCAAACAGTACAGTAATCCTGGGTAAGCTTTGCTCTTGGCAAACATTTGTTCAATGACCATTTAATAGCTCCTGACTGACAACAAGTCTGTAGTGTAATCTAAGTCATTCCCTCCCCGCCGGATCAGCCGCTCTGGAGAGATTCCCCTCTTAATGCTGACTGTGATGGAGAAAGGATATAACTGTTCTTTTTGAAAATTCCACTTGAACTAGGGTTCAAGGATAAATATTACCTCCTCTCAGATATATGTTAACTATTTTTTAATGATGTGATCTGATATTTTAGCAGTGTGCACAGTGCAGCAGAGCTTTGGGTATGTTGTTTAAATATCTTTGATGGTATGTCATAACAAATTAGTTTCTAAATGTTGCCCATTTGGCAGACAAAACTGATTGTTTCCTGCAATCACACTGCATATGTGCACAAGATTATAATTAATGACCAGGGATGCCAAGCACACTTTAATAATGATCCTTCAGCATTTAAGGGACTGTTAGTTATTGGCATTTGTGTCTTGTGTTGCAGAGGAAAGGGGCAATGAATACTGATAGATCTATCAGTGTCATAGAATCCAATAGTTTCCTGATTTTTCTTATAAATTGGAGGATTCACTGGGAGTTATTGACAAAGCAGCTGCAGTGAATATTAACAGTGTTTGTGCTGTTTTCAGTGAAGCAGTATGAACTCCTAATTAGGTTGGAATTGCTCTTTTGGCAACTTTGCAAGGTGGTTTTCCTTAGCATATTGTCCATTTTGTGTAAGGATTATAAGAAAGTCAGTGATGGATTTTTGAAAAGCATGCAAATGTCAAGACAGCGGAGAGCTGGATCAGAATAAAAAGTGAAGTGGAAAGGCACAATGTATGTTAAAAAAAAGATGAAGCTTGCAGAATTTTCCGGTAGAAGCAGGACATGGATTTAGCTGCAGTACTCTTCTAAGGATGCTCACTGAAACGTCTCTTCAGGGATGTTCACGTGCACAGCACTTGAGTAAAGTTAGGGACAATGAAAGGGTGAAAAATCAAAGTAACAAGCTGGATTCATTACCCGGTTAGCTCCAGTGCCCCCCTAGCCAAGCATTTGCTCCAAATATCTGCTCTTGGACAGAAGGAAAAAGGCAGTGGAAACAATTCTGCTTTCATTTGGATGAATCCTGGTCCAATACTGCCCTGGCACTGAAGAACATCTTTTAAGCTGTAGAAGGTGTTTGTGACAAAGGTGCCCAAAGGCAGCTCTATGTGCATGCTTTGAGGATAGATTTTTCTTTTGGCATTCCCAGTCTTGAAAGTTTCACAGAATCACAGAAGGATTGAGGTTGGAAGGGACCTCTGGAGATCGCCTAGTCCAATGCCCCTTCTCAGGCAGGGTCACCCAGGATTATATCCAGACACCTTTTGAATATCAAGGATGGAGACTCCACAACTTCTTTGGACAACCTGTTGCAGTGCTCTGTCACTCTCACAGTAAAGTGTTCCCATATGTTCAGATGAACCTTCCTGTGTTTCAGTTTGTGTCCTCCTGCTAGGCACCACTGAAGAGTGTCTGACCCCCTTCTCTTTGTACGCTCTCTTCAGACACTTATACACACTGAAAAGATTCCTCTTTCCATTTCCCCTTCTCCAGGCTGAACAGTTCCAGCTCTCTCAGCCTTTGCTCATATGAGAGGTGCTCCAGCTCTGGAAGGATCTACATTTCCTTACCACTGTCTTCAACAGAGCTCTTGTCAAAAAACACCATTAAAATGTAAGGATCACAGGGATGCTTGTGAAAGCTCATAAGTCTTTCTATTCCTTAGAATTTGACATGCCCAGCAAGACTAGCACAACTTTTTAGCCTCTTTTTTCCCTCTTTCAGCCTCCCTCTGTGAGAATTTTCTTCCCTCCTGCACTTAGGTTAATATAAATGTCTTTTGCCCTTGAATGTTTTATATTCCTTCAGTGTTCAGCAAAGACAGTACAGAGTATGCCTTAAACTCAAAGAACATCACGAGGTGTTCCTGCCTTCTTCTCTGTAGGAGCGAAGTGGTGCGTCCTCGCACTCTTCCTTGAGAATCTCCTATGTGACATTTGCTTCAGCTTTCTGAAGTGTAAGGAGAGAAGGAGGAAAAGGAGGTCTGAGGAAGGATGGAGGATAGGAGAGAAGGAAATTTGGCACATAAATCTTTTTGAAAGCTTTGAAAAAAAAAAACTGTTATTAATTTTGATGTCCCTTACTACCTCATGTGATCAGAAATACCTAAACTTACTGTCTTGCTGTCTGAAGCAGAGATTTTCAGAGTATTTCTCTACTTTCTCCATTTTTTCTCAGGTAGATGCCTGATGTGGTCTCTTTTTTTGGGTTTGTTATAACTAAAGCAGACTTCTATCATAAAACCTGAATATGTCTCTGCCCCTTCCATTTACCAATCAGACTGCTAAGGTACACCAAGCCTCTTGATATTCTATCCTTGAAATAGACCATGTTGAAATTGTTAGGAATAAATTGAAATTTTCCAGATTTTCCAAATTGAAATTTTATGGACACACTGTTAACTATAAATATTTTCTAATTCTTTCACTAACATGTCTCTATATATTTGGATAAGATCACAACCTAACTGTTTATTAAAAATCCAATTCTTAGTAAAATGAGTCTAACTCAAACTGTGGAAAAACTTTAAAGTTTATCAAAAAATTTTTTTTTTACTTTTTGATCAACTCTGCTTTTGGTGTTATTTTTTAAAGGTTAGTTAAAAAATGCTTGCAAGGAGGACGGAGTTTAGCTCATTAGTGTTTAGCAGCTTGTCTCTTTAAATAGATATTATGGAAGCTGATTTGTGCATTGACACATATGCCTTAAATTAAAATTCAGTAACCTTAGGCATCTATGACTTTTGCATAGGTCATCTGAGAAGTGGAATGTTATTTTGGTCCTGATGCAGTGCATTAGATCAAAACCAGTAAGTTTCAGTCAACATGAACTTAATTTTTAGTCTGGCTCATGTAATTAGACAAATTCTAAGTGAAAGCAAATACCTTAGAGGTGTACCGAGGAAGCAAACATCCTCGACTCATTGAGAATTAAATACCACAGGCACTTTTGGCATGTCCATGGTGGAGGAAGGAGGGGATGGAATCTCTGTCTTTCTTAAGATTAGGTAGTTTTCTTCTGTTATTGGGTGCTGCAGCTGAGTAGGGATTTATTTTTGTATTTTAGTGTGCTAACTTACATATGATGATTTTGCACTTGGTTGTAATTATGTCTGAAGATCTTTGTACTGGAAATGATACAAGAATTGCAGGTAGCAGATCAGGAGAAGCACGGTTTGACCATGTGGGTTCGTAAATGAGGCTCAGTAAAGGAAGTGAAAAAAAGCACAAGACACCAAACCTGACTTCTGTCTTAAGGATTCTTACCACTGTTGTAAATACTGATGTATCTATCTGTTTAACAAGGAGATGTAAAAACCATCTTTAAAAGCATAAAAGTCTTCTGAGATGGATGTGCACACCGAAGAGCTTATCTATACTGCAGTGTAAACTGCCAGGCAGAATCCTTTGGATTGGGTGCTTCTAAAGAAAGTCAAGTTGCAGATTTAAACTAGAAAAGCAACATCATCATCAACAGCAATAACAGGTGCCGTCCCCTGCTGCAGAGGTCTACAGCCAGAAAACAAATATCTTAGGTGTCCTGAAATCTAGGTGTTCACCCACTTCTGCCCTTGCTGTTTGCCTTTGGAAGATCAGTTCACTTTTCTGCATCTCAGCTTGCCTGTCTGTAAAATAAATTATAAAAATACAGGGCTCTCCACAGTCAAAATTTTGCTGATTTGGAGATCTACTGATAAAGAGCACTGTTGCAAAAGAATGTCGGGTTCCTATTTAGTAATGTAAGAGGATTCAAATCTTGGCAATGAAAATTGTAGAATGTTGCTCTATTATGTGAAAGTAGGAATATAATTGAGCTCCAGCGTAAACAGAGGTGCTGGCGTCTGAGCTGCTTGTGATACTGATCAATAACTGCCTTTCCCTGTAATTGTTGCAGTTTTGTTTACGGCTTGTGTATGTGAGTTATCGATCTACCTTTTCTTTCTAGCCTCTTTCTTTGTGTTTCTCCAGTTTCTAATTCATTCTTGCTTTTTGCTTTTAGAGAGCTTAAAAAAAAAGCTTGAAAAGGATTATCAAACCTTGATAAGCCTTGAGAAAAGATTGCTCAAAGCCAGCATTTACCCACCAAAATATCCCAGTCAGTAATCCTGGGACAGTCCCAGTTTATCAGTAAGCTGCCGATTAACGCAGGCAAATGAGAATAATTGATGAGTGATTATGAGAGGGCCAGCAGTGCGCTGTGCAGGGGCAGCTCCCTGCATTCACTGCTCACATTCTCTGTGTTGTGTTTCTGCTGTGCACAGGTCTGTGCATTTCAAAGGGCTCCGTCTTTTGTGGAGCATTGAATGAAGATGCACAGTGTCCAGGATGCTCAGGACTTTTTCCAAGACCTGAACACTGGGTCCTGCTCAGGGCTAATATTTTTAAAACCTGGGCAACTCCATCAGTTTTTCAGCAGTGAGCAGGACACGCTTTAGCTTCTGCCCAATTCCTGTACCTTCTCTGATTTTTTTTTTTTTTTTTTTTTTTTGTCAAAAGAAGAAGGCAATGTTCATCCATATGCCCAAGTTTCATGTTAGTTTGTATGGAATCAAACCTACACCTAAAGTTCTAACCCAAGTGCTTTTACTTACCATCGTAGATACTGGAGCATTGCGATAATCTGATATGTCTGGAAGTAGGAGGGAAAAAGTTTTTTTCTCTAGGTTCAGTTTGCAGATGATCTGGAGGAGGAAGCCTTGGAAGGCACAGTCCGTTACTCCTTTGTCGAGCTTACAGTGGCACAGCTAATGCATCACAGTCCACATCTGATCTGCTTAATCAGCTGTAGTGCTGTTCCAGAATATCCATCAATAACCTGAAATCATGCTCAGACCTCATTTCAGTGGAGCAAATTTTAAAGGTTGTTTCCTAACCATGACTTCTGCGCTGACTTTGAGCTGTCCTTGCAGGGTCGAGACTCTCTAATTCTTCAGCAACTCTAGCAACATCTCTTAGTTCACAACCAGCCAAGGTCAAGGGGAACAACTAGGGCTACATTTTGTCTTGACTTAGATCTGCTGCAACCTACAAATTACAATGGTCTTTTTCATAACTAAACTTAAGGTAGGCCTGATGTCATTGCTTTATTATCACGCTAAGAATCTCCTTTTAATGTTGAAACTGAACTGAAATGGGATGCCCAATCAATGCCACAGCAGACTTCGCCTTTCTCACACTCTCTTTTGCTTGAACAGCCTTTGTCAAACTAAGGTAGAGACGGCAAACAAGGAGAAACTCTGTTTAGAATTTGTGGAAAAACCTTTTCGTTGTGGGAGTGACAGTGCTATGAAAAGCAAAACAAATTCTTAAGCAATTGAATTAGGATTTATACATCTAAGTTTTTAACGCACTTGCTGATTGAATGATGAGTATTGCTATTGTGAATTTCTGACATTTGTCTTTATGACAAGAACTGATAGCAGGAACTTTGAAAGTGCCTCTTCTTCTCCTTTGCCCACTTTCATCCCTTTGAGCAAGTATTAAGATGTCTTGTTTCCAGAACAAGAAAAATATATGCCATATAAAATATCTGTAGTTTTCTAAATGGTTTTCACATCTCATTAACTTATTTTTTTTTTCCATTGGTCACTTTGGATTTATTACTTTCAAGCCATAATTTTTAAAATTTAATTTTGACCTGGTATTGCCCTAAAATTAAATTCTGATCTCCCCTCCACCTGAAATGGTCTAAGGAGGAAGCCATTCTGCATTATATTATCATCCTATCAAATTTAACTAATTTAAAGGTGACATGAATAAATTATTCATTAAAAATACAGTAACCATTTGTCTGTGATCTTTAGTAATGGCCCCATTAACCTTCAGTTGACTCTCAGTTGAAAACAGCAACCTCTTTCAAAGCTGCCCTGGAAAAACTTTGATTTACATGAAGAGTGTGGGCCTTCTTACTCACTTCTCATGGTTTTAAATAAGTTCCTCTTTATTTCAGTGTTAATCCTGGCACTAGATGAAGATACATGTCTACAAAGTAGCCTGAAGTGCTGATGTACTAGCATATTAAAGCAAAGAGGTAGGAGGTCTCCTGTTAAGCCTCCTTTAACAATGTGAAGGAAAATATTTCTGGTACTGCTTCCCGGGCTGGGCAATGAAATGTTGCAAGTGGGAATAGCTGTGACTTTGTTGGACTGGGGCTGCTTTTATTGTGGCTAAGAATCGTCAACGTTCAGCAGTTGTTTGAGAAACTAAATACTGTCTATTTAGTTAAAGAGCCTCTCACTGGTTATTTTATGTTATTCTGGATGCTTCATTACTATTGACATTCACAAAGTCTAACTAGGAATTCCTGAGAACTTCTTTACTGTGAGGGTGCCAGAGCCCTGGCACAGGTTGCCCAGAGAGGCTGTGGAGGCTCCATCTCTGGAGATCTTCAAACCCACCTGGATGCCACCCTGTGCCATGTGCTCTGGGTGTCCCTGCTGGAGCAGGGCTTGGGCTAGATGATCCCTAGAAGTCCCTTCCGACTGTAAGCATTCTGTGAAAAATATTAATCTGGTCTCCAGACCAAGTTGTCTGTTTGCTTACCACTGAATTCAAAGGAAGTACAATTCTCTCAATTCTGAGTTTTGAAGATTTCATTAGTTTTTTTCTTCCTAAAAGTTTAGGATATGCTCCATATTGAAGATTCTTCTTTTGTGGTGAGTCCCAGTCATGCTTAGGGAGGAAATCCAGGGAAAAGTACCATAATGGACCCATTCGCATCCATTTCAGATGTCAAGGCTACCTTGGACATTGTCAGACCCTGCCAGGAGTTACAGCAGTTTGAGGCCTCTGTAGCTTTCTCTGGAAGACCAACCTTCTTATGAGTCATGTCTGCATTATGGTCCTGGTTGTGCTCTGCGAAGCACAGAACAATTTGCCTTCAAGGCAAATGACTTACTAAAAAACACCAAAATTTGAGGTGATTTAGTCTAAAATAATGAATAAACACTACAGAGGAAGTTGTCATTGCTCCTTGGAAGAGGAGAGTTGCATAATTTGGATTTGTAGTCTGTCCTATCTGCAGATTTGTATGGAAAGATATAAGAAATAGTTTTTGAGTTGTACCCAAGGATGATTTCTTGCATGTAATTATTGCCAAGTGATGATTTCTGATCTTTGACATATAATTCATTTAGACGTCAAGAAGGGAAAATTCAAGCAGTGTAAGACACATACACATGTGTAGCTCCATGGCTGCTTCTCACATTTGGTCCCACACTAAGGAATTCAGTTAAGCTGCAAGATTTAGCAGCTGTAACCTGCAAGGTGCTGCTTGCTGGGCTGGGCACTGAAATACTGTAAAGGGGAGTAGCTCTGACTTTGTTGGAGTGGGGCTTTAAAGCATCTGTAGCAGAATGCAGGAAGAGTGTGTTCATTTTCTAATTTTTTTTTCAAGTTGTAGCTGGAAATCTCTGATACCTGAGTTTCTATTAAAAAACAATTAATTCTGTTGGGCACTTGAAACTTGGTTTTCGTGTCAGATGAAACACCCAACACTTCTCTCAAGCAACAGACTCAGCATTACAATAATATGAGGAAATTCTGCACTCCCCTTTTTTTGCCTTATTTATCTGATTGTCTCTAAGCAAAAAAAAAAGCCCCTGAAATTATCCCCTCATCTCCCAATCAATATTTTTCTCTCTTTTTAAAGTTAATAACCTAAATCAGTTGATTCCACAGGGACTGAGATGTTGTACATGTTGTGAATATGTGTCGTTCTTCTTTCCCTTTAAATGTGTGAGTGTTTTGGGTATTTTGATAGATTTTGTTTGTGTTTATATTTTCTCTGTAGGAATACAGTGATTGCCATTTGTATTTGGCCCAGCACTGTGCACACAAATGGATGGTCTGTGCCAAGCAATCATGCCCTGCTCTCCTCCTCTGTTTTGTACCTGCACACAGGGGATGGCTCAGGAGCCACTAGACAAGGGCTGAACAGCCCTGGAATGGTCTTAGAGCCTCCCTTGAACATTACCAGCGAGGATGGCCTTGGAAATCTAACAAGTTGTTTCGCAGAGCTACTCCCTCCGACAGAGATATTAAAGTTTCCACGTAATTCAAAATAAAACAGTAATTTATCTGGGAAACAAACCATACATTTTTTCCCACCTGTCTGAAGTCAGTTCTAGCAGGTCAATGAGCATCTTATGCAGTGACCAGTCTGGTGCTTCTGGCCCTGCACTGCAGCAAAGCTCAGCTGGCTCTGCATGCAGTATTGTTAATTTCTGTGCATTGATGAAGTGCTCTTCATTGATGAGAGACAGGACATGGGCTTATTAGAATCATTTTTACAGACTTGCCAGAAGGTGACTTACACAAGTCTGGTTCCCAGTCTTTCCCATTACTTCTGAGTATTTCTCATACTTAAAACCAACAAAAATAAAAGCAAATGTCCTGTCATGAATTTAAAAACTTTCTGGGTCTGACTTGAGTTTTAGGGAGGACAACGAGAACAAGAAAATCAAAATTAAAGTTAGTTCAAATAGTCTAGGTAGCTTAATTCAGCTTAATTTGGAAGAGCCAAAGGATAGATGAAATTCACCTGAAGATTTTTGCCCCCCACAAGCCCAGCCTGACATCTGAATCTGAGATTAGACCAGAAGGTGCCAAATGCTGCTGTCCCTGCTATGCTGCACCAAACCAGCATTGATGCCTTGGAAAACCTGTGCTCAGGTGACTGCTGCTAAGAGTTTCTGGAGCTCCTTAATTCCACCAAAATGCTCTACAGCTGCTTATTTTTGCTGGCTTTCCATCCTGCAGATGGTTTTGTATGTACGTGGGAGAGTTTCACAGGTAACATTGACTTCAGGAGCATCAAATTCTGTAGACAGATCAGCACAGTCTAAGGGTGTGCAGTCCAAAGCCTTGTCGTATGGATAGGCATAACAGTAAGTAAGTTACTACTGGTTTTGGTGGTAATTCAAGCCATTGGACTGCTTCAGTCTTGCAGTTAGCTAAATACATTCATAGTTTATGAAGATATGTGTGCATGCATAATGACATGCATAGAAATGCATAGAAAAAAAAGACTTCAAGAAGGAAAGTCTGGGAATGGATATAATGGCCTAGATAACTGCTTGTCTAAGATGTTAAAAATGGATCCAAATGTAGAACCCATATTTCTGGAATCCCAGTTCAGGGATCTGCCTTCACAACTTCAATTTTCAATGCCAGCAAAACTATAATAAAAATATTAAACCTGTTAGAAATAAAAACCTGCTGAAAGAAAAAATTATATTAGCTAAAGTTGTTTCTTTGAGCTGTGTCGATCTTCCACTCTGGGTAGAAGAAACTCTCTAGATAGATGTTTGAACTTATTATTATATTCTGTTTACTCAGAGGATATAACTGACACACTTTATGAGATGAGTTCAGGAGAGAAGCAGTCAATTAAAATCTGAAGTTCATGCAGCTATGGAAGATTAAAATAACTTCATATTTGTTGAGTTTTAATGAGAATATACAAACCACAAGAGCATCTGAAATCAACCTTAAATCTTACAGGCATGTGCTTTCTCTGCATATGATCTATAGCCTGTGTTAAGCTTCAGAAAATACATAAGCAACTTTGTTTTAGTTAAAACATTTTGTAAATTTTATAGATCTTTAGGGTGACATAAATGACAGATAAGAAGCCAGCTCATGAGCTGATAAGGGTCAGAAGAAATCCATTAAGTTGGGCAGGTCAAGATCTTAAGCTATTTATCTTAAGGCTTCTTCTTGCTGTCATAGCTGATATGTGATGAGCATATTCAAAATAAGTTGGTCATGAAGCCAGCTTCTAAAGTAAGTATCAAAACAGATCACAGAAGGCTCTGTGGCAGGTACCTTCAGCCCTTCTGTTCCATACCTAGTATGGAACTCAAACTCAGCTAAGTAATTTGAAGGCATCTTCCTGCAACCATTAGCTTCAGTTCTCCTTGAGTGGTAGAGCGCACAGGACAGGGAGAAGAAATCCAACATACACACATTATCTGTAGCCCGCAGCTCACCCCACCAGCAATTCCCTTCTTTGGTCTTGCACACTGAAACACTTGGTTGTGGTTCACAGCTAACTAACAAGCAACCTGGAATTTAAGTGCAAACACTATCCTGAGCTGAGATGTTACCTTACCTTCCCAATTTATACAGAAAGTGCTGGAGAGACTGCGGTTTTCAGTTACCCTGAATCATCTTAGGCTGCTAAAACATACATGACCAACAGAAGCAACTGAGAATAAAGCAGAACTAAAGAATGAGCTGATAAAATCAGTACAGTATGTTCAGAGGCATCCTTCATAGTAGAAATTGCTGGAGGCAGCACTGGAAAAGCAGATCATCTCTGTTTGGAAACAAGATGCAACTGCCTTTTAACAAAATCTCCAAGCAAAAGAGCTGTCTCCTGCTTTCCAAAACCCAATGTGATTATTTTTATAATACTGATGAAATAAATGTGTAGGTGGAGAATAATTATTTATGTTACAACTTGAGGATTTTACTTCAGTACTAGCATTACTCTGATCCGGGGGACAGAAGACATATGAGGGGGTTGAAGGCACGGGGTGTGCTCTGCAGTGCATCTTCTGGTCTAGTGTCAGGTTCTTGTATTTTTGGAGAAACAGTTTGCATACTCTTGTACTGGTGTGGCGAGTTTGTGCTTTTGCCAGTAACGGCACCACTGTGACGGCACTGTCCTTCGGTTTCACTGCCAGTGGCAGGGTCCAGGGTCCCTGACTCCTCCCTGACCTCCAGGCCCCCGTGTCACTCCTCTAGGAGCCAGGATATGGGAGTCTGATACATGCTTGTGATTTCCTCACCATTATGTGGAGTTGAAACCTTGATAGATACATGTCCGCGCAGGAATCTTGGAGCCTTCTTGCGTTCTGCATTGAAGACAAAGGTTTTGGAGGGTAAAGTCTGGGGACTTTTCTAGCCTGTGTGACATTGTATAAGTAACTTTGTGCCTCGGTTTCCCTCTTTGTTAAATGTGGACATGGGCTTCTCTGTGAAAAACCTTGAAATCTGCAGATGAAAATACCATGAAAAGTGATGGGTATAAAAGGTCAATAGCTCCCTTAAAGTGGATCACAGGCAGTTCTTTTCATAATCACATATTTTCGGCCTCCTGCCAGCTGAGCTCTTGTGCCTTATTCCAGGAAACAGATTGGCAAGATAATCAATACCACTAGCCTGTGCACCATCAAATATGGCCTAGCACATTGCCAGTACCTTTTAACAGGAATGGAAATGTGACCTTTTTGCTTCTTGAAACATTCTTTTGATCTACCCCTGTACTTTTACATAAGTAATAATACTGTTGAGCTTTTGCCAGGTTGTCTGAGATAGTTATGCTAGTCTTCTGGGTATTTTTTCTCTAAATACTGTCACCTTTTTATAAATGGACCAGCCACAGTATTAACTATTGGTAGCAGGGCAGATGCTGTAAAAATGCTTATTCTAGAGGTCAGTAAGGGATAGAAAGGCCAGACTACATGTGTAGGTACTTGCATTGGGATGAAGTGCTCCTGATTTCTCTGTGCTTTTTGCTTCTTTTGGCTGTATAATAGTTTCATAGGAGTTCATACATCATAAAACAAGAATGCTTAGTTAGAAAGCATTTTATTTATCCTGTCTTATGCAAAAAAAAAAAAAAAAAAGACAAACACTGGGGACGCAAAGTAGGTCAGTATGTTGGTACTAAAATCTGTTCCCATATATGCCAGTGAAGCACCAATGTCCGAAGTCCATCTTATCCTTTGCGTGACAGGAGTCTGGATTTGAGCATCTTTGTACAAGGTGAAAATGAGATAGCAATCACATCATGGCGGTGAGTCTTTAACTGAAACTCTTATAGAGAATGTAGGACTTCTGCACAATAATTATAAAAGCAGGAAGGCAAGGAAAGGGAAACAATCTGTCATCTTCTCGTCTCAAAATGCCTTCCCATGCCAAAGAGATTCTTTAGAAAATTAAAAAACAATGTATTGTATTTTAGAGACACATTACAACTAGCTAATATTTCAGAAAGCTGAGGGCAACATCTATCTTCTGTATGCCAGGCAATCACTGTTCACTACTTCATGCTTTGTTTGAAATGATAATTCAAACTAGAATGTAGATGATGTCCTGGGAAATAGTTTCCAGTAGGAACAAACCCGCTCTGGAAACAGAGTTCTGATGTTTGCAGTCAGGAACATGTATCTGATCTTGCTTATGTAAAACTTCTTTTTTTATGGGACCTTCTTGTGCTGTTGGAAGTCAGCATGATATCAGACCTCTTCTTTCACTCTCCACTTCAACTTTTACATACCACTTCCACAGCTAATGCAAATATATGCAATGAAGGGGGGTTTTGTTTTGTTTTATTTTTGTGTTATTATGTTCATGACATAATAGAATGTGGCATGTAAGATTTTGATAATTGTGTACTTTGCTGTCTATTTCTGTTTGTTTCTGAAAGAAAGAGTAGGTTTTTATGGAAAAAAAGTATAGGATTCTCATTACTTTTCTCATTATTTTGTGGATACACAGGAAAACAAATTGCTCTGATTAATAGGCTGAAGATTTTAATAGAATGAATTGTCTGTGTGGCAGACTTCCAAATCCTTCAAGCTGCTCCTTGGGATAATTTCATCATTTCCAGAAGAAAAAAAGAAGAAAAAAAAGAAGTTACAGATGCCTTTTCACCTTTTGTCCACCTGTTAAATAAGCTTGTCATTTCTACAGCCAATTCAGGAAAGAAGTTATCAGATCCTTTCCTTGGAGACCTAAGTATAACCTTGCAGGTCTCTGGGGTCAAGCTCATACCTTCTCAAAAAGCTCCCAGCACAATTTGATAGTCACGGCAGTCATTATCAACCAGTTTGGCACAGGCCTCTAGGGTTTTCCCATTGAGCAAGGTCTGAACTGTGCTGCCCATGCCTCCTCTCACCAATTATAAGTTCTGTACAGTTTTTTAAAAGACTGCAAAAACATATCAACATCATTCCCTTCCTTGTAATGAGGAAGCAATTTTGCCTTATTATAACTGACTAAATATGCATGGGCTGACCCAATAGGACCCTCATTCACCCTTATTCTTTCCCTCTGGAAATCATATTCCATTTTCATCGTTTCCATTTCAAATTTTTCCTCCTCCCCATTCTTTCTCTGCTCTGTCTCTTGATCCCTTTCTTGTTCCATCTTTATCCTTCCCATGCTGAACTGTCACTCTCCATGCTCCTGCTCTCATTTCAACTTCCTTTGTGTTTGATGCTCACTCGTATCCATTTGTTATTGTCTTCCTTTTTAACCTTGTACCTTTTAATCATATGTTGCGGCTTGCTACCTATGTATGCAGTGTATTTGCTGTTCAGGCTCTTGTGCATAGCTTCAGTTATTTGAGGCTTATTATTGATACTCCTTTCCAAATTCAAAACATTAAAAAACAGGCCCCACATGGGAAAAGCAGAGGAAGTGGAGTGTACCCTAAGTGTATTTCTGGTTTTGCTCTTCAAAAAGAGAGCTTGTACTTAGTACACCCATTGCCCCAGGCCGATCGTTACAGAGTAAAGATGGAGAAGTTTCTCCCTTTCCCCAAAGCAAGACCATAGCATCTGGTTCACAGGCCTCCCAGCTTCCCAGGAGTTGCGCTGATAGATGCCAGTGCAGACCTGAGTGCTTTTAATGTGCTTCTGCGGAGTTGTGGCCATGTTCTGGAAAGTGAAATTGGATTGTGAAGAAATCTATAACTTTGTGAAAATCACTTTTCATAGCATCTGTGGAGATCTTTTAGTAGAGCATGTAGAGACCTACATCAGGGGCCTGGAACATCTGCCTATGAAGAGAGACTGAGGGAGCTGGGCCTGTTCAGCCAGGAGAAGAGAAGGCTGAGAGGCGATCTGGTCAGTGTCTATAAGTACCTCAAGGGAGGCAGTGAGGAGGATTGGGCCGGCCTCTTTTCAGTGGTGGCCACTGACAGAACTAGAGGAAACGACTACAAACTGAAACACCAAAAGTTCCACAGGAACTTAAGGAAAAATTTCCTGACAGTGAGGGTGC
>JAWLRI010000189.1:513479-564027 GCA_034781795.1 Crypturellus tataupa
CTTCCTTCCTTCCTTCCTTCCTTCCTTCCTTCCTTCCTTCCTTCCTTCCTTCCTTCCTTCCTTCCTTCCTTCCTTTGTATGAAATATTGTCCTTCAAAATCAGCAACTGCAGCAGAGGAACGGTTTGGTGATTAGCTGTGGTCATGAAAGGTAATACTAATTGCATCGGGGCAGAGTTGCGTTTTCAGATGTGAAGGGATTAAATGTGACATTTCATAGCATTGCCTTTCTTCCCATATTGTAGGAGAGGCAACGTTTGTTTGAAAGGTTACATTAAAACTAATATTAATAAAAAGAAAAGATTTCCAAGAATCCTTTAAAATATGTTTGCTATAAAAAGATCCACTTAAATGTGAAAATCTCCCTACAATGTTTGCAGCCTAAATTCTGGATATTGAAAATGAATTAAACTAGGAAAACTAGGGAAAAAAATCTCTCCTTATCATTATTTGGCTGTGGGTCAAATGCCAAGTGAAAAAAAAAGCAAAGAGCATATATGATTTCTTTTAAATTCCTTATTTAATAATCCTGACTGGTACCAGTGATTTTTAGATTTTTTTTTTGATTAACAGTGTTACCTGAAAGTAAATATTTTTGACCTTTAAAGCTATACACACGATCATGCAAAATTTTCCTCCTTTTATTTTGTTCTTTTAATAAAGCCAATGAGGGCTGCTCTCATTTTAATAATACATAGACAGGCTTGAAAACTCATATTACTAGTCTGCCCATCCACATACTTTGCAAAAACTTCATAGGGGATGTGGAGACAAAATGAAAGAGAAATAATTTTCCTAGAGCAGTGTTGAGATGAATGGTAATTTTCTGCATTGTAGTCTGTAGTTTACAGGGCTTTTTTTTAAGAAAACCAGTAAACAAATTTCTCCTGAAGCAAAACTGTTTCCAATGGTTTAAAAGCCTCCCTGAGAAGGTATCCATTGGTAGCAATGGCATCAAGCCACTTGAATGGCCTCCTTGCACCCTCGGTATGTAAAACTTGTGACTTATGAGGTGCTCAGTCATTGAGTAAAAGTTATAATTTGTGACAGGAACCATTAATCAGAATGATGGATGCTGAGTGGGAACAGATAGAGCAAGTTGGGGATTCTCCCCTGAGAATTGCAGCTGGAGCTTCAGCAAATTTGGTGACCTCCTGCCTCTGCACAGACCTTGATCTTTCAGGAGGCCCCTGTTTGGGAGGTGGCCCCTGTGTTACTCATGTGTAGGACAAAAATCCTTATGTTTCAAGGTTACAGAAGTGAGAGGAGGAAGGCCAGATGCTGAACTGCTCACTGTTGGTCCCTACCAACGCAGTTAGTGCACTGAAAATGTTTTTGAAGAGAGTGAACTCTTACCCTGGGCTTCCTGGCGCTGTGCTGCAGCAGTCAGCATGGCCCTGAGGTGAGACTTGGACGTCCTTCCCATGCTCAGTGTCAGAGCATGGGCAGAGTGAATGTAGGTTCATGCGAAGAAAACGACTGTGGATGAAACAGCGTGGAAACCAGGCACTCCTGGATGCAGACACTTACCCCTATAGAACTTCCCACATTACTAGCAAAGACCTGATCTTTGTTTTGGCTGTTGTGTCAGTGCTACCAATAATGAGAAGACTTTGGGAACACAATTATACTGTTACTTATAACTGTCTTGCAAACTAGGAGGACCAATATGATGACTCGGGAAACAACACAAAAGATATTTATTCAACAATCTATATCCATTCAAAATTGTTCTATTGATTATTATCAAATAACAGCTGATAATTTTGTACATTGAGAACTTTATGACTGCAGTGATCTGAAGTATGTCTCTGTGCTTGAGAAACCAAACTGCTTATTTAACTAAGTACTTCCGACTTCTTGGATTTAATAATTCTAATTAAATTGTTATGGTTATGACATGCATTGTGATTATGCAGACAGTCTCAATTAAGATTACGAGAAGTCCTTCCAGGGAAGGGTGAGAAGATGCACTGCCTTCCTCAAAGTGTTTAGGAATGTGGGATTGGAAAGGCCCTCTGAGGTCATCAAGTCCAGTGCCCTGGATATTTCAAGGACTGTATTGAATAAAACAAAAGACTATAGTCTCATTTGCCACAGGAGATAATTACTGAAAGCCAGAAATGATAGGTAGGAAGGGTGAAGTAAATAATAGCACCACTAACAAAGTGTGCTCTGTTTAAGCTAGCTGTATACATAACATGATATTTCTATATCTTCACATGTACTTAAAGAAACATCCAAATTATAATTCATAAAAGGAGCTCACAAGAGAATTCTTATTTATTTTTTTTCCAAAAATGCTACATGCAAGCACCTTCCGTTTCCTTGTAGCTGCTTCATCTTTGTGAAAAATACATCATAAGACATGTGGTTGCCTAAATGAAGAGCATCCAACTTGCACTTGAAAATTTCTGTGTGATTCGGATCACTATTTTTAAATATATCAAGGAAACTGTTGCTAGCTCTGTTTGCAGATCCCACCATGACTAAGAAGCGAGTGCCCCTGAGTGACCATTATCAGTGATCTGGTATCCCGTTCTGGCCAGGCACGTGTTATAAACCCATACAACCCTGTTCTTCACAGTAAGATAATCAATCACCTGTTATTTTTTGTATGTTAGCAGCCTTGCCTTCTGGAGGCTGGTGAGAAACCCTCCAGAAACACAAAATGTCTCTTACCCTTTCTGCTTCTATTGAGAACAAAGTTATACTCGGCTAGTGGACAGATAACTAAAATTCAATGAATCACAAGGGAAAATCAGGTTATTGTTTGAATCAGCAGGGAGAGGGAGGAAATTCTTCTACACAGTAAAAGACAGGTGATCCACAAGTAGGAGCTGTCATTGCAGAAACCTTGGACAGAAAAATAGCCACATTCAAATAATGCAAATACAAATAACAATTGGCTGTCATGGAGTACTGAATGTATTTGCTCTGTCATAGCCAACAGTGAGTAAAGTGCACTTGACATTTCCAGTCATACCACTTTACAGCATGTTGCAAATAGAAATATGTTGTTTTTCCTACTCAGGAAGGGCCATATGTTTTATTTAAGATCCTGTCATCTTTCTTGACTCCACTTAGAAGATGGAAATGTGTGCTAATCATTAGAGTAAGTGGTATGACTTGGCCTTAAGGAAGCAACAGCAAAACTGAACACAGTAAACGATGTCTCCTGTCATTAGAAATGTGGTTAGAAATGTGAATGTCAACGCGGCACAGAGGTCTGACCAGTTCAAAACAGATGACTCATCAAATCTAGTTTCTGCTCGCAAACTGTTCTGTAGTAGAATATGAGAACAATTTACTTTTCCAGGCCCTTGTTTCAGCCAGTCACTTCGAAAAATAGCAATGTTAGTGCAGTGTGGAGGAGGTCGAGAGCTATGTCTGATCAATGCACTGTTCTGTATTGTTGCGTATTGATCCATCCTCGGGCATTTTACCTTGTCAAATGCCTCGTGAAGAGTGGAAACACAAGAGAGATCACTGTGTCTCGGTCCAGGAGAAGGCCTTAGGTGCTATACCACTGCCCACGGTTGTCTTTTGAGGGCCTGCATATTCACTTTGTTGAGATCCCACAAGGAATTACAAGGAATTATGCTCAGTATTCCCTTCAGTACAGCTAGCAGAGGAGTGCTGTGGTGATCTCTTGGCACTTATTTACAGCCACCAAAATCACAGAGGATTCTGCTTCCAGATACCTATATAAACAGAATGGTTATGGTTCAGGAAATCTATGGAATTGTACAGAATGTCCCACGTTTCCCTTTCTGATGACTTTGCTTCACAAAAATGAGGTTCAACGCAACTGCCAGGACTGTTCATGATTGGGGCTCCTTTCTGATGTGAACAGCGTGTGTTGAAATTTCGGGGACTTCATTTGCCACAAGAAGGCTTTAGTCATCTGCATCTTCTGAAGTGGGCCTCCTGTCCATAAAAAGCATCTCTTGCTCCCTAAGTGAAGTCTTAATGGACCAGTCAATAAAGTTGTTATCCTCTGCCTCCTGCTTTAATGCTGTTGCCACAAAAATGAAGCTGCACTCCAAGAAGATGCCCCTAAAGATGCCCTATGTCTTATGATTGCTATAAACCAATTCTTTGGGTGAGTTTGAAGGCCTAATTGCAATTCAGACTATTCCTGTCCCCTTGGGAGCTTGCACAGAGTAGAGTGGGGATGATAGCACAACAGTGTTCATACTTTGTTCTTCCACACACAATCTTCTTTCCCATCTAGGAAGAAGGAATATCAGCTTATTTTTTGACACTTTGGTTGTCACATCTGACACAAAAAGCAAAAGAGGCAACTGCCCTTATGAAACTTAATGGATTTCTGCATTTGCTGCCTGGCCGTTTAATCTTTTTCCTATATTTTTTCCTATGTTATTGTACATCTCTGCCTGCTTGACACTGATGTCTTAAATTACCTCCCGAGATGTATCTCCTCAGGCTCGTTCAGTCTGTAGTTCTGCATTGATTTAGACACAGGGCAGCTTTCACTGATTTTGAATCCTTTTACACATGTCAAATACAAAACAAAATAATAGTCTGAGCACTCTGTCCTAATCCATTGCCCTGTTTGAGAATGACAGCACATTTAAAGAAAATAATTTCCACTGGTGTATGAAAGATGGAATCTTTTCAAACTTTATTTTATGTCTGTCACTAAGTTCAGCAATACTTGTTTGATAAGCGTGTGAACTGCAAGTGGTAAAACTGATAAAAGTGATGCCAGCACTGAAAAGTCAAATGTAGAGGTAGACGTTTAAAAATGCCACCTAGAAATAGAGCCAGGCACTGTTAGCCCCTGTAATTTTTGCATACAGAACTTAACTTTTAATGCTGTAACTCTGCAGGGTCTGCTCAAGACAACAGAGTTGCTGAAGGTTACTTAAGATTACTTAAGCGGATCTCACATAGTCTGTGCTTTCTTTCATACCCAGATAAAATATCCAAGTAAAAAATATATTCGCTTTTAAATTTGTTTTGCAAAGATGCCCCCTAAAGAGAGGTTATGTTGTTGGTGTCCTGTGACCACCTGCAATTGCAGCTACCACAGCGTCCTTGCAGCTCCCCATCCCACACTGCATCTCCTGCTGCTACACGCTGCAAAGCGGCGCAAACCCGTTGGCTTTTTTGTTTAATGGTTGCATAGTATCTAATCCAACCTGGGTCTAGCAGCAGGATCCCTGTGCTATGGTGATGCAACCGACAGTAGAAGCCTATAATCATTTTTCTTAGCTATAAAAACATTGAAATCTGTTGACCAAATTAAATTTGGATATTTGAAGTTATCTGAAGTTATTCAAGCAGGGGCCAGAACTTATTTTAGCTGCTTATTTAATTGCTTTAAAAGACTTCTCTAGCCTGACATCTTAGTAAAGTCCATATATGTTAGAATATACATGGCTGTCACCCATGTATTGATGAGTAATGCTTTCTCGGTAAGAACTGACAGAGTGTTGTTAGATGCATGAAGTGGCAGGCAACATTTGAAGAACTGCAGCAGATGATTAACTGATGAGGAATTCTGGAGCTGCCACAGATACACATGGGGTCACTTCTTCCCCTCACTGTTGTCAGATCTTGACTGAGGGCCCTTCCTTGTGAGATCATGTCTGAGACCATTCATTTTCTCCCCAAAATGAGTCGGTACTTTTAGTATAGTGGCGAGCAGGGACCACTAGAGGTCTCTGCTCACCATCATATTAAATTATAATCAGGTTTTGCTCTTTTGTAGCTACTTTTAGGCATATATTGCTTAAAAAGTATGCACATAGTGTTTACAAAGTAAGGAGGAAGGCTTTGATCATTCAGTAACCAGCAGGATGTCTGAATGAGGATGACGTCCTCGAGGAAAATATGGCCACCAACCTACTTCCTTTTAAACAAAAATCACACGTGGATAAAGCAAAATACCCAGATGATGTAAACATGAGAATTTGAAAAGCTTTTCAATTTTAATGATTTTTAAATCCTTTCCCCCATTTTTTTCCCCCCACTGGACTAGACTCTTATGGAAAACCCTCTTTTGCTTCACTTGAAAGTTTTCATTGGATTTGGATCCTTTTTAAGAGATCCTAACTGCTTTTCAAGGTAAATGGATCCTTTCTGTAGTTCCTGGGAAAGAAGAAAAATGGAGCAGACAAGCAGACAAGCAGCAAGTGTTGTCTTGTGACAGACTGGAAATAATTGTTTTTTAAAGCCATTGCTTGTCTTTTTATGAAACATTCTTACAAAAATAGTAATGTCCTTATGTCAATCACAGTTACTCTTTTCCCAGAAGCTGGTTGGCCCCTGCCCAGCCAGCAATGAAAAATGTGTCTCTAATTGCAGTGAACTGAAAATTGCTAGCGGATATCTGGCCCCGTGTTTGCTTTTCAGTTACAAAATAACGCATGTGAGATAGCTGGAGTAACTTAGGCCTTCATTTAAGATGAACTGCACTTGCCATACATTACTGCAAAATAATGAAGGTAACTGGATGGCAGATAACCCAAGTGCCCCATGGGTTCATGAGTCTAATAGGGAGTGCTTGGAATTTGCTCAAGTGAGAACAAGAAGAGAGAATACAAAACCTCCTATTAATGTGTGGTTTTATCATATTATCAAATGACACACTGGAAAATAGTACTCCTGTGCAGCAATACTTTTTTTTTTTTTTTTCTCTTTAGCAAATACTTTGTCTTTGAGGAATATTTCAGTATTGTCCTCTCCATGGAAATAGATATTTTCTTCGAAGAAACAGCTAAAAGTGGTTTATAATTAGCAGTGTCTTTTAGGAGAAGCAAGTGAAATGTTCAGAGACCATTCAGTTCAAAGGGATGGCTGCATATTTAAGTTTACATTAGGATATATATTGTGTGGAGCAAAGGCCCTCAAATGAAGGAAAAAATCAAGCACATGCTTAGATCTAGGAGCCTAGTTGAGTGCAGGATCCCTGGGGCAAAGCCAGGCATACCTAGTACACTGAAGCCAGGGCAGGCACCTTAGTCCTGGTCTTAAAAAAGTGCAAAGCCAGCTGCTAAAACTGTGGATCCTGAGGTGCTGTTTGGTCCCTCTGTGAGTGGGAAATTAGATCTGACAAACACATGTTTTGCCATCTTCTTTTCCCTGACTCAGCATCCCCAGGAGACCGTCTTTCACACTTCTCCAACAGGCTGTTTGCACTTCCCCATCACAGTTCGGTTCTGTGATACCCACGTCAAAGCAGTACATTTAAGTGCACTCCTGAATCCAAGTCAACATTTATGCTCCAGTGTAACAAGGATTTATGGAAGATGTGGAAAATGCTCAGTGATCCGTGATACTTGGCTGCATGTCTTTGATATTACTGTTGGCAGGAGAAATGACAATTCTGTTTTGTGGCAACTTTCATGATTTCCAGATTTATTTTTATTTTAGAATGAAATAAAAACAAAACTATTTTTTTACATAGTGATCTGGGTCATAAATATCCAGTGTGCTCTGTCTAGAAGGGAAGGTCAGCCTGAACCTATTAAAATGTTAGTATCCATATTCCCTGTAAAATATTTCAGCTTTCATGAAACAGTGCTTCCGTTGAAACCTCCTAATAAAATGACTCCCATCAACTCCTGTTGGTAGAAATTTCTTCATACACTTTATGGGATTTATTACCGTGCTTCAAGTGAAGCATGTGGTTAAGCAGGCCTGTTTTCTGAAGGGCCACTTCCTGACATCCTCCCAGCCCTGGTCAGCTGCCCATTGCTTTGCTCTTGTCTCTGATTATTTTGAAACTTCCTCAGGGAATGAAGCTTGTTTGTTTAGTGAGTTGTTGTATGCACTCTACAGCACAGTAAAATTACCCTTAAAGTTGCTCATACATGCTGCAAACGTTAGCCGTCAACATATTCTTTCATTTTTCTAATTGAATTGGCCAGTAACATAGAAGAGGGGCTCATTTTAAGATACATACACAACTTCTTCAGGTGGGAAATTCAGGAGTGCTCACTGTTGTATGTTGGAAAGACACTCTGCGTATTTGTCATCATCTGTCTTGATGGTTGTTTCTGTTATTGGGGTATACGGCAAGCACTGGTCGAGATTAAAATGGTCTGTAGACCATTTATAGCCACCATCAAGTGCTCGTCTGACAAGCCAATGTGTGAGTGCACAGACAACATAAATGCTTATGTAGCTATCGATTGGTGCCCCTATGGCACAGAGCAAACTTTGCCTTTTATCACAATAACATCCGGGAGAAATATGTTTATGTCAAAATAAGTGTGGAAAGGAGTCCTGTGACCAAGTTCAAGCCTTCAAAAATTTTCATCTTGATATCTAACTCTTAAATATTTTCTTACCTATTAATTTGTCTTTATCCTTGTTAAACAGAAAAGGAGAGCTGTGCTATGCTGAATAGTGCTGCTACACTTTGATGCTGTGTTGAAACATTAGGTCTCCTTCCAGTAGTCACTTTGCAAGCAGAGAATTTATGTGAATTTAACAGGCTGTTTATGGTGACCATCAATGCTGCATTTTTTAAAGTCAGTTCCCCAGCATGGGATGTACGTGCCCTGCATAGGTGATGCTGCAGTTTTCTTGGCTGTTACTTTCGCTATTCCTTCACTTAAAAATATATTTGACACTGACGCAATCTTGGCTTAGGCAGGAGATTATCAAATATATATTCAGTGTCATAGTGTAAATACACTCCAGATATCTGAAACTTGTGTAGAACTGGGTCCAAAAGCTGTTGAAGTCAGTGCAAGTCTTTCCATTGCCTCACTGGGCACTAGATTATGCCCACACTCACTTTTGTCTGTGGCTTTGCAATTACAGACTGAAAAGCAAAACCAAAAGGCAAAGTTAAGTAATTATCCCAGACCCAGTCCAGCTGGTTGTCTTTGGGACTGTGTCAGGATACAGGAAAGTCTATCCTGTGCACAATCTGAATCACTATTTTTCATTCTTTTGCCAGGCCTAGATGAATAATCAATGGACAAACATGTGATCTTTTGTGCTGTTTAGTCATATCAACCTAATTAAATTTTAGAGAGGAAGCTCTGGTCAAGTACAGACACATTTTGTTGACTTACTGTAGATATGAAAGTACCCTGAGCCATGGTATTTCCAGAACCAGAAGATAGTTGTCTTCCTAAAAATTACAGTGTCTGTGGCCTGCCATCAGTAAATGACTGGGCTATCACTGAATCAAGTTGTCTTTAAGATAATTATATCTGTGTTACACTCTTGGTGTCTCTATATGTCACTGCTGTAGACTTAAATGAAATAAAAAATCATAAGGCAGTTCAAAGCAATTAAACTGGTAGGGCCTTAGCTCAGCTTCCAAAATGTACCTGAATGTTTATCATCCCTCCAGCATAAATCAGCTATGACTTAAATAGCTGTGGTAGGTGAAGAGTGATCTCTAAACAGAGACTTGCAATCCTGAGTGTTTATTTAATGTAGTAAGAAGCCAGTCTATAACTTCTTGTATTTTTGTGCATAAAATTCTTCTCATTCACATGCTTTTCTTATCTGGCAATCAGTTTTTGAACATTAATAGATAATATCACACTCCTGTGATGTAAAGGATAGCCTGCTTTGAGAGAGAAGTGGAAGAGCAGATGAGAAACTTGTCCGATTATATGGGGTATCTGTGCTTGTGTAGAGTTCAACAGTATCCCTTGTGTTGCGCTGGGATTTTCTCCCAAGAGAATAATCATGAATTTAGAAGAAACCCTTTCACTCTTCTACGCAGCTATGGACACAGAAAATTTACTTTCTCTTGCCCTTTCAAATGAATTGTAGCAGTGAAAGAAGAAGGAATCTGTAAGATCTGTGTTTTTTCAGATAGACTGCTGGGTTAGTTTATTCCTGAAGTAGTAATCAGCCTCTGCACAGCACAGAAATCCACTAACCACTGTTTCAACCTACATAGTTAATGGCTGCTGCTGTTGCCTGTTTTCAATAGCATTTCAATTGTATCTAAACTGTTTTTAGATGTCAGGTCTATTTTACAAAACTTGCTTGAGGAAACCCTTTGTTCCTCACCTTTTGTCTTTTGAGGGAAGCAAAGCTTCAAAGGGCCTTGTTGTAGCTGGAAAAGTACTTACGGGGAAGCTTGCAGGAGGAGTAGATGCATGAAGAAGTCACTGTGTGAAGGAGATCCTCAATTTAAAATTTAAGTTTTTCTCCAAGTTTCCTAGATAAGAAAAACTCTACAGCTGCTAGAGGGCAAAACCACATATTTGTGGAAAATGGGCTCTCACAGGCCACATTTCTCATGATCTGGCAACTATTTTGAAGGTTCAGTAAAAAATAAGTAGGAAAGTCAGTTAAGTTCAATTTGCAGGAACTGGAAAAAATGTAGAGATCTGTACAGTAGGAAAGACTTAAAGCTAATCTCACTATTCAGCCATGAACTGTTGCTTCTAGCTCACATTAATTAAGTTTCGTGCTCTGCAGAAATTCAAACTAAATGGTTATATCTCTCAAATCAAATAAGTGAATATGTGTAACTGTAGGTGATTCTTTTTACATTTAGCTTATTTTGTTTTATTAAAAGATGTCTAACAAGTCTACTGAATTTCAGTTTTAGAATTTCAGATAAATGCCAATGAGAACCAGAGCCCCAGTTGATACTGAAATTTGATGATTAAGATTTATAAAAAATATGTGAAAAAAATGAGATAAACTTTTGAATATAAACCTTTCAGCATATGTTACTTTAATGAATATATTGAATATTTTCTCTGTTTTGAAGAAATTTATTAGTTTGATAGTTCTTGAAGTTTTGGTTGGATTCAGAGCACATGAATAATTTTAAGCACAGGAGTCATTAAAAAAACTTACTATTATATGAGTCATGTATTAAGCGCTTTATCAATCAAGGCCAAAAAAAATTCTTCCATTAAAGGCTGTAATCTTCTTCAGCAAAATTTCAGAAGTATAATTACTCCTAATCTAAATCATGTGACACATTGACTTTTTCCATATCTGGAAGGATGAGGCAAATAAGTGATCTCCTGAGAGAGTAAGTGAAGTGCAGAGAAAATTTTACACTAGTGAGATATCTTACTAGTTCAATATAAAATTGGCACAATAAACTAGATCTTTTCTTCATGACATGAAAAGTCTTGGGGGCTGAATTTCAAGATGGACTGATAATTTCCCTAATGTGTTTAATTTATAAAGTTGTATACTGAATAAATTTGTGTTATATCTGTGTGTGATCTGTGTCTTTGTGTGTGTGTATGTTTTTCTTCTCTCTTCAAGGAGTGAAAATATATATGTGTGTGTGTTGTTTGGGAGGGAAGTAAGGAGGGAAGTTTGCAGATGCACGTGAGGCCATTACCTCGACAACACTATTGGAACTGCTAGTGGCAGGTACTTGAAGGTCAGGATTTTTTAAATCCAAACCTGATTTTTTAGGTCTGGCAAATAGAATTGAACAGGAATTGCCACAGCTGTTCCCTTGACAACTAAAACTGTCTACGCGTGTTGTCTTAGGTCCAGAAAACTATCTGAGCATGCTGTCACATCGTCCATCCAAGACCTTCCCTTTCTCATTGTTTTTCCACTTAGACATACTCTGGGACATGGTCTATAAACTGATATGATTTGATGCATGCAGCCTGCATCTGCAGCCTAGGTAAGACCATGGTGCCATAATCTCAGCTCTGAAGAGGGACCAAATGTGGCAGATCATTTGTGCCCTTCGAGGTTACCTCTTTATCAGGCTCTTCAAGGTTAATATCTCAAGTACCAACATGAAGATTATTATGGACAAGGGAAATAACAGCTTTTATTTATAATTTTGACAAGTTCCTTATAGCAATGTGATTATTGCTACTAAGTAACAAGCAAGTAATGTAATGAATATATTGAATATTTTCTCTGTTTTGAAGAAATGTATTAGTTTGATAGTTTGATAGTTCTTAAAGTCACAAGTAAGTAATAAATATGGACATTTTAGGTAGCTGAAGAATACTACTTTCTTGGGCAGTGATGCTTCGTTCTTTTTTGAATGAATGAATGAATGAATGAATGAATGAATGAATGAATGAATGAATTGCCAGCTACCAGCTGTTCTATTTAATGTACGAGTAGAAATAAGCAGCATATGAAGCCTTTGCTCTGCAATCTTGCTTCGTCATGCTATCTGTTATTTTTTTCTTCAGGAAAAAAGATCCATCTTTTAGGATGTATTAATGGCAATGTGTTGTGAAGGACACTATTGCCAGCTTTTCGAGATCCTTCTGGCTTGAAGGAAAATTCTCTGTTATATTTCAAGTGCTACCTAGAACCAATAACCACCAGTTGTCTGTTAGTTGCCGTTGCAGTTGGTTTAGCCTTGGAGCTTCTGAAATTATTGTTTGTCAGTGACATTTCAAGATTCCCATTCCTAATGTTCTTTCTGTTGTAGTTCTGAAAAGATGAAACAAAAAGAGAGATTACAGAGAATGAGCATATGGATACCTGACAAGCAAGACAGTCTTGCATAGTCAAGACATCAAGCACCAGATTGTGTGATTTTCTATTCATTCACATATGAATATGAATAACAAGACGTTCATTATAATGTTGCACACTTTGTTTTCATAGGCCTCTTGCTTCAGGCACCACAGGGGGAATTACAGTGCTCCTGAGTGATTCCTCTATAAGTTTTATCTTCATTTGGTATAACAGATTGGCAGTAGGTAGGGATAACCATGAGGGGTGCTATTCATGAAAACAATTCCAAGGGTCTTTTTTCACAAGAGGAACTAGGCAGTTGAGTTTGGACACCATTTTATAGGGAGATTCTCTCTAACTTCCCTGTCACTCATCATGTGGTGTTTGTCCCCTATTCCCAGTTTTGTCCAAAGCTTTACATATGAAGCAAACTCCTGTAGGCCCCTAACAAAACTACTTCATCATTCATGTTGTACACTTTAAACTGATAGGAGTTTATTCGTCGTTTTTGTTAAATACTGTCTTTGTTAAATACTTTTCTTTGCATCTAGTACAGAAGTATCTGAGCCCTGAGGAGAGATCTGGATAAACAAGACAGCTAAGAGAGATTTTTATTATTAGAAACAAGAAATTAGCCTGTGGGGATTAGGTGATCACACTTGTTTGGTGTCTTGCTAAATGGCTGTGTATTTTGGGACAAGGACATACCTTTTGTATCTGACTTATGTCCTGTTCTCTTCAGTATGTGTTATTGAAGAAATATAAATATTTATTAAAAGTCTTTGATGATTAATTAACCAAATTGGTTTTAATAATACTGAAACAAGGTGATTAGCATATTTTTGATCATTGATAATCATTGATTTGATAATCAAATGATTTGATCATTTGATAATCATTAAATTCTTCATTTTCCAGATTATGTATATTTTATATGTACAGTCCTCAGCATATTCCTGAGGTGAAAATGCTTGCTGATAAATAAGCATGTTTTTGTAAAGTAATAAATACAAAGGTATAATTTGTATTGTGGCTATTGTGGCTATTTTGTTCAGGAAGCAAATTCTGCTACCCACTCCCAAGCCTTGAAGAAAGCAGTCGCCTGCACCCAGTCCTTCCTCCTTGTTGCCAATTACAGCAGTTTCAGATGAACAAACAGGAGGATCTGGCTTTCCTCAGCTTATTTGTTTTCTTGTGTTCTTAGTATCATGTAGCTTGGGAGAGGGAGTGAAGGGGAAGAGGAAAATAAGCAAATAGGTGAGGAAAATACAAGTGGTTCATTACCTGCTGGAGAGGAAAGGGAATTTGTGGTATGGAAAGCAGTTTTCTCCCCTGTGGCCTGTAGTCTTTCTCTGTTCCTGTATTATGAGGTGGCACTTCTTAATCAATTCTAAGATGCAAAGATTGCTGCTGAATATGGGGAAATATTATCTATCTTTGCTTTGTGCTGTGGCATTCATTAGGCTATTTGTATTGTATGATGAATGGATTGATGCTGCACACCTGGCTTTGCTCTCGCCAGGGTCAGCACTTAATTTGTACTCTGAGTAGAAGTGCTCAAAAACCTTATTTCTCAGTATTAGCCTTTAGAGTTTGGGAGGGATCTTCCTGGTGATAATCAGACTATGATGTGAATAGTGATGTGCATTTTCTGTTTTTTTTTTTTTTTCTTTTTTTTTTCTATTGAATTTCTAGGATAAACTCTTTGTCTTAGAACAGCTATGCTTCTACACATACAAACCAACAAAGAAATAATTGCCATGTTTCTGTTTGTGGAAGCTGGGTGAGGACCTGTGTTCAGGTTTGCTGGGGATCTAATTGCGTACAGATGGGGCAGCCCTCTATCTGACTTGGTTCAAGAGGGTTTCACTCTGATTTGTGCTGGCTCTGGTGAGTTGGTAGCCTTGTTCACTCACATCTGTGCTGCTTGGAGCTCCTATTGCCTTGCCAGCACAGAAGGGAGAGCAGTCACCTTCTCCCTTGCCTGGGAGGATTGGCTTCTTGGGGGCATTATAAGAGATGATATGCTGAGGGTTAATATTATTGCTATTATGACTAATATTATTGTAGCACTATTATTTCAATAACACTAAGTGTAGATTAACAAAGTAGACTGTTATAGAAGGTCAAATTAATGGTTCTCCCAGTGATGCAGAAAGGAGTGGCACCAGTTTTGGGGCTGATACTGCATGCCCTGCATTAAAACTTTTCCGTGTTTTAGGTGTTCTTTTTTCATTAATATTGGTCATCTCTGACATGAGGTGCTCAGTTAGGCAGTGCAATGCCTTTTTCTTCAAAGCTCTCTGGAGAGCAGCTGAGCTATAGCAGATTCTCCCTGTTTCAGGTCTAGAAAACACCCAAAATGTCACTGTTTTGATTTGCAAATGCAATTGTCTCTGAAGTAATGAGTTTGCAAGGTGTATTTAACTGGAAGTTTCCTGAAATGAAGAAGAAGAATCAAAAAAAAAATTTTTGAGGAAGAGAAAATAGAATGCTATTAAAGAATCAAGAAGGAACTCTTCTATCTGTGGAGATAAATAGCATGTTCAGGACCTATGATAAAAATCTAGTTACTGGGTGATGTTTCCCTTGGTTGACTTGGAGTATAAACTTACTTACAGTAATCCTGAATTACTAAACATCTGAAGTATACACTGAAGTTGTTATTCTAAATGAACAGATGGTTCCTAATAGCCTCTCTCCAGAGTTTATACCGCTGTTACCAAACAAATAAAAAAGCCGTAAGGAATGGGTCCAAAGGCCACTGTGGTGTGTACACACCACTTCTGGGAAACTCTGGAAATGAAAAGATTAAATCATTATTTCTGTCCCTCAAAAGACTGGGTAGACTGACTATTAATGATTTTTAATTGATTTGAACCACAAATAATCATAATCACAAATAATCATAGTCATCTCAATGAAACAAGGGCATTCAGAACCAAGCTGCTCTCAGTCACTGCGTCCACTTAGAGAGTTGTTCACAGTATTGAGAATACCAGTTTCTCGCTTTCTTGCCAGTCCTGACTCCTTCCCCCTCTGTCTTCCTCCAGTAGTTAGAAGATGCCCTCTGAAAACAGTTGTTTTTCTGCCAATACCCAAAGAGCTTGACAGCTGACTTTACTGGGATGATAATTTTGATTTTAAGTGGAGGAAGAATCCCTCATCAGGGGCCAACAACTATGTTCTTTATCGCAGCTAAGACCCATAAATAATTTCTATATCATTTAAAGCAACTTATTTTTATTAACTTTCTTACTTAAATACCATACGTCTGTGAATTTCATGACATTCATTTCATGTAATGATAGTGTTGTTTTTTTGCATGGTGGGGGAGGAATTTTTATTATTATTTATTTTTATTTATTTATTTTATCAATAAAAAATGGGCTGCTCTTTCTTGGAAATTTGAGATATCCTGCCTGGAAACTTCTAAAATAAATTACCTGGTGGCAGGGGAGGGAGGGGGGCAGATAACAGCTAATTAGCTGCATGTGCCTGTTTGTGTATTAAACTAGAAATGAAATACTTTCAAGTATCCAGCTTACAAAAATAATGGATAGATAGGAATATCAGCCAAGGAAAACTGTCTTTAAAGTGACACAGCTGTCAGCAGAGCTGTCTGGATTCTGTCAAATGATAACTTCTCAGCATGGTGGCCTTTTGGCTGTACTCCAGTTGCACTTTTTCTTTTAATTTTCTTTCAAAGCCATTGTGGCAGCATTCGGATGGGCTCAGGATTCGGCAATTCGCCAGAACGAGGTGACTGCCTCAAGCATTTACTCAGGTGAAAGCACATAAAAGCAGCACAGTTGGATAACTGCTCACGAGGTGGTACCTGCCAGTGGGGTGCTGGACCCAACATCCTCTCGAGCCAGGAGAGCAGAGAGAGCTGCTGACCGGCTCCCGCGCAGACAGCGCAGGCCTCAGGGTCAAGGGGTTTCTCCTTCCCTCTCTCCTCACCGTCCTCTCTGCCCGCTGCACGTGGGGTCAATTCGACCCAGCAGGCAGTTGGAGATGCACAAACTCCCCCTTCAGCTGCACAGCTCTCCCCCTGGGTGCGCGGGTGCTTGGGGCAGTTGGGGGTCCCAGCCCTCAATTCGAGGGTCCTGTCTTTCTCCTCCTCTTCCTCCTTTGCCAGTGTTTGACCTCCAAGGCTGGTTTGGAGGACATCTCTGGTTAAGCTGGCTACGAGCCCGGTCAAGCCTTCAACAGGTTTTTGGAGGGGGCTGACTGTGACCCGGGCTGAGCAGCTGCATCCCTGCTCCTTATCGCTCAGCCTGGGCAGGGAAACATCTTCCCTCTCAAGCTCTGGCCTCTGCTTCCCACAGGAGATTTTTTATGACTCTACAGATCATAGAAATTTCCATCTCCGATACAGGCAGTGCTATATTTTCGGTTTGTTTTCAAGTAATATATATTTGTGAATTGCTTCATCCATAATTTCCTTTAAAAATCAGGGTGTTGAAGAGTAAACGTTAGAAAGAGCTACCAGGGTTTTGACATGTCAGCAAGGGTGAACTGTCTAGATGAACCGTTAGAGATTTTTTTGGGGTGGGGAAAAGACAACTGTGGTGTTAGTATAGTAGAGTGTTTTTGTTGTTGTCTTTGACTAATTTTGAGGAGGAATTGATCAATATTGTAACTATAAAAAACTATATGCAGAATGCCTTGGTACAACATGGCATGGGGAGCAAGAAGAATCCTGTGGGAAATACAAGACATTTAAAGGTGCTCTTAAAAGGACTTATAGACTCATGATGGTTGGAAAAGATGTTCAAGATAGCTTCAGTGCAACTGTAAATTCAGACCACCATGGCTGCTAAACCATGTCCCTGAGTGTCTGAGCTACACATTTCTGGAGTGCTGCCAGGGGCAGTGACTCCACCACTTCCCGGGGATGCTATGCTTGACCATTCCTTCCATTAGAAATGTTTCCTAATATCTAACCTGAACCTTCTCTGTCAGGAGTTCAGTAAAGACTTGCAAGTCTTTATTCTTCCCACCTGACTGACTTACAGTATTTGACCTGTAGTGGAAACCTAGTCTTCTGAGGTCTCTCTGTAGCTGAGAGAAGGAGAGACTCTGAAATGCATGTTTAGCCTAAGACTCTGAGATATATAAATGTGTGTGTGTGTCTGTATGTGACACAGATGCCATATATGTTCTCACTAGAACGTACTTAGCGTAACTTCTTCCTCTAGTCAAACTGTGACATTTAAGTTAAAGTATGCGCAGGATAGGATCTCCTTGTCAGAGTGGCATAGAGAGGGATGAGTGGCCATCATGTGACAGTAGCCTCAGAGTTTGCAACAACAACAAAAAGAACTAATCAAATGCTCCAGAAGAAAAGCTTTCAGAGATGTATTTCTATCTCCACGCCTTTTATAGGAGGAATCAAGGCACCTGAGGTAAACGTAAGATGCTGTTGTGTGTGTTTAAAGTTAGCACCGTCAAATCTATAGGCCCAAGTATTTCCTACAGTATGTACAGTTCCTGATAGTTAAGAAATGATGTTGGAAACTCTTACAAACCTTCAGGTATCAGTGTTGAAAATTGCTGTTAATGAGGTTGATATCTGCTTTTGAGGGATCAAGCAGTAGCCTCACCTCCCTTATTTCTATTCATAACTAGAAGGGTAGCATTAAGTATTTGTGGATGGTCGTCTTCCCTGACATCATTTTATTTGACTAAAACAACAGCAGGTGACATAGTAATTGATCTAAAATACAGTTAGCACTGATGACAAATGAGGACTTATTCTAAATGCAAGCACCAGCTCTATTGGTAATGGATAAGTAGTAGACATTATTTTATACGGAGATAAGTGGAAAGCTGACTGCCTTTAATGTAAATAAATCTACTTAGGCAACCAGCCACTGTTAAGCAATTAGTGTTCTGCATAAGGCCAGATGTGACAGTGGCTGCATTTCTTGAAGTTTGCTAAAGCTCTAGTAATCAAAAGTTTGTTTCAGAAATATGTGAAAACAGAACTGGAGTGACGGGGAAAAAAGCAACTTCTGAAAACAAGCAGAAATAGCCTACAATTAGAATTATAAATGTTCACAATATTTCTTTGGAATTGGCTGCTCTGCTGTGCACTGAGTCAGTCTTTTGACGCACCTGGTGGATTTAAGAGTTAAGCATAGCTGGGATATATGTGTGTGTGTGAAGAAAAAAAATATGCATGGTTCTTATAGGAACTCTTAAGGGCATAGTCCTGTGGGCAACTTTTTGCATTCAGACTATAATCCTCAAAACATCTCAAGATAAAAAAGAAACTCCACAGACACACCTTCAGACCAAGGAACTTATGCTCCTATTCTTGGGGTGCAATGTCATAATCTTTCTCTCAATATTTTCCTGAACCTTAAAGAACTGTAGTTGCCTACAGGAGACAGTGTTTATTTGAAGTAGGCATGCCTGTCCGTCGGAGATCTCATGTTGCAAAATGCTAATGCAACCTTGAATGAGTGGTTCTATTATGTGCTACAAAACAAGTAAATATTGCCTTGAAATTACAGTTTGATGGTAGCTTTGCTTTTTTAAGCATGCTGACTTTGGTTGTGTTGATGCTGACTGGATGAGTAAAACTGGCAATGTAATGTCAAACGAGAAAGAGGAAAAGGTTGCTCATCCTTCCTTATTTCCTTGTTTGTTGTCCTACGTTGACCTTCTCCCCTTCGGCCTAGTTCGGCTCTTCATATTGCTGCTTCATCGGGTAGCTGTTGCTTGCGAGTTATCCTCCCACAGAAGAAGATTTTTTTCCGGTCTTACCAAAGATGTTCTTGTCAGTAGATAGATCAATAAGAATAGTATCTGTTTAAAACAACAACTTGCATGTACTACCTCACCACAAAACAAAGAAACCTTGCAATTGAACCAAACCAAACTGAGGAACTCAGAATTCCTCTAAATATCTGTTCTAAAGCTAAATGCATAAACATGGTGTTTTCCATGTAAGTTGGATTGTGCATTGCCAAAAACAATCTACTTACTTTTAACATCAATGCTTAGAAAATGTAATTTTAAATTAACTTTTAATCTTTGGCTTACGTTATTTGCAAAGGCCTGAACTGTAGCCATAGTTATGTTTGTGACTCATTTGGCTTGTTGGGGAATAATGATTTCATGAAGAGCAGTGCTTAGTTGATCTTCCTTAACAATTTATTCTTACAGAGATGGGAAAATAGTAGCTGTGCTTCGGCAGAACATAACAGCTCTGGAAGCTATATCATATTAAATACATGCATTGCAACTCTGTCTGGGACTGAACCTTCCTTTGCTCCTGCACTACACTGCATTTGGGCCAGATATTTATTTCTCTCTATATATTTTAAAACAAAGCCAAAATCTTCAGAAATTTTTGTGATAAACAGAGACATGTATGGACAAAGAAAACCTTGGGGAAGGTGCCGTTAAAATTGAGGAAAGCTCATTGCATGTGAGCATTGCTGCATATCCCAGCATAGCGATACTGCTTGTATGTTTGGAGAAGTCACAGTCATTTTGATCCATTTACCAGACTGATACAAACTAATTACTCTTAATGGTGTGAGTAGATATCAACACTGCCCATGATGTAGTGTTTTTGGTTTGGTTTAATATTCATGCAGCATGTGCTAAAATGCAGTTCTCTTACTGTTAGAAACACTCCTGCTGTTATGTCAGCACAACCTCTTGGTTTGAGTGGGATTGTACATGTTACTAGGGTAAGAATTCTTGTACTCCTTCTTCACACCTTTTCTGAACCACTTCTGTGTAGGAGTACCTTAAGGAGATACATAACACTGTGAAGTGGCAGGATTTTTGTCGGCTATTTTGGTTTGCATGCATTGCTAATTAATGAATTGTTTCTGTGCAGAAAAGCAACATAATCATTTTCATAACATCGCTGTGTAAATAAGTGTGAAGCATTGCATGTTTTTTTCTGGATTTTGTGGACACTCTAAATGTGTAGATATACATGTAAAGCAAGGGTATACTGAACCCCCACCAAAAAAACAACAGAGCTGATTTTAAAAAAAAGTCTATTCTCCAACAAAGTCAGTGGCTTCTCTCTCATTGCCCTCAGTTTACCCAGCATATGGCTGCTTGCTTGTTCTGAATTTTTAAGTCATGCTTGTAATGTGCCCAAGCTGCGTTTTTATACTTGGTGCCTGTAAAGCAGAGCAGATAAACAATAGAATGAAGTTGAAGTTAATGATGTATGAGACATGTTTGCCTCAGATTTTTAACCTTGTTTTATGGGTGGTGCTTGTGCTCATGGATTGTCACCATACCTTCAGCTGAGCGGTTGCAATGCCCTGAAAAATCTGAGTTTGAGGAATAAATCGGATTTTTTTGGAGGGGAAGAGGAGGGAGTGATGCTATGTGAACAGTTGCTCATAAATGCTTTCTTCAACTGCAGTGGTGGGTCAGGGAGCAATTTGATTCCTTTTTTGGCACCTTGCCTATTTGATTTTGGAAGTGCTTTGGGCATTGAGTGCTTTGGGTCCGCACAGTTGGCCTCATATAAGCACAGGACATAAAGGTGTTAGAGGTCCCTTGCCTATCCCTTTCACATACCCAAGCTTTTGGTTTCTGGGTGATATGTTATATTTCTTTTGTGTTTTTTTTTGGTTTCCAGAACAGATCTGTGAATTCTCATTCTAGTTGCTTATCTTTTTCTCAGAACTTGAGAGTGAGGTGTATCATCTCATAAATGTTTCATGAAATCTGAGGAGCCCTCACCATTTGATAAATCTTCTGGAATAATATCATAGTTACTAGCTGCAGTTTTGCTGTGCTGCGAATTGTGTCTAAAAGACACAAAAAACTACCTTGATAGCATTATGATTTGAGGGAAAAATAGCTTTTGTTATTCAACTGTTGTACCATTTTGATTTTTCTGGATGCTTCTGCAAGAACCAGAAATGTACCAGTATTTTAGTGGCTACATCAGTAATATAGGTAGATGAGAAGCTTGCTCTTTGTACTGTTTGCAATTCTGGCTTATAAGTGAGAGGGGATCAAACTTCTCTTAAGCAGAACTGGAGTTTTCCCTTTGATTCCTCCCCTGTGTCAGCCTGCAAATGGAGTGTGACTCGATTTATCCCCTTGTTCTCTTGCAATAACAGGGCAAATGACAATGTTGCATCAGCATGCAACGTATTAGGGGGCAGTTAAAGTGCATGTTAAAAGAGAAGCATGAATAACCTTAACTTAGCATGCAGTATTTTGTGTATAGCTATCACTTGTGTTTGGATGAATGCTTAAGCTGCGGGTGTGAATGAGTCAATGGAGGTTAAATTAAGACTCAGCCAAAAGTACAGAATGTGGCTGCAGAGAGGGTGATGGCTCTGCTTGCTGGTACAAGGAGTAAGGTCAAACTGCATATGTAGCAGATGATTGATTCCAATGTGGATTATTATAAGACCACTGGAGAATTTTAGTGGTATTTCCTATCTTTTGTAGCAGTCTGATAAACAAGAATATATAGGAAAAAATCCAGTGCATAAATTCTCATTTTTCAACAATACTCAAAGTAACTTCTTTTAAACATTTGGAAAACTCTTTTCCCCATATCTACATCTTTGTGGAAGGTCGCCTGAATCATATCAAAGATCTGTGTTTATATATATATATATATTTTATTATTCTTTATGCCTTATATCTTAAAATAAGTAATTCTGTATGCTAAGTTAACTACAGAAAAGTTTCTACAGTAACAATAACTTCTTAAGAAGGAAGAAAATTTGTGGCATAGTTTGAAAATGTAAGAAAAAAAACACATTCTGTAGGTTTTATTCCTCTATTTTACTCTTCTTTGACTTCTGCAGTTTTGAGTTTATGAATATTTTAATAAGTATTCTTGACAGGCATTTTGATGGCAAAGAAAATAAAGAAAATACTGACTTATTTGCAGAAAACAAATTTTGGGTTGCATGGGTAATCACAGGAAAAAGACACTCCTTGAATTGGAGGGCAAAGAAGCTTTTTCTATAAACCAATGTTAACAAATATTAGAGTGCTCCTATATGCTATATCCTATATGCATCTGTAGAAGGGAACACTTCTTGCAGCAAATTGTTTAAATACGAATAAAATTTATTCTATTTTTTTTTCTTTAGTAAGAAATATTGCAACTATATAAATGAACTGTAACAATTCAAGCAGCTTGGGAGACACAAGTGGTAGCCTTCATGCAGACCTGATGCAATTCAAGGGTATCAAAAGTAGGCACAGAAGGTCAGAGATATCTGGGCTCTCTTCACAGCTCCAACAGCAGATCTTCCTAATAATTAAGAGATATTACAAAATTTTCCTGCCTACCCCTTTGCTTTTTTAAAACCCCAGTCCAACAAACTTAATGGGCAGTAGGGTAGGAATATGTTTGAGAGATGAGGAGAAGAATGTAGCAAGGAATATAATAGCTTTGCCAGAAGGAAAGTGGCTAAGGTGGAGGAATAATTGAAGAAGCTTAGATCTTCCCTAGTCTCAAAACAAACAAACAAACAAACAAGCAAAACCTTTCTATTTTAGGGAAAGAGATTTATGTACAACAGGAAGTCTTATGGCAACTTTGATCTGCTCTGTTCATTTTGAAAAGTACTTGGGAAGTCTCCCTAGAGAATAAGATGGCATAGGACAGACTCCTGCTTTTATTAGAGAGCTGCTGTAACGGTGACTTTGTTTCATGTAGTTGCCTGGGGACCTCCAACTGGTCTCCTCACTTGAAGCTTAATACTGCAGACCTTGAGAGCAAGGCTCCTACTGAAGTGGGAATTCTTGTTTATGCAGGACTATTCACTTCTTTTAGTGCCAAGTATCTAGGCCTTTGTCTTGGAAGAAGAGTACATTTCAGCATCTGCAGGATGAGCTCCCTGTTTCCACTTGGTGTAAATGCCGTGAGGAACCCTTTTTCCTTGACAAAATATGACATAGCGCAGGGTCTACACGGCCCCCAGTTGTCAAATCCAAGGTAAGAGAATGGGCAGTCTTTTAAAGAGGTAGAATATAACTTTCCTTGTTTTCTGTTTTCTACCTTTTTTGGGGTTGTTTTATGAACTTTGTCTTCATTCCAAAAAAAACTCAATATTAAATCTTTGAAATCTTCTTAAAGTAGAGATAAAAAATCAATCACAGTTCCTTGCTGCAAGGATTGTACTTCAACTTAAAAATAGCAGTTCCAGGAGCTACAGACCCTTGGTAAAGAGAGGAATCCAAATTTGGCAGGGAGTTGGAAAAAAAGCTGTGAATAAGAAAGGGAAAATTTGCAGGAAGAGGCCAAGAAGAATAGAGGGTAAACGAGGCAAAATGTGGGCTTTTGCAGCTAGTCTTACACATAGATCTTAAAGCCTTGATTAATTTGAGAGATCAGGGCAACACAGGCTAGTGCAGGTTACTCTATCTCTAAATATTATCAGGAAGGAAATATTTCAATGATTCTCTGCTGCAAAGGAGATCTGACATGAATGAAACCATTTGTGTGGACTAGAGCCTTTTGGTGCATCGTGTCTCTCTTCTTTAGTCAGGTGCTGTAAATCCTTATTGGTTCAATCTGTGTTTGTGCTAAATGCAGCACTATTAGTCATTTGCCCTTGCTAGTAAAAGCCCCCCTTTTTTTTTTCCCCGATAGGATACTCCTCCTAGAGTAAACTAGGTGGTGAATGGTGACAGAGCTTTTCCTAAGGATACTTCATGAAAGTGCATCAAAACTGTGTGCTCTTCTAGAGTCATTGCAGGTCTTTGATTCCAGTTGTGTTTCATGCTTTTTGACCCTGTTTCTGATGCTAACATACCTCCTGATTTAAACTAGGAACCAGAAAGGGTAAAGAACGAACTAAATGTGAAAGCTGATGACAGAACACTGAACTGCTTGAAGTGATGCATATAATCTAACAACGGGGGCATTATAGCTGCTAAATCATTATTTTTATGTAGCTTAAAGTTGCCTTACTCTGCTCACTAATGTTAAGCTTTAGGAAGTTTCTGTAGATAAGCAACTAATACGCCCACTCTCAAAGCTGGTTTGGGTTATTGAGTAAGCTCTACAGCTTATTTGATATGTTTCCATCCCATGTTAGTTGTTAGACCTAGTGTTAACTTGTCAGGATGGAGTCCTGAGCAGGAGGCAACCCTTAAACTTTTGGAAAGCAGCTCAGCTAGTGACAGGGGTTCTTGGTGCACCGGCATTTCTCAGCCTTTGCTATGTTTGGACATTGTAATGACGTCCATGGGGACCATAGGCGCAGTATCAAGCTTTGTATATTTATTTTGGAGCTACAATACAATAACAACTTTACAGCACAAGAGGGAGTGTGCTGAGAAACGTAGCAAGGAGCTAAATCAACTGACTCATGGTTTCTTGGCTTTCTAAGCTGTTCTGTGCTGATCAGCAGAACAAGACAGTCAAAATCCTGGCTGACTTGTAGCCAAATCTGAGAAGTCTTCTTCAGTGACTGGCTTGATTTTGGCAGTATTTGTGGAATGGATACATTGTCAGGATAAGCCTAATGTCTTCATATTCTCATCAAGGAGTACCATGCTGCTGTTAATCATATGGCTGCTGTAAATTTTGGTGATGTCATGAGAGTGAGTTTTCAGTCAGATTTATGAAGTGACCTGCCTTGAGATTGATCTGAATGGATTTTATCTGCAAGACATTTGCATTCCCCCGGGATTTGTCATGATGATGACAAAATACTACTGAATTCCTCTTGATATATGCAGTAACAAGGCTAGACAAATAGAAATGCAGTCTGCAAAATTAGATGAAATACTGTCTGAAGCAGTTGCCTCCTGAGAAGAATATTCAAGGGTAAAGAAAATACAATCAGTATTTTAACTGAGCCCTCTGATCACATTGACATTGAAATCGAGTGTTTCTCCTCTGTTTGGAGAAGACAGTGTGTTGTTTTCTATACTACAGGATGGCCTGCTGGTGAAGAAAAGGCTACTTATGGTTGTCTGGTGCAGGCAAATGTGCTTTTTTATAGCAGTATGGATTTAAAGTAATTAATGGCGAATACATGAGTTGTGCATTCAGTGTATCCGAAGTGTTCTTTTCTGGGGCTCAAATCTGGGGCTATTTGACTTCAGCCTGAAGGAATCATGTTGAAAACTTCACACACAATTACTTCAATGCTTTCTTCAGTGCAAGGATTTAAAACAAGAAAGATTCATTCCATGCACCTGCAATAGTGTAGTGAGGGCAAATTAGCAGCCGAACTTTTGCTCACAAAAATAGAATATACTCCAATCCTATTACCTGATCATAACCTTTATAGCTCATATCAGCATGTCTTTTGGTCTTAAAGTTTCCATATAAAATTCAAGTCTTGATTTATATGCCATAACAAAAAGATACCAGTTTGTGTAATGCCTGTGTCCTTGTGCATTGTTTGTGTGTTGTGTGAGTCACTCATCCAACAGGGAAAAGGAAAACATATGGTAGTTTAATTGTGTATCGTTTCCTAAAATTGCTTCCTGTGCTAGCTCCCCTAGCTTTCTATGGGACTTCCTTCTTAATATACTGTTTGGAGAATTGGCTCTCCATTAAACTACAAAATGAAGCTTGTTATACTTTGTCTTAAAGTCTGCTCCGTCCTATTTCACCCTTTCTGCAATTATAGGTGTTTTATAGGTATTCATGTTGTATGGGGTAGCTTGGGTCATCTACAGCAGGCTCAAAGTAAGCACAAGAATGTAGAATTGTGGTGTTCTGAGTCCAGGTCAATGTCTGTAACCAAACCTCCAGGTCCAGACTGGAGTCAAGTGTGATCTCAAAAGTCTAGTATAAGCATCTTGGCTAGATGAGGTAAACAAGATAAGGTGGGGAAGATGAAGTGAGATACTGCATATACTTGGCAATATAATTATTTTGGGTGGCAGTTCAGGAAACAGAATTACAGGAGATAAAAATTCCTAGTATGGCTGCTTTACCTTAAGTTTGATTCAAAGTCTGGAGTACTGACCCACTCTTCTGTGGTATCCTTTGGCTGTGCCTATCAGACTGTAATTAAAATGAGAAAAAAATATATAAAATTATCTTAGTAAGCTTAGAAATGGTATTTGAAATGCTTAGTTTCAAATGTTACTTCTTTCAGTGTAGAACTGACTCTTCTGTTTCTTTAAATTATTGGAAACTGTTATTCATGCAGAAAATATTTTCCAGTTGATAATCTTTCAGACCATGTAATATTTCTGGCTCCTTGCTGTCATGGCAGTAACAGAAGATATTTTCTTTTTCCTTTTTTTAGATACCTTATAATATACAGTTCACTGATGTACAACCTTTTGTAAATGTTAAAGCTTCAAAGCTCCAAATATTTTCAAAAAACATATCACATGATTATTCTCATTTTTACAGCTATATAATATATATTTTTCCATATTGATATCTCTGAAAACTGTAAGAGAAAGTCATACTCAGTTGAGACTAAAGAGGCTTTGTTCTTCTGAATGCTTGTGTCATAACTACTTTGTCTGGATTGCTTTTTCATTACCTGGTAGCCAGACTAGAAGTGTCTATAGTGTCTTTGAAAGGTAGCTGGCCAAGCAGCGCGAATCTTAAATGATATCTTGAAGAATATTCTTAAAAAGATGCCGCTTTCTCACCAGAAAGACTTGTTGCAGAGCTGAAGTGAGAGCTTGTCAGTAAAGGAGTAACGGGCCTGAGCATTTTGATGTGACATGTTTCAAAACTGACCAAATGTTTTTTATCTCTGACTCTGTAGGTTACTGAATTCTGGATCTGCAGTTTCCAAAGCTGCTATCTTAAAATACAGTATGGAATTCAAGCTGAGTGGGGTTTAGTCTCCCCTGCTTTGAGGGTAATCTGAAGAATGCCCAAGAACCTGGTATTTAGCAGGACCTATCTCTTTGCTTTTGAGGCCTTCATGAGGCAGCTTTTGCTACATGGCAAAGAAAGTTCATATCTCTGTGAGCCATCATTGTAAGAAGAGTATGTTCCAGTTTTTATCAGCAAGGACTATGGTATGGCAGTTGTGAATGCCTGCAGATACCCTCTTTGCAGTACACCATTTGCTCTGAGAAATTACTTTGCCCCATATAATGTTGTGATTCTAGTACTAAGGAAACTGCTTTAGAAGAGTGGTATGATTATCAGATGCAATCATTTCTTTACTTGGATTTATTAATGTTTCTTAAGTAGTTTAAGGGGCTTAAAATTTCAGGCAAGATTTCTCTGTGATAAACATGTATATTAAAGATGCATCTGCAGTAAAGAAGGTCATTTCAGAGAAATTAATTTGGTCTTCATTTTAAAAAGTCATAATGGAAGGAGAAGCAAGAGCTTACATCTTTAGTGGAAGCAGCTTTGGGGAATATTGTGTTCATGTGGGTGGTGTTGAGGAAATGCAATGACAAGGAGTCCAAGGGCTGAGATGTGGTACTGGGTGATGCCTTGATGGGGATCAGTTTACTTGGGGAGCTGAGGGTAGAAGGAGACCCTTGTAAAATACTTGTGTTTCTATGGTTCTCTTTGTAATGCACGTTTGTCCCCTCTGATGGGTGGAGGGGGAATAAAAAAAAGATCATGTAGACTGGAAGGGATCTCAGGCATCCTCAGCTCCTGCAAGAGTAGCTGCTGCTCCCCAGGCTTACTCAGAGAAGGCTCCTGTGGTTTTGAACCTTATGTACAAATGCTTGTTGTACACCAGAATTTGGGGAGTCTGGTCTCCCCTACAACAATTTTAGGAGTCCTATCTTCCTTCTGAAACCTATGGAATTGGTCAACAGGAAAGAATGCTTGTTTTTTTAATCTTGGTGGGATCATAGATGTCTCATTTTCCTCTGTGGTAGAAGCATTTATGAATCAAAAATTATAAAATTATATATTACTAATGCTTTTAACATACTGAATAATCATATTCTCTGCTTTTAGTGATTATTAACTGAAAAGGAATTATTCTGTGAGAACCTGGTAAACTATCTTGTCTCCCACGATTATAAGTTGTTTAGGTTTTCTTGTGCAATATGTGTTCTTGTCCAATATATAATTTCCCCTGTGGGGTATTTTTCAGATTTACTGAATAAAACATTTTAAGAATTGTTTGTTGTTTTATATCAACTCAGATGGATTTTATTTTGCCACCACAAGGACCCCACAAGTTTTTATGGTTCTACTTAATTTGATCTGACATAATTGTCTTGAACCTAATGGCTGCAGCTGAATCCAGTTGAGACTTTTTAGTGAAGATTGTTAACAGGAAGAGGACCTGCTGGTATGAGATGAGGCTGACCTTAAAAAAATGACTTGGAGTTTAATATTAATAACTATTCTTTTATTAAAAATGCTTCTTTGGCTTGCAGGCATCATTACATAATGCAAAATGGGGGTGCAGGAGGAAGGAGCAAACAAAAAAAGGAATCATAGAATCATTAGGATTGGAAGGGACCTCTAGATATCATCTAGTCCAACCCTCCTGCACATGCAGAGTCACCTAGAGCACATGGCACAGGATTGCATTCTTGGCAACCTGTTCCAGTGCTAAACGATCCCCAGTACTATAAATCTCCTTTAAAAGCTATACTTCATATTTCATCCTGACTGCAAAATAAGTCAGGATTTCTGAGAAGGATTTGCTCGGTTAAGGCATTACGGAGCCGATGGTTGACTTCCATTCCTTCTTAGTTACATCCCTTCCCTTTTCCCAAAATGCACTTGAAAAGTGGTAATCAGTGGTATGTATGTAATAAGTGTAGATATTTATATTCTTGATGTAGTGATCTCATATCTATTTCTATTTTATATCAATTTTTTTTTCAATATTGTACTTGGTGCAAAAGTACATCTCAAAACTGTGCAGGAGACAAACTTGCAAAACTTGTCAACCATCTTTAAAGAAATCAGCCTACTTAAAGTGCAGGGGACCCTATTTGTGGTACATAATGGGGGGAGAAGTGGGGAATAAGACGGCCAAGATCTTGGGTAAATAAGAAAATAATCTCTCTTCTGTCTCAGGATGAGATGCCAATGAGGTTTGATTTGGCAATTGCAGGCTGTGGGAGTCAGAGACTCAAAAAAGAGCCCACAATTGATGAGAAAGCAAGAAGATGACATAGGTATCTAGAGTTGATCAGCGAAGGAGGTCTATGAAGAAAATCTGGAGAAAGGCATAGGCAAGGGTATGAGACCTTTGACTCTGCAGGTGCTGAATGAGATGAAATGTCAGGGCGTGGTCTGTTACCAACAAGGAAAGAGAAGTGTTCCCCAAAAGGCTTTCTCACTGCTGGATTTTAGGGGACTATGAGTTGATTTTGAGACTCCCACCTTTACTCCTTTACCCTTAAGGATGAAATCCTTTTGCTTCTTTTATGCATGTGGCCATTGCTAGTGAAGTGAAACACGTATGTGGGGACAGACAACTGTATGAGAAAATGTTGCTTGAAACATACCCCTCGTTCCCTATTCCAGACCAATGTCCTACGTTTTTAGCTTTGGTACAAGAACATTAATTCCTTATTCCATTGCTATTCTTGCCAAAGCTGGGTTTTCAACTGCTTTAGTGCTCCTTCTATGGGTTAGACTTAATGATTCTGACCTTCATATGAATCATCATAATATCAACAAGTCTGAAATAAGTGTTTCATTTCTAGGACCATTTAAGTAGTGAAAATAATATAGCACTCAGCAATGGCAATCTATTTTTAGATCATGACCCTCAGAATTAATGGTCCCATTGAATCATATTTCATGAATATTAGGAAATTGGATAAAAATCTCATTTAATTGTATAATAATTAATACAATATGTAGGAAAGGTGCCGTTCCTTTTTCAAGTATTTGTGTCCTTTTAATGGAACAAATCTGTCTCTTTGAGCAATAACTTTTGATAGGACAGAGCTTTTGAATCATTTGATTGGAGAGTCGTACGGAGATCAAGTTGAATTAAGGGATGCAGGTGAACTGAGTTGCTAGCATATAACCCAGCCCTGAATAAGTCTTGTGGCTATTGGCCATAAGTACCTGGCTTTGCTGGTATTCCTATTTATGTAGATAACTTATGCAGGCAAATGAATATGCATTATAATGCATCTTAGTAGCCCTATGGACAATAAGAACAGATGTTTGCATGACAAACAAATATTTGCAAATTGTAGTCTTGCATCATTTCTCCTCTCATGTTCTTCCTGCATTATTGATATCTTCTGCAAATGATTTTGTGGCAGGTGGTGTACCTGAATTTTTTATAAAGTATTGTGGTACCACCAGCTCTGCCATCTTCAACTAAAATGCTGCCAAATGGTAATATTGTCTCCCAAACATTTGTATTTTAATGCAGCATCTGACTATACTGTTAATTAAGTTTACATATTTTGTTCCACTCAATCTCCTTGCCAAGCAGTGGGAAGCATGTGAAGTTCATGGCTTTTTGTGGAGCGAAACTAAATGTTTAAATTGTAACTGGTGGTTGTATGAAGACTGAAGATTACAAACCTGGCTTAGTGTATGTCTCATACAGAGAAACCAAAGCCACATTGGCAATGAAAAAGAATCAATATGAAGTAAATAATGTTTTCACTTTCCCATGGTGGTATAAACAAGTCTTAATGAGGAATTTTGGTGGAGGGTCTATTTGTGGGTATGCCTTTATGCCTTTTTTTTTTTTTTTTTTGGTGAATATATAAATTAAAACTAGATGGGGGATGGCTGATAATTTATACAGTGTGATCTTGTGTCCTTGCAAATAGTGATAAAGCTATCATGCAGTTTCTGAGAACAGAAGAGCAGCCATATGAGGTCAGACTAAAGATCCATCTAGTATGTTCTTTTGTCTTCTGCAGCATGGCATTAGTGTGCTCCTACCAAAGAAGAGAAGAAAAAAGGAAAAAAGTGTATATCCCCAGATAACATATACTTGACCCTCAGAAAATACTGAAGCAGATGAGCAGTAGTGTGAGAAAACAATCTACAAAGCAAGATGAGATGCGTGCAGATGAGTTTACTTCATTCAGTCTGGTAAAGGTCACAGATGGGTTGTAGAGATGGAGAAGTAGAGAGGGTGCAGAAAGGTGGGCAAGGGAAGAAAAGGCCTTTCACTGTGTGTATTCCGGTGCTATATGGTCTTCCTTTCCAATTCTGTCCCATAACAAAAACATTATTTACTTAGGTATTACTCCAATTATTTAATTAGCTATTAGTCCAATTAGGTATTGTTCAACCATATAGGAGAAATCTACAAAGTGAAGACACTTCCCGTTAACACTAATTGTCCATAAGTGGATGGAAACACTTTTGACTTACATGTTTAAATAAACATTAACATTTTTGGTGCTTTGCCTGGTGTATTAAGAGGACAGGGAATCTTTACCAAAATTTGTAAAATCGACCTTTTTGCTACTAGTGCATCTAAAATGAGAGACAACCCATTTGCTCTCTTTCCCTGAACTAATTTCGAATGGGAACTTGAAGTGCTGCAAGGCAAACTTGGGTTGGAGGCAAAGAATTTTCAGTCCCTTTTTAATCAGAGCCCTGACTTGCCTTGGATTAACAGTTGAGTTCAGAAAAGAAGATGAAATGGTGGAATGATTAAATATACTTGTTACTTAGCACAAAGTTTAGGATAGAGTACCCTGAGATAGCTACCGCTGGTTTCCTAAAGCCAGTTGTGTTTTGGTGGGAAGTGTAATGGGGACATCAACTGAAAATCAGGTGACAGGGTTTTACAAGATACTCATATGAACTCTTGCCTTTATTATAGAAATTATTAGAAGCTCATTACCTGCTTCATGTGGCAGACATTGGCAAAGGCTAGCACTTCATGAAAAGCATTAAACTGCTTTCCCATATTCATGGAAACCCCTTTTTTGGAGTGGGAGGATAGAAGGGAGAATCAGCTGCAGGCTTTTGCTTACTCTTTTCCCTTTCACTCTCTTTTCCCCTCTTTCTCTCCCCTTTTGCCTCTGACCATATGCACTGCAGCTGCTATTTTGCTTATTTATCCACTTAAGAGGTGTTAGATTCAAGCAAACTCTATCAAGCTACTTAACCTCCTTTCCCTAAAAGCCCACTGAAAATACATAACGCGTGAGCAGCAGTTAGAATACAAAGTCACAGATCCAGAGCAAAGATGTGTGTGTGAAAACTGTGGTACCACATAAGGGTACCCTGCTCGGTTTTGTGTGCAGCCATCTAATTTTATTAGTGGAATGTACTATTAAATGTCTGCCTGCAACTCAGGTAATGGTGTCTATGAATTTGTCAGTCTTTATAATACAGAGGTGGACATGTCAAATCCATTTATTTCACCTGTGATCAAGTGCTACTTTTCAGTCTTAGCAAGTCGCATTATATCTGTTTATTTCCTGGTGTAGAGGCTAGTGCTGTGAACAGGGCCAACTGTGTAATGAAATGGCTTTTATGGTTCAACCACAGTAGTAAACTGCAGTAAATTCATTCAGTTCCTTTTGTTTTGTTGGGCCCTTTCTGTTTCTATTCTCTCAGTTATCAGCTTCTAATATTTTCCCAATTAAAATGTTTGCAGGTAGTTTTTTGTGCTTGTCACAGTTTTCAAGACGGTAACTTAGGGAGTTTGTAATCTCATGCTGGAATTTGTCTGCTCAGTCTGCAGCTCCTCTAACTGTTTGATGGAGCTCAGTATTTTCCAACTTTACAGCACCTTCCTCTCCCACTGATTCTTTCTGTGTCGTTTGTGCATGCGCAGGTTTTATTATGGAGTTGCTCTGTAAAAAATCCTGGACTCAGGTGCAGCCTCTTGCTGTTGCCAAGCTCTAGCAGGAAGAAGGAGACTTTCTAGGATGCAAGCAAATTGTTTCCAATTTGCTAAGCAGGTGGAGATAAAGTGAAATTCTGTTTACCTGCAGTCAACAGTAAATCTCTTATTAATCTTAAAGCAGTATTTGACCCAGTTTATTAAACTTTCTTAAACTCATAGCAGTAAATGAGAATCTTCCCCAAAGATTCTTTTTTTTCCCTTTCTCTTTTGTGAAATGCTGAATATTATGTTGGGAAATGTGAATTTGTCTGCAATTGCCTGCTGAAAAGTTTCCGACATCTAACCACAAGATAGAAGCAAATGCATCATGTGTTAATCGGGCAGAACAAAGAATAAAAGAACAGACGGTTTGCCACAAACTTTTACTAATCTGGATTCTTTGGCAAATACTTCTGAATATTGTATGTATTTGCAGTTAATAAGCTTGTTTCCTGCATGATTATGAATGTCTCTATTGTAGCACCTTGGAAGTGTGGTCCTGGTTTCACAGCAGCTTTCAGGGAACACAAAAGGTTCCTCCAGGAGGAGGTCAGCAAACTGCACTCCTCCAGGGCTTTCCCTAACCATGATTGAAGAGACATGAGTGACAAACCAGTGATGAGACGGTAAAACAAGACTCAGTGAATGCTGGGCATCTGCACACCAACAGCAGTAATTTTCTTTTATTTTAAAGGCATTTTCACAAAGCAGAGTGCTTAGCTTGTATTTGAAGGGAGGTAAATAATGTAGTGTTTATTTATAGCTATGGACTCTTGGTTCTCCGCAAGGGTAAGAGCACATTTTTTGAGACTGTAGCAGCAAGTTGTTATAAATATGGTATTGTAGGTCCTCTGGATTTGGAAGCAGTTCTTGCTCTGTGGGCAGAGAAAAACAAAAAGTGGGGGCAAGAAAAAGCCAAAATTGCATCCAGGCTGGGACCAACTGAGTATCTTTCTACTGTTGAAGTGCTCTGCAACTAGGAATCTAATTTTGCTTGTGGGTAAGCTTCCTGGTATAAAATAATGTATAAAACATTTATATATTTCCTGAAGCAGTATAATGAAATAAAGCATTGACTAATGAATTAATCTCACGCTTAAAAAAAAAAAAAAAAAAAAAAAAAAAGAAAGAAAAAAACCCAAACCCTATGTGCATTAGATTAATGAAATTTTTAATATTTGGATTAAACATGCAGTTTGTACTCCCAAGAGTCTTTGGATAAGTCCTGCTGGTATGATCCACATGTACATCTTTCTCTAAAAGAGACCCATGAGTAGAAAACTTGCTGGAATATTTAGCTGACTATTAAGTAATTGAGTCTGCCATCTGTTAAACAAAACACCGCATAAGATGGCAGAGGGCTGAGTCTTCACTGATAGAGTATTCTTTTTTGTTGCTGTTTTTAGCCTTTTTTGTTGTTTCCTTGCAACTAAACATTGATTATAAGGGAAGAGAACAATCCTGCAAGTCTTTGTGGGTCACAACTCTGTTGAGGCTTAGGAAAGCAAGGGTTTATTAGTGATGCCAAGGGTGCAAGTTTTACAAACTGCCTGGCAAATGAGGAAGATACGCTGCAAGTAACACTGTTGTGAAAACGTGGTGGCACTTCAAGTATTTGTAGTTAAGCTACAGATCAGATAAAGTAACTTCAAAGTAATTTCTTTTGCTTTTTATTTTTAAGTCTTCCTGAAAAACAAGTCCCCCACCACAGCCACCTCAACATGAGTCATGACAATTTGGAAAATATCTCTGGATGAATAAAGTGTTATTGCAAAAATAAACGCTAACAGCCACAGTCTACAGTTGAAATGACTTAAAATTGCACAGCAAAGTGTTGAATTATATTTTCTATTGTATTTTCAATTTCAATTCCTATACTTTGTATTAAAACTTCATGAAACTGCTATTAAGGAGAGCACAGCCCAGATGTTACTTGCTTATGTGCACAAGGAAAATAATACCTAATTTCTGCTAGAACACACTGTGGGGATAAATGTAAGCATCAGAATTGGATTTAAATGATGTTGCTACAAGTATGATACATTTTTCCCTTTCCCTGAACCCCAAAGCCTCTCGACGCTTCAAGTGCAATGTACTTTCCAGAAGTCTGTGATGAATTTACAGAATTATGTATACTTATTGCTTAGGTATTTTGTCCTACCATAAAGAAAATTAAGATTGAGCACAGTTTCAGGTAGCTTCTCAGATGTTAAAGATCCCCAGAGATGCCTTTATTTTCATAACATATTCTAGCTTTTAGGAGTGCAGAATACTTTCAGATGGAAAGATCTCTGGAGGCCTCTAGGCCAACCCTTTGCTCAGAAGAAAGCTTCAAAGTTGGGTCAGGGTGCTCACAGAGATATTTCAGAGAGCAGCTTCAAGAAGGGCCTTCTCTGTACCTTTCCATAAGGTATCTGCAGGCCAAGGTCTCCTTTTCACCTTTTTTTAGGCTCTAGTATGTCTGTCCTGTCCTGAGGAGAACAGCAGCTGATACGGTGCTCCAGCTGTGGTGTCACCAGTGATGGGGTGAGGGGAAGGACTTCTGCTCTCGACGTGCTGGCTCTCCTATTGCTAATGCAGCCCAGTCCTTGGCCTCTCTTGCAGCATGGGTGCTCCGTTGGTTCCCATTCAAATGCTTGACTCTCAGGACCCCTCCAGCCCTCCTCTGCAGAGCTCTGCTATGTTCCCTTGGTGCCCAACATCACTTCTTAGAGCATATCTGGGCAAATAAGGTTCTCCAAAGCAATATTATCCAGGTCATTCTTTAAAGAAAGAACCATTTCTTTTACGTAATGCTTTTTTTGAACTCAGTACTATCTCTTACTTTTAGCTGACTAATTAATAATATCTTGCCTAAACAGATGGGAGGGAAAAAAAATTTTCTCCCTGTTCTCGACTTGCTGACATATTTAAGCATGTGTTACTATATGCTCAACTCTACTTTTTGTGTTTATACGTTAACATCTGTTATGTGACATGTGGTGCAAATGCCTTTGGGATAAATGTAGGTAATTATTGGCCATTGATGAAGACCAGATATAATAGTAAACAATTCGACATGACTGAATTCCATTCTGTTTGTCCTAAGCATTTTCTAGCAATCCCTTGCATTGAATGTGTAAATACACTCTTAATTATAATGCATTTTGAATAGTATAAGAAGTGATCTTATACTAAGAATTGTTTGCTGTTAATAAAAAGCATTTCTAGAGGAAAGTTTGCTATTAGCATGTGGTAATAGCATCAAGGTAGTCTCCTGCTTTCTGATGAGGGGAAAACTCTGGCTCATTTGAACTTTCTGGTGTATATAAATGCCTGTTTCATATTGCTGACCCTGGCCTTTTTAATTAGGGTGATTAATTCTGCTTGGATAAGGATAGATACTTGTAGGTTGTGAAGCACATTATGCATCCTCTTCTGTGATGTTACCTTAGGAAAAAAATCAATCCTACCAAAAAGGCTTAAATCCCTTTTCTTTTTAACTTTGAAAACAAACAAACTGAAATTGCTTCATCAAAAAAGCACATGTGCAGCATTTAAAAACTGTTGATGTGCTTACTGTGACACAGCCTTCATCTTGCCGTGCATGGATTACTCTTTATAGCTACGGGACAGAAGAGTCACTTTGAATTTGAGAGTCGGTGCCTGGTTATAATTAATGTGCACATGCATATTCAAAACATCGCGTGCAAAATGCCAGGGTGAAAGGCCGACCTTCTCGGCTGGCTCCAGCAGCATTCCCAGTGAAATTGTTGATGGCATCACAGTCTGAGTTACTTCTGCTATCGAAAAAATGACAAAAGGGCTGGGAACAAATCAGTATGTGTTGTCTCTAATGACCACTTGATAGCATCTCCTGAAATTGTGCTTCTGGGCAGGGTGCCCAGAAGACCTAGGGGAAAAGGATGTTTGGCAGGGGGAAGGCAGCAGATTTGCCCAAAGCTTGAGCATGTCCCAAGTTCCTCTTGTTAAAGAACAGACCTGGTTCAACACAGTGGCTAAGGCTCTCCAGCTGCTTTCTTCCCTTCCCGTTTGTTTTCCTATTTCTGACCAGGAAGAGCTGCCTCTACTAGCAGCAAATGTTCCTGGGGTTTTGGTGGGACGTGATGCTGCTTCAGTTGTACGGAGCAGTCCAGCGCTTCATGACAGTGCTTCATTGATTCTGCTGTTGGGACAAGAGCCCCTGATAAAGGGTTTCCCCCATTCCATGAACCATTGATTTTGTTGCTGTTTTCCTACGGGTTGCTTCACTTATCTTGAAAGAGAGAAGTGAGAGCCTGGACTAAGCAACCATGATGTCATGAGAGAGAGAGGAATGGTTTGGCTTCAAGCATATCCAAGCCTATAGTTTAATAACACTGGGTCTTAAATCTGGGTCTTTATCGATCACTTGGCTATTTTGAAGCATAAATCCTCCTGAGCTTCTATTTAATACCTATAAGCTTAAAGTTTTAGATATGAGTAACTGCCTCTTTTTTTTTTTTTTTTTCTGTCTCTAATAGAAATATCAGAGGAATTGGTGGAGAAAAAAACCCACAGTATTTCCCAGGAGAAAATAAGAGCTTCAAGTTCACCCAGTGACAACTAGGAGAAAGTATATTCCAGAGAGGAAAATAGCATTTAAATGACTTTGAAAAATCAATTATCTTCATAGCAAAACTGCTCAATGCTTTTGTTCTTCAAAATCCATGAATATTTCAAATTTTCATCTTGAATTGAGAAGAAAATAGATATTGTATTTTCAAAAAATGCCAGTGGGCAGCAGACCTGAATTTTAATTTATTCTACTGAGTATCTAGCAATGATTTTTTTTTGTATGTGGCTTAATTTCATATTTCTCATTGTGGGTATATGTAAGGAAATATGATCTTCAGGCTCAGAGTTAGTGAAGTAATTATTTTTCCCAGTGAAAAACTGGAAGAAAAATATACTAAAATTTAGTTTTTTCTTGACATTTTCTGTTACTAGTTGAAAGCAAGCAAACAAAAACCCACACCCTGAAAACCCTTTTAGGTCTTCTGTGAGAATCCCAACATTTCTTACTAAATTTAGTCTTGATCTTCTTCCATGAAGGTTTCAATTAATAGAAAACTTTTGGCAGTCCTTCTCCTGCATGTCTTTGGAAGTGGCTTAGGCGGTGATGCGTTCGGTGGAGCTCACACTGAGTTCTACCAAGGAAACTTGTAAGAGCCAGTGTGAGTTTCTTTTGATGACTTGCTTAATAATAATAGGCAGATTATCTGACTGCTTTTCCAGCCTCTTGCAATTGATTTGCTTTGCGCTCTGCCCATTTGGCTGTTCCAAGTTCCAGATTATCTGGCTGTAAAAGCAGACTGGACTTACCTGCATCATAGCTGTGCTTACAGAGTGACTGGGTACAAATGGAGATCTGGAGCTGCAATTGTGAGTCTTCATATCAAGCATAGGAAACCAAACTCCAGCTGAAATATATTTTGAAATTTAAAGAGAAAAATCTTTGATTTCCCCAAATGTGCTCTGTGTCTATTGGACCAAAGGAAGAAGCTGTTTTTGTAGATGTTTGAATAGTTAACCTGTTTCGGACATCACGTGTGTGAGAAGTTGGAGTGAGAGTCCCCAGGCAGAACTTACATTCAAGCATCATCTTTGATTCGAACTGCAGATTCCTTTTGCAACCCATACCTCTTTTTTGATATTCTTAGTTGAGCTATCACTTCATTATACCATCTACTTTAGAGATTGTTTGACTTGCAACTTCCTTTCATATGCATCTTTGTGAGAGGAAATAATAGGATAACTGTAAAGCTGTCATATAAACTAACTATTAAGAAGTGAACTAGATAATAACTTATGTAATGATTATTTTGAGAAAAGAGTGAGCTAGCGAGGCTGCAAAGTAGAGCATTTTGTGCAGGGTAAGTCACAGTACTAACACATCTTGCTCATTTGCCAAGAGGCATTAGGAGTAGATGATTCATGAGACAGGTCTGGAAGTGTCTGAAACTGGTGCAGAAAAAAACAATGTAAATAATAGGGAGAAGCACAAGTTGCATGCCGCATCTGGGTAATATCACACAGTCAAATGTCAATTAAATGAATTTCTAGTGGTCTCTTTCCACTGATACCTTTCCATTAGTAGGTCTAACTTCTCTAAAAAACAAAAATGAGAACACTCCAAACAAATGCTCTCTGCTGTGTACCATCCTCCTGACAAGCAACAGTTTTGACAGACTAGTCATGTTTTGGTGACAAACCAAAGAAAAGGAGAGTGATATGGCAAAACCATTCTCATTACACCCAGGAGATCTCTGCCTGCATGTGCATTATGTTCAGTGATGTCTCAAGTCAGCAGAGCATTTTACTTGAGCCTGTGGAGCATCACAGTTATGTTAGCTCTGCCCATGTATGCCTGGTTACTGTTGCCGTGGATAAAATATGTGAGTGAGAAGTTATCTTTAACTTCAGCCTCTTTTTGCCCTGCTCTGTTAAACTGTATGCTATGCAATATTGTGCTGCTTCTGCCAAGCTTTTAAGCAAGCACCTATTTGACTCCTTTTATCGCTAATTTTCCATTGCCTTAGAGCATCTGCTTTTTTCTTTTCTCCGCTTGAGCTGTGGTAGAGGTTTTAGGCATTTATGTTGCCACTTTTTTATCATTCTGTTTATAGATGGTGTATTGTGCAACTAGTCAAAAGCAGTGGTAGTTTTGAATGCATCAAGATGATGAGGAGCTTGAATAAATAAGAACTAGGTGTTTCATTTGCCACCATGAAAAGTCAGTCGATATTTAAAAAAAAATGTAAAAAGTAAAGAACAGAAAGTGTAAAAATAATAAACATGCACATCAGAAGTATCTGGAAACCATTGCTGTTTCTAATATTCTATGAATAGTTGCCATTAGTTACTATAAATAAGACTATGGGTCTTATTTATAGTTAGTCTAGCAATTACATCCAGCTTTTCTGACTGCAGTAGAAATACAAAAGATAGTAGATATGAAGAGATGACACCACTGCTACTTTGTAAAGGTAGATTCTCTGAAAATTCTATATTTAAAAAAGAAAATTAACACATTTCAGCTAGATTTATGTTATGAATTCCTATCTTGCCTCCTGATGTTCTCCTAAGTTCTGCTATTGTCTGGAGTAGTGACACATCAAATCCCATCATTACAACCTTTATGATTAGAAGAGAATAACTTCTTAAACTCAATTGCAAAAATGGCTATTTTCCAAGGCATTGATATTAGTGCAGAACATATTTATTTAAAAAAAAAAATTATTTAGAAAAATGCACAGAACACTCTACTGCCTGAATGAAAGGTAAAGCAGTGTGTAGTTGTCCTCTCTAGGTGGGAAGACATACAAGCAAGAAAGATGCAAATATAAATTTGTTATATGTGCACACGAATTCTACTCCTCTTTCAAAAGATAAAACACGGTGTACTTGTCTAAATACACACAGACACACCTTTACGTGTCTATGCTCATAGCTGTTTAGTTCAAAACTATCTTTCTCTCATGTTTGCTAAAATTGTGGTACAAAGGATGTATTTTATTTTTGCAGATGATGTGAAAGCATAACAGTTAGGGGGCTAATCCCTACAATGAGCTGTGAGAAAATCTGCACTGGGGGAGAATTTTCCTTGGACTGAAGTCTCCTTTCTGGCACACTTAATAGTCCCATTCCTTGAGTGTTTCTATCTTTCTAGGAAGATGCCAAGTGCCTCTTAGCTGTTTGCATTAAGGATTAGCTTCTGTAATGAGTATCAGGGTAACCAAGAATATTTACGGAAGCCTCGGCTTTTGGACATTTCTTTGACCTTTTCTTCTTTTACATTGCTGCTACTAATTATATCCCTGCTTTGGTTCTTGTTCTTTTTATGCATTTCAAGTAACTTGGTGTAGACTTTGAGGCAGCGTTGTCCATAAGTATGTTCAAAGTGCAACAGTCTCATTACAAATATTGTCCGAGGGAGTGATTCAAGACCATACTCTTTTAAGACCTTATTTTTTTACCAGGTAAAATCTCACTGAATTTAGGTCGGATGCAGACCCATGCAGTGATAACAGCTGCACAGAAAGTCATAAAGATGAAATGGTCTTTAAAATTCTGCATTTATGCTCTATTTTTTTTCCTTTATATTACTCACATGCAGTATAAATATGCATATTTGACTGCAGATCATGTGAGCTTGAAGCTCCAGGAGAAGTCAGGCAAGTAATTCCCTGGCAGATGGAATTGATGCTGGTGTCTATTCAGACCCCAAATTGTTGTAGCTGCAAAGAGGCAGATTGGACTCCAAAAATAAAAGGTTAGACCATTTGTCTCTTTTCTTTTGCTGCTAGACTGTGGGAGGAGGTAAAGAGAAGCATTACTAGGGGACTTTAAATCGAAGCTGTTTTATTGAATGATGTAGCTTGTGTCTCTGGTTCCATCAGCACCCTGGCAAAAGTTGGTATTTTAGAATAAATTCAGTTCTGTTCTCATCTTTATTTGGGTGTGGTGGGTTCTGCTTCTGTTCGATTCATAAATCCCCCTAATGAGAGTAATGGATTACACTCAGCCTTTTCATAAAGGAATCATTTGTAAGATACTTTTTGAAGAATTTCTATATCTTGCTGTTTTTCCTAAGAGAGTATCTGTGAGGGTTTTTTGGGGCCATTCTTTTAAATGCAATCTTTGGCTTTTACAGACTTTTGAAGAGGTGCAGCAAAGTGCCACATACAATATCCATAGTGCCCTTGTACCTACTAAGTAACTAATGAGTATGAAAAACAAATGATATGTAGAAAGTTAATGTTTGAGATTGCTAAAGACTAGACAGAGCTGGCTTAAAACCACTATAGTCTGCTTATGTTTGAGGTGACTCTTGCAGAAGTTGTCTATTTGGGGTAGTATCTCTTTTTCTATTTTTTTTTTTGGAATAAGTTTTGTATTTACTAATGAACTTGCAGTTTTAGCAGACAATAGGCATATTTTATAGCAGAGGAGATGCTCAGTGCAAAAAGCTAATCTGCTACTGCCATTAATCCTACTATTAGGGTTGCTGTTGGTAGCTATGGAATGGGAAATAAAAATAAATGAGAGGGCTGAATTGCAGGATTTTTCCTCTCAGATGAGAATCTAGATAATAAAATAGAAATATCCCATAAGTCTTTAGGGTTTTTTTGATTTTTATTTGAACCTTTGGCATAGTTTTGTTTCGTAGAAATTCCTCACTGAGGTTTTTTGATTTGCTATTGTCACAAATTGTATTTAACAATTACTTTTGTAAATTCCCATAGCCCTTTCTCCACCATTAGAGGACTAAAAATAGAAGTTGTTTCTGGCAGATTAAAATGTGCCCTTGATATTCTTTACAGTGTTTTCTTTTGTTGTATTATTTTTTTCCTCTCTCTAATCCCCTTTTTCTCAACTTACTCTGGGAACTTCTATGAGGGAAGTAGAGATGGTTTATAAAAAGGTGAGCAAAGCATGATGGGAATAATTATTGTTTTTGATTTAAAAGTCTTGCTGTTGTAATGCAACTGGACTATGAAGTATTTTGCGTTGAGATGCAAATAACACTGTAAATTCCTGGGCAAGTCAGACCCCTTGTAATCCCATAAACCCTATTATACTGTTATGCTTCCCTGGCAATTGCTCTACAGACATTAAAAAAAATAAAAATAAAAAAAAATATAACTTATAAGCTCATGATCTGGAAGAATATGTACATTTTCTTGTTGCTAAATTCATTATAACTTATACCAAAGAAGACAAATCAGTCCAGTGAGAAGTCCAGTGAGAAGTCTACCCAGAAGTCACTGGATAGCTCTCTGTTACTCTAAGTATGATCTAACTCATCCTTTTCCTTACGCCACTTCACCCATCATCTGAATTAAACTCAGTGTTGTAAAGACCGAAAGAAAAAATCAGAAATGTGAGAAAAAATGTTTCCTCAAAGATTTGGGGGTAAATCGAATACTTAGTGTATTCGATTGTCAAAGGATGAGAGAAACTATTTTTTTCTGACAGTGGGGCAAGGAAGGAATAAGCAGAAGTTGGTTTTATATGCATTGATGAAGTTGAGTGATAGAAGTGGTTATAAACCTGTTACGCGCAAGGAATTGTGAAAAGAGACCATGGGGTAAGTCTTCTGGCAAAGAAACCTGTTGAGTTGGGAATTAATGTTCTCTATTTTTTTTTCCACCAGTGCATGAGAGGAAAAGGTGAAATTAGCATAAGTATCTTTAATTAGGCACTATCTGGTACTAAAGAAAAGAGCCCTGTTACCTGCAGTTATTGCTTTACTGTTGATGGGGTAACCGCAATGACACATAATGATTTACTGGTCCTTAACTGACTGCAGTTGAAAACTCTACATCAGCTGAACATGACCTACAAAATATGTTAATGAGTTTTCACCCTATTTCTGGAAGGAATCAATAACCTGATATAGTTTCATCTTAGCGGTTATGACGGTAGTAGGAAAAGGAGGGTTGAGGAAAATGGAAAAGAACCTCAAATAAAATCTAAATATTTCTGTACCTCCACTCTGTAAAACCCAGGCACACTTTGTTGCCTCATGTGAACTTTTCTTGAAATATATCCCAATTATCTGTACTTCTCAGGTAATGCTAAACTTTGAAGCTGTCTTTTGTGAGATCTTCCCAAGGGGCCTGCTTCATTCTTGAGAAAAATGACTAAAACTTCCTTCAGGTTCTAAAAGTAGCTTCCTTGGACTCAGCCTGATAGTTTTTCTGTTGCTCTTTACTGCTAGATGATAGCTTGTGTATTTCCATAGGGGTCTGTGAAAAAAAAAGTTTAAAAATAATTCTAAATGAATAAATATTTTTCAGCATCCTTTTTTGTCTCTTCTTTGTTACTGCAACAGCACCTAAGCCGGGATACTTTGTGCCTGACTCTATTAGAGAACTAGGACTAGATGTTGTGCCTACCTTGCTGTCCTCGGAAACTGAAGTTTCTTGCCTATGTAAAGCCAGCTTAGCTCCATACATGGATCCGATTCTTTGTATTGTGGTGGAGTTTGGAGGCTCCTTGTGATGAACTGAGGATGAAGAGAATAACCAGTGTTTTGCTGGTTGTTTAAATATGCCCCTTTTGCATTTTCTGGGTCTCCTATAAGATGCACAATTCAAGAGTCATTGGTAGCTCACAAGATTGGGTAGCCATGTAGCAGCCTGGTACAGAGAGGTCTCATGCACTTTTGGCCAAACTGGAATTGAATCCCAGACAATGGTGGCAGCACCAGAGTTAGTTTATGCAGATAAGAATCTCTGTGAAAAAGCTAAACTCATTTTATGTTAACTTGGGTATTTCTGCATAGTGTGATTGTTTTTCAGCATAATGTAGTGTGGTATAGCTATTTATGTGAACTTGAAAAGTAATCCATGCAAAGTACCAAAAATGCTAGAGTTATTAAAGTGATGTTATAAAGTAGCATTTTGAACCATGACTTTTCAACTTTACCTGGACTTTGTTGTGTCCTAGTTCTACAGCAGCATTTTTCTTCAAACACAGCCCAAATCCAGGCACATGGTTAAGCATGTGAGCCCTCTTTGGCTTATGCTTTTGCTTATGCATGTAATTAGAGATTTTGCTTGATTTACTCAAAAGAATTTAGATCAGAGAACTCTGGATAATTCATAAATCTTGTGCATCAATGGTGAGGGAGAGGAATAATAACCTCTGAGCTAAATCCAGAGTTCCTGACTAGCATCTAAAGCTCAAGTAAATATCATTTCCAGGGGCAATCTTGACTGTGAAGTGGCTGAAAGTAGGGAGAAGATAGGGATTCCAGAGAGTATCTTTCATAGTATTTATCAAAGGCTTTTAAGGGATAAGGATCATAAAGAGATGTGAAGTAAGATATGAAAGAGGTACTTATCAAATAATATCTGTTTGCCTCCATTTGTGTTAGTTTCAGACAGTGAAGAATTGCTTTCCTAAGTTTGAAACACAGAAAAAAAAAAAAAGCTCTTGCATCTGTATTCAAAGTTTTGTTGTCCATCCCTCTCTGCATTTTAAATTCTATTTTTGTTTCCCCCCCGCAACAGTATCTCTCCATGAGAAAACAACAGTTTATAAGTGGAAAAAGAAAAAAGTTATAAATATAAATTGTCCTTTCGCTTCAACATATCAGCAGAAAACATGACAAGGAAGTAATCTTCTCGAGGTTGGGAGTAGTTTTCCGACCAGAGAGTCTGTTGAGGGGTATAGCTCCTTTAATTTGTGGTACCAGTTGATGTGAGGAAAGGACCAAAAGCCAATTTGTGATTTTATGTGTGAGTATAAAACTCATGGCATTATAGTGCTCTTCCCCATAGGGTAACATAACAGCAACTGATGATAGGTACTCACAGAACAAGTGCTGTTTGAGGTCAACATATAGTCATTTTCCTACTGACAACAACTGAATAAAACACCTTCTGCTATCCCCAGTGTAATACACAGGCAGCCTTTTGGTACCACACACTATTTCCTATAGACACAAAGGAAATGGACTTTGAATGTTCCCTGGTTTGTTTGTTTACCTAGTTTTACACCAAGCAGGCAGTAGATGAACGTTTCCCTTTCAGGACAGTTTTCCAAGGGTACAGCTTGTCCTCTAGTCCTGCAGCAATCTTAGCTGAGATGTGGAGTCTGTGTTTCATTTTGGACATTGAAAGCAATGGTGCTCTTGCTTATACCTGTCCCTTAAATCAACACCTTATTAAGGTGCTTTCTTATGACTGAGTTGCTGTGATTAGTTAAGAATCTCCTTCACATCTACTCTTGGCCTAGGCAAGACTAAGCGCTCAGGTTGCAGCAGGATTTCTCTTCCTCCAAGAAGTCTTGGGGCCCTGCTGTGTTGCTGGGCTATCACACATCCTTGGTAGTTTTTGTTTCTGAACTGTTACTCAGTGATTGCAGTTATGTTCAGTGACAGAATTGGGGATGGTTCAATTTGTGGGATTCTCATTTTTGGAGTTCATGTTGTTGGTGCAAAATTTCCCTTATATCCAAACTGAGAAACTACCCCAGTAGCAGTTCTCTGCAGTATTGATCTGGGAGATATAAGAGTATGAATAACTTCTCTTCAACTTGTAGAAGAAACTACTGGCATTCACCTACTTACTTTTAAAGCTGTTGCTGTTCTCTGACTTAAGTCTGAAACTAGTAAGAAGAAATGGTTATCACAGTGCTTCTGGGCAGCAGATCTCTAACCACTTTAAGAAAAGTGATAATTTGCAGTGGAGAAAATAAAGGCACAGAAAAGTGAAAGGATTTGTTTTATGTTACTAAGCCAGACTTAGTGAGCACAGTTAAACACTGGAGCAATGCCCAGGGAGTCTTCAAAACTCAGCCCTGAAAAACCCTGAACAACCTGCTTTAATTTTGATGTTAGCCCAACTTCTAGTAGGCAGCAGCAGCAGTAATGGTAGTAGTAAACTCCAACAATATCATGCTGTTCTTTAACTTCAGGGACAGGAATGAAAGTCAGAATCCTAGTGCTTTGTTTGGTCCCTACTGCATCTTGCCAGGTAAACACATATATTGTATTGAAAAAATGGAAAAATTAAAAAAAAAATATGCACGGTTATTTTCTGTTGCCTGAAATGATGTAGGAAGTAACTCAAGAACAAAGGCACAATTACAGACAGAACCAAACCAGCGAGCTCAATGCCAGCCTGTTGCTTGATACTGACACAGTACAAAGCTGATATAATAGGTGAAGTTGGTATGAAAGAAGTGTGACCGTGGAGCAGAGCAAAAGAGTATTTATTGAAGAGTCTACATAGAGACAGAGCAAATGCAAACCATATCCTGCATCTGTGAAATCCATTTGTGTCGCATTTTATAGACACACAGCTAACATAATTGAGTAATTCTGTTTATACAGAAATCATTCCTGCAGCTGGTTTACTCGATCAGAAATCTAATGTCACTGGTAACCATGGCACCATGCTCTTTGTACTTACCTGGTTCCTCACACTTGATTCTGTGCTGTTCTATAGAGATAAATAAATAGCATCAGACCTTTATCTTCATCTTTCTGGTGGCTTTGTATTAAGTGTAGCAGTCTGTGTGCTTGTTTCTGCTTCCAGAAGACTTTGGGCTGCTGCCAGCTGCCATATCATGGTCAGTTCACATGCAGCCCAGCACACAAGTGCCTCTGGGCTTGCATGCAGAGAGCAGCTTCTTTCTTGTATGCAGGGTTTCCTCTGGGCCCTGGGGGTGGCTGAACTATTCCACAAGGCTCCCCTGCAGTTTTTCTTACCCAACTACATTTTCCTATGAAAGACGCACAAATTCCCTTCCTAGAAGGTCCTGTTAGGTAGGCAAGTTACACACATGCCTTGCCCTTCACCTTTTTCATGGGTGTTTTATTTTGCTTTTTGTTTTCACAATGTGCAGTGGATTTCTGTGCTGTGAATCCTCTTTCTCCCTTTCCCTTGTTCCTTAATGGTACCTTGGTGGAAGGTGGTAAAGGTGTGTTTGAAACTGGTCCTCTTTAAGACTGAAGGTTAAGACTGAAAACTTAAATAGTTTGCACATGGCTAAAGGACAGTGGGTTTTAGCAAAGCCAAAGAAAATGTCTAGCACATAGAAGGAGCCCTGCAAGGAATGATTTTGAGATGCAAAGTTATTGCATCTTACTTTCTATTTTTACCAGTTTAGTTTGTGCCACTATTCCAGCATTATATTGTAAGTATTGGGGTATACAGCAAAAGCTGTTGGTATAGAAATGCTGCTTATAAGATTATATATATTTTCTGCAGCTATTTTCTTTGAACTTGTGTGTCTGCCATTGGCTGACAGAAATCAGGTCTTTCCTGAGGACTGCTTTAATTAAGTTGAACATTTCATTTAACAAGGAGAAATAACTACATTAGTTGATTATATTCTACTGAAAAAAATGGGGCTTTTACTGAAATAAAAGTAATATGTCCTTAGGTCTTGCCTTAAACTCAAGCCTAATATGTATAGATTAATTAGACAGTTGTATATAATGGGAAATAGACATTTATATATAATGGGAAATTTTGCTAGCCTTTAGCTGCGTTGTTATGAATACTGAAATACAGTGCATTTCTGATGGAATTATGCACATTGCTGCTATATAAATACCAAATGTCTTCAATGTGATTGATGCTTTTCATTGAATAAGAAGTATATTAATAGTGATTAAACTATATTACAGAAATAGAACATTTCCACAGGGTAGGAGGAAGAAACTTATGCTGGGTCCTGGGAACTGTTTCAAGCTGCTTCGAATTAATGAGTGAGAATTATTAAGGATAAACAATTTTTAAGGAGGGTGGTTATGCCAGTCTTGCAGACATTAGGCTCTAATGAGAGATATACTAGCAATTTTGAGGCTGCTTATATAACACCACACTTGCCACTCATGCTCTGTTTTCGCTTGTCTTTGCTTCTGAAATGTTTTACCTACCTTTAAGCTAGTAAGTAATGGAATTCCACGAAGATTGATGTCTGTTTAGGTTCATAATTCAGTGTCTACCATGTGAAATCACTTGGTATGAGGCAAAGGATAATTGTGCTTGTTCTTAGATGGTACGAAGAATGCAGAATGGTTTTGTAACATTTTCCAGTGACAGTAATAAATAATTTTCATATCTCCGTTTGTATATAGTATCTCTTTGGCTTGCACTGTAAAGTCTGGTTACCAAAAGCATTTGCTTATGGACTTTACTTAAAAGCCGTAGGATAAAGATACCTGCATTTTTTTAACATAACAAAGGAGTTTCCACTAAAATATTTATTGCAATTGTACTAGGACATGTTCTGCATTTTACTCATTGCATATTGTCATGAGGGGGTAATGGTAAGGAGATTTTTAGAGGAGCATTGAAGGAAAAGGCTGCAGACACTCAGACTGTGTTTCTTCTCCACCCAGTTTTAGATATCTATGAAGCACTGAGCAAACAAGCAAGAACAATATATTTTCAGGACTAACATATAATAACAATGATTTTATTAACTGAAAATAGTACTAGAGAAGGTAGAGATCCTGGAAATAATCAAAAGGGTAGTTGGAGCATGTTAAACCAATGTCCTAATGCCCAGGCAGTTTAAAAGAAGGGTTGGATGACTCCTGTGCTTAGAGAATAGATTGATTCATTTAGACATGATGGAAAAGGGGGCATCATTTTGCCAAGAATGATGGGCACCTGAAGCACGTAGGCTTAGGTCACAAATGGATGTTAGCCAACTTGATCAAGTTTATATGAATCAAACAACCCAGTCAAGCAGCTCTCCTCTTGCATTGGCTTCAGGCTGGCTGGCGCCATTAGCTACAAGCAAGTGTTGTAGGCTGAACCTGTCAACTAAAACCGCCTGTAAGACCAAGGAAGGCTTTTTTTGAAAGGATCTGCTCTTCTAAGGCCACAGATAGAGATCAGTGAGTAAGTTACGTTTAAGTTATCCTTCCTTAGCAGAAGCAGAAGACTTGGATCAGATGAAAACCTCATTATTACCATATGATTTGCCACTGGCAAATGCACCTGATGTCCTAAATAGCAGACAGCTTCTGAAGTTCTTCCCTCTGAAACTGAGAAGTGCAAGGAGTTGGTCTTACTATGAGATTTCACAAATTGCTCCATGCTGGAGCCCCAAAATGCCATTTCAGCTTGTTTCTCCCCAGGCTCTTTCCCCCATTACAGCCTTCTCGATTAGAAAAGCTGGTGCCTGCTCATTTCTGGAGACGACAAGTTTTCTGTCACTTAGTTTTGAAGATGAAAAATGAAACCGCACCCCACGTCATTCATTCAGTTGAACTCAGATCATTCTGTGGTTTGAAGCTAGTTTTAAAATAAGTATGTTTTCCAAGATTTTCTATTGATATCATGGATTGATAGCAAAAAGTATTAAACTGCTAGGAGAACGGTGGAAGTTTGGAAGTTTTCAAAACTCTCCTGGTCTCTACGGTAGCTTCTGACCAGCTTTGTGGGGTGTTTCTATTCTTTACTGCCTGCATAAAAATATGCTGAATTTTCCTTGCATTCTCTCATTAAAAGGTAAAAGTGGAAAAAGGTAAAGAATATAGATTTCCCTTTTCCTCTGCACAGGATTACCACTTGTCACTCTGTTATTCTGTAGCAGGGCTTAGTAGAAATCCACAGAATGGGGGAGCATAACATTAGCAGATGGCAATTCTTTTATATTCCTATGAGTAAGCACATGCAAACACACACACACACGCTCGCGCACAGGGTCAGGGATATTCCTGGTAATAGTTGCAAGATTTTCACAAATCATAGAATCATAGAATCATAGAATGCCCAAGTTTGGAAGGGACCTCTAGAGGTCATCTAGTCCAACCTCCCTGCACACGCAGGGTCACCTAGAGCACATGGCACAGGGCTGCATCCAAGCGGGTCTTGAAGATCTCCAGAGAAGGAGACTCCACAACCTCTC
>JAWLRI010000189.1:564127-578298 GCA_034781795.1 Crypturellus tataupa
CAACAACCTGTATCAAGAAGTTATCGTCGACACTCTGCAGGAACCTCCAGGACTGTTTGTGCCTGGCTGTATTATCCTTCCAGTTGATGTCGGGGAAGTTGAAGTCTCCCATGAGAACCAGGGCCTGTGACTGTGACAAAATAATTCATCTAAGAGCAAAACCAAGCCCATTCCACCAAGCCCTAATTCATTACATCAAAACAATGATTTAATTGTCTAGTAAAATTTATGAGTGGAACAACATACTGTCACCTGCCATCTGAAGTTGTTTTCAAGGAACTTTAGTCATTTTTTCCTGCTGATGCATGGACTGAGCTTTGAATTTCTGTATGTGTGTGGGGACACGAAAATGGACCCGCACAGGAGATAAAAAAGAGACAAAAAAGATGCAAGCAGAAAATTAAAAAAACATTCCATTAAACAGGAGAAAAACCTGTGTTTAAGATGTCATTTAATTATTTGCCGGGAATGCTGAATCCATTTTTTAATGGACTACGCTGAAAGAAAAATAGAGTGATGTAACCACTAGAGGGTACCCTTGCATTTAACATATAGGCCATTTCTTTATGTTTGATCCCAGTTTAAAACAAGTGCTATGTAGTAGAGACACATATAGTCCAGACAGATATTTTCAGAAGAGATGGAAAACACTCAAGGTGATTATTTTAAAGGTAGATGGGTATCTAAAGATGAAAATGTTTCCCAAGAGAAGTTTCAAAACCTCGTGGTGCCTGAGATAAAGATCACCCTTTCTCACCCAGGTAGCTACTTTTAATTTTTGTTTCTCAAATATCTAGTTGGTGACTGTTCCAAAATATATATTGTTTTCTCTAGGTTTACACAAGATATATGGAAATGATGCTGCGTCTAATTACAGTTGCTTTAGCAACACTCAGGAAAATTCAAGGAGACTTTTAAAATATACAGCCTTGGTCTAATTCCACAGCATTTTAATGTATGAACTTAGCTAGGACATCACTAATTGTAAAATGATCCTCCTTCCCTTGTGCTTAAATAGGAGAGATTTATGTAAGTAGGAGCATTTATGTAAAATAAAAATAGACTCGATGTTAATACATGGTTACAGGGTATATATTACTATAGTCTATTATTTGTAGGAAGGCAAATATAAAGTCTGATGAAATGCATGAGCCAACATATATGACTTGATCAGACCCTTAATATATGACAAAATATTGAAGAAATAGTTGAAGAGGAGAGGAAAAATTCTTGAAATGTGCTAACGAGAGTGCCAAGGAGAGATGTGACTGAGGTAGGAAAGGCTCTTGTGCCGCCCTAAAGGGACTCCATGGGAATTGTCGGTGGGGTCTGCAACTTCTAAGGGCCAGAACTGTTACAGATCAGAGAAAATTAGAAAGGTTAGTTGAAATACGTTAGGAATTGCCAAAGTGGGAAATTAAGCGTTCTGTGAAGGAGTTCAGAGGATAATTGGATGCTGTCCAGTGAGCAAAGGGACTGGCAAATTATTTCTCAGAAATAAAGACTAAAAAGTCTTGTCTAATATAAAACGCTATTTAACCAAACTGCATAATTACACAGATATAAAAATGTGCTGGGTAAATTTGTGTATGTTGTGTCATATCAAGGGTGACATAGCATATGATCACTGTTTGGGTGACCCTATGTTTTGTAAAATGACAGCAAAAATCCTTGTCCTGACAAAACAAATGGTAGTTTTCCAGTTAGTTTGACTGAGGGAGGGATCTCACTGCATTTTTGTAAACCAAAGTACCATGCAATGCATGATTGTGTTTAACTGGATGGCATATCTGAAGACAAGTATCGAGTCTTGAATCAGTTAGCTTCATTTCCTTGGTAGTTTAACACCCTGCATGGACAAAAAGAGGTGCCAGATATCAGTAATTTGAGTTTAAAACTAGTTACCTAGTTCTGAAGGCTCAGAATTTCTTAGACCTAGCAGATACAAATTTTATACAAATGTCCTGTCAAACAGGACTCCCAAATCCCTCTCCAAAGAGCTGCTTTCCAGCAGGTCAACTAGTCTGTACTGGTGCCTGGGGTAATTCCTCTCCAAGTGCAGGATGTTGCTATTCTTTTTGAACCTCCTGAGGTTCCTCTCTGCCCAGCTCTCTCTGAATGGCAGCACAGGCCTCTGGCTGTGTTTATTCCCCATGCTGTGTGGAGTTACATAGAGGCATTTGAGTTGGGCACCTAGTGTGCCTCTCTTTCTAGCTGGAACAGCTGGAACTTGACTATTTGGGCCTTCAGATGTTAAGGAGTAGGTCTCTTAACACTTTTTTTTTAAAAAAAATAACATATTTGAAATATACATTTTGTCTGTTCTTTGCTATTTCTTTTGGCTTTTACTTGGAGAGTTATCTGCAGCTATTATCATTTGGGTCTCCTCTGCATACAATACTTGACCATTCCTCTAGTAAGGGAGCAGTTCTGCTTATTTCTTATGGTATTTTATTTGACTCTTCTGTGTTAATCCCTTAGACAGAAATCCCTTAGATAGGGCTCAAAAAAAAAGGTGATACAACCTGTATAAGCCCCCTAGCCAAATGTAAATCTGCCATATTTTTCCCTGCAGTGAGAATTCCCACTTCCTTTTGGTGTTTCTTCTGCCTCCTAGCACTGGTGTATGAATAATTAAAAAAAAAAAAAAACATTTCCTGCCCTTTTTGTCATATGTTTTGCTTTGTTGATGAAGTGCTGAGTTAGAAGCATATTTTAGCTCATTGCCCACTCTTCTTGTGTTGTTATGCTGATGGCCTGACCACTACTGCTTCTCTCCAGTTGTGAAGATTAGTACATACAAGCTAAAATCTAATGCGGATAAGAAGTCTGCTCCATAGCTGGAAGGTGGAACCCAAAAGTTCATCTGTGAATTTACTTGCAGTGTTTCTTCTTTCTTTGAGACTGGAGAAAAATCTGAAGATTTTTCTTGGAAAGAGATAGTCCCAGAAGCTATCCTTGATCTCAGTGACTCCAGATGAAACCATTTTTTTTACAGGAGAATTTTTGTCTTAGTTAAGATTTTATCACCCAAATTTATATTCTGATCCAATTCTCTGCTGATGCTTTATATTCTTGCCCCAGAAAAACAGAGCATGGTGTTCCTTGGCTAGTTCTCTGCCTGCTCTTCATTTGAAGTGGCTGATGAGGATTGTTTAGTTCTCAAAATGTTTTTTTTTAAAAAAAAAACTCTTTTTGTAGTTTCTTGCACTACATGTTCATTATTTATTACACTTCATGCAATGTCTCTACTTTTAATTTTTCACCTCTGGAGCCAGGTTGCTTGGTGTAGATCCTGTGCTGAGAACCTGGTAGCCACTGATGAATTCTAGCTAGATTTCTTGACTTGGTTTCTCTCTTTTCATTACAAAGCTTTTGTGCATGAGACACCATTCAAATCCATGTAAAAGTGTCTGAGCCTTTCAAAACTAGGTGAATGTCTAAAAAGAAGAGGCCCAGAATCCAGAGGGACCATAGTACCTTTGGTCATTAGGGCAGTAAAACTGCTGCTGCTCCTTTTACAGGAATACAAGACCAAGTTGTTCATAGAGGTAGAGGTTAACTAGGGATATCACATCACCCCTAGAGTTCAAACTTCTTTAGGTATTTTACATAGCAGCATCTTGCTTTGGGTCAGCATACCAAGGTGCAGTGCAGTACAGGATCTCTTGTTGTATGGATCCCATACCCCATTGTATGTCACATTCCCAGATCCTTGAGCACCGGAGCTTTCCTGAGGTGAAAAATTGTGAAACGCACATTTTGCAGACCAACTATCTGTCACTTAGGAAACCCATGAATAATGCTGAGCAAGAAATAGACCTGAGAAGTTTGCAGTCTGCTCACAAACAGGCAAAGAAGTTTCTCTGAATAAATAATTGGTTGGGAATCACTCAGCCCACTCTGCTTGTTACCATATCTCTCTCAAAAGAAAAGTTCAGCCTTCTGGGAAACTAGTAACAGAAACAAGTTTTTGGAATAGACCCAAGAAGGAATGTTTGAATTTCAAGTCAATGAAAACAAAATATTATGTATTGAGTAGAAAGCAAAAGAAAGAACAAAAGGCAGACATTTAATAACATACCATTAAAATTTACTGTCAGATTGTCAAAGCAGGGACACTGACAAAGAAAGTCTGAAATATAAATGCCTCCAGTGGCATTATTGCAGTGAACTACTTCAGTGTTTATAAGGTAGTTTCAGTGATAGTGAACAGCTAGCTGCTAGCCCACCCATGTCTTGGCTGCAGCAGGAAAAGAAGAAAAAGTGGACCTGGAATATGCTTGTTCCACAAATCTATGAATGGTGGAGCCATCTCTGCCTTGCTCAGCTTTATAAAAAGGGCAAAGCCCTTCCTCTGGCTTGCTCTGAGGGAAAAAGAAGAGAGAATCTAAAGGATGGCAAGATGTTCTTTTTTCCTCGCATCCTGGGATTCACCAATGATGCTTGGGAATGGGAATATCGCAACCTACAAAAAGATTCTTGTAGCACCCCTGATGCTGAGGGGTGGTCCCTTGACCCATCTCAGAGCCCTTGTAAGCAGATGGGAGATTTTAGCACTGCCTCTGAAGACAGCATCGTGTGAATGCACATGAATGGTGCTGTGCAGTGGTCCCATGTCAGAAGACACCTCATGAGCAAAACTGAAGGAGAACTTATTAAAATGTGATGCAGCGAAGGAAGCAGCAGTGTGCATAAATAAACTCGACACTGAATCCTGAACACGAGTAAGACAGCTATGATTTCCCCAGAAATGTCCATCGGGAAGTTTATTTTGCTGCCTGCAGGACACAGTTTGAATAGAGCAGGGGAGATGATACCAAGCTCCACAACCAAACAGTAAGGATAAAATAGATGTTTTGCAGTGACTTCCTGAGTGAAATTCCTCTTTTTATTCCACTGAATAAGACAGAGTCTTGAGAAAAGAGTGAGTAATGATGATATCATTAAAAATGTCTTTGTAGGGCTTGCACACAAAAGGATCTCTGTAAAATTTCTTTGCTTTTCAGAGATTGTCATTGCAAACCTGAGATTTCACTAAGGGCAGACTACCAACTGCTGTCAGACTTCTCCTGCCCTGCAGAAGAAGTGCAAACTGGAGCAGGGGAAGCTCTGGCCAGCTCAAGCCATTATGTTATATCAGTTCATCGGAAGGACATCTACTAAGCGTAACCTCCTCATGCCAGACTCCTCCTGCGTGGCTGGTGGGCACAGGATGCAGGCGGTGAAAACATGCACACACGGCGTGTGGATGCCCTCCCAGAAAAGCCCTTATCTCCCCATACTTCCCATGAAGGAAGCCCAAGGATGCTTATCTCTCTAGGTATTGTAACTATCCAGCATAGTCCTAAGGTGCTGTCTTTCCCTTGCTAAAAGTGATTTTAAAGTGAGAAATATCACAGCTTCCCTTTCAGGTGTCAGACTGAGTTTGCAGAAGTGACAATTTGAAAAACTATCTTGTCTTTCTAAAGCACAGCCTTGAAAGAGGAGAGGGGGAAAAATGTGTTTGCCATTTGTGTTACATTTCAAAGAAAACCACGTTCCACAAAAGCCCCACTGTGCACAGTGAAAAATGAGGTAGATCTTCTGCCTTGTGTGAAATCTCCTGAAGGGGCAGGAGCCACTGTGCCACAGGAGCTTGTGGCAACATTAGCCAGCAATGTGCCCTTGTGGCCAAGAAGTGGGAGTGCCAGTGGAACCTGGTCCTGCATAAGGAGGAATGGTACCAGCAGATTGAGGGAGGTGATCCTGTTCCTCTGCTCAGCTCCGATGAGACCACAGCTGAAGTATTGGGTGTAGGTCTGGGTTCCCCAGGACAAGAGAGATGGGGAGCCCTTCTAGAGAGGGTCCAGTGTAGGGCCACGAAGATTCTGAAGGGACTGGAGCATCTATCTTATAAGGAAAGACTAAGTGAGCTGGGCCTGTTTAGTCTGGAGAAGACTGAGAGGAGATTTGATCAATATGTATAAATACCTGAGGGGAGAATATGGCGAGAATGGGGTCAAACTTTTCTCCATGGTGGGCAATGAGAGAGGAAGGGGTAATGGGTACAAATTGAAACACAGGAAGTTCCGTCTCCATGTGAGGAAGAACTTCTTTGCTGTGAGGATACCAGAGCCCTGGCACAGGCTGCCCAGAGAGGCTGTGGAGTCTCCTTCTCTGGAGATCTTCAAACCCACTTGGATGCCGCCCTGTGCCACGTGCTCTAGGTGTCTCTGCTGGAGCAGGGGGTTGGACTGGATGATCTCTAGAGGTTCCTCTAGAGGACTCTAGAGGTTCCTTCCAACCTTAACCATTCTGTGATTCTGTGATCATGTTGCTGGCCCCTTTCCTCTGTGAGACTGCCCCACTTACAGCTATGGGCATTGCCTGCTATTTCCAGTCCAGATAAATGAACTGAGGATAGATAAATATCAGGTCTTAACACAAGTTTCCTTCACTTTATGGCTACCTTATTTCAGTTATTACCAAAACAATTTTGGCATATGCATGTAAATCTATGGATTTTCCTGCTCTACGGTGTTTGTGGTGGCACAGCTTTGGTGCTCCTAAGTTTTGGAGTTTTAACCTGGCCCCTGTTTTTTTCCAGATTCTGGAGGGGAGTTGCATTTTTCACGCCTTCCTCCCCAAGGACGCTGGATCACTGAGAAGTTAGTGTGCTGTGTGTTACCTGCACTGTGTCCATTGGGTATGGTTAAATTAGCCTTTTGCTTTTAAATCTGCACTCATGAGCAGTTCTTACCAGAAGCTAATGGCTCTAGATTTGCCTACCAAAATGAGTTCTAGTCATCTTAATTTTTGAGCTTAAAGGTAATATGTGTATCCTGCAAGTCAAAGCATCATTCACAAGCCCAGGGTAAATCATATCCATTGCCTTGTGCAAGGTTTCTGTAACCTAAGTTTCTCTCCTCTTTTTTTTTTTTTTTTTAATGATTTTGTTTTACTAAGAGGGATAGTAAAACGATTTATGCTTCCAGTTAGCTGTTTGGCAATGTGATCAGTTAAAAGGGTTTTGGTATTTAGTTATTACAGAGCACTCATTCATTTTCATCACGTATCTTAAAAGATACCACACAGATAAGAAAACAGCATACCATAAGAAAGTCCTCCACTGCTTTTGTCTGTGTTTGACACAGCTTCTCAACAGCTGCTCCCCGAACTCTAGGTAGCCGGATCAAGCATTGGCTCTCCCTCATGTTTGCTTCTCGCCTGTGGTTTCTGCTTCCTGTAGATCCAGCTGCCTGCACTGCTCCTGGATGGGAACAGGCAGAAAGCTAATGGGAACATGCAGAAAGCTTAAAGCAAGGCACAAGCAGGATCCATTCTGTTGTTCCACCGTATGTGTGACAAATGACTGTCAAGCAACACCAGAGGAACAAGAAGCAGTCGTGGTATCTCTGATGTCAGAATGATGAAGAGGGAGTGCCAAGGAGTTCCGAAACAAATAATTCATCTTGGTTGCTTTCTAGGTACTTGAGCATTTCATTTCCTGAGGTTTCATCCAATTATCATTTGTTTCTTAATAATATAATGATTTCCCTGAACATAGAAGGAGGAAAAAGTAAAAAGAGAGGAGAAGCAGAGCATATATTTACCAGTCAATACCAAAAGAAAGAAAGAAAGAGAGAAAAAAATAAAAGCTATTAGTGGCAATGCTGTGATTTTAGAGTAACTTTCATCTGACTTACTTAAAATGCAGCATATAAATTAATGATAAATGCACCTTTCCAAAATCTCTCTGAGCTAGGTTCTAATTGAACTTCATAGCATCTGAATGGCAAAGGTATATATTTTAAACCTAATCTTTCCTATTAAGTCTCCTAATACAATTATTGTCTCAACCAGAAAGCACAATTTAATACAAATATTTTCAAGTAGAGAGGAACCGTAAGGACAGGGCCACTGGTGCCTCACTTGAAGGGATATGAAAGAAGACAAGATGTTAATTTAAGTATTTGTTGTAATTCCTGCAGACTACTTTTGAAGATGCTGCTCAGAGAAGATGCATTATGAACCATTGCTCCTCTCCTGTGTAGCCCTGAAATGTCAATATCTTGGTGCTAAAAAAGGGGCAGAAGAGCAGAGAGGGACACAGGCAGAAGAGCAGAGAGAGACACTGGCAGACTTTGCATGGTTGGGTTGTTGATTAAAGTACATCCTTGGTGGGGCAACTGCTGTAAATGTATTTGTCAAGTGAGAGGCAGTATCGTGCCTTTTACAACTGCACGGGCTCCTAAGAGTTTATTTTTGCTAAGTGCCCACAATAAGCACAAGTTGATGAAACTTGTTAATTCATGTTGGAAAACAGGGTTTTGAGGTTCAGCTAGGTTGCAAATTTAATTGCAAATGTAAACTTAGTAAATAAATTTCTTTGGATGATGAACTCTAAAACTTACACTGTGCTGTGTAGTTGTAATATTTCTTGCCTAGATTTATCCTGTGCTCTCATTAAACTGCTCTAAGTGTGCTTTTTAGAACCCATTGATACTTTAACTACTCTAATAAATCTAAATTAAGTGCTTTTCTGGGACAGTTATAGTGGAACCATTTTCCCCAGTAGGGAATATGTTAAAGAACTATGTTGGAAGAAATCAACTCTTACGCTCTGGTATGCTTTTCTAAAGACAGGGGAAAGCCAGGCCTGTGTTGGTTAGCACTGCAGATGTTCCTGGACTTTTGATTTCTGTTCTGCTGATTAAAAATTCATGCTAAATTTGGATGGGAGCTGTAAACAGTTACGTCTCTAAAGTGACACTGACAAATAGGGTTCAAGCTGTTGCCTTGTGGTCTATTACAGGCATGGGTGAGCACTACTACTTCTGGGCTCGATCTATCTTCTCTGCTTAGATGGGTATCCTTGAACGACTATTAGTTGTTGCATGTAATTCTTGCTTTTCATTAGCGTAAGAAAATACGTTATAAGACTAGTGTTTTATAATGGAATATGAGGGTTTTTTGAATAACCATAGCATAATCATATCTCTGGGACCTCTGTTCTGCATTTGTTTTGTAGGAAGTTGTCATCTCTAGTAACTGCCTAATGCTACACTCAACACCAATCCCTCTCCTCTAGTACTTTCAAGATTGACATATAGGTAGTTTGCACTACTGTAAATATATATTTTTTCAATTTTACTTCTAATTTTACCCTGAGACAAAATAATGTTAGTGGCTAATCAAAAAATCTCCCTAGATGTAAACTGTGCAAAAAATTCCTGCCCTCTTGAAATTACCAGGAGATTCACCACTTGTGTCAGTGGGACTAGGATGTCACACAAGATTTTCTTTGAGTTTTGGTATGTTTGATGCCTCAGTATTTTTTCTTAAAAAAGAAAAAAAGAAAAAAAGAAAGGCAGCAACAGAGAATACCACAGCCTTCCCATTCTCCCTAATAAGGAAATGATTTCCCGTTTTGTTGGTGACTAACACAGATTTCATCCTTGAATGTGTCATATTTTGCTACAAGGCAGCAAATACCTCGACCCCATCCTCCCTATTGCATTGCTAGAATTTCCATTTAAAAATGCTTTTCTTAAGTGGATTCAGATAGTTCTTCCTAATAATGGCATCAGTGTTACTATGGCTGCAGTTTTGCATTGGGGTTTAGAAGGCGAAAAAGAGAAATATTAATCCTCGAGTGGGTGCTATAAATTATTATAAAAATATGAGAAAAGGGAGATATGTGTTACATATCTAATGTATTTAATGTTTCATATTGTTTGAAATAAGTCTGTATTCCTTTAGACTTTTGTTCCTGAGATTGCTCTAGCAATATCTAATCTACTTAAAAGAGTCTGGAATCTGGTAAGTGTGTTGTGTTCAAGATTTTCTTAACTTGCGGCAGAATTCCTGGCTTTGCTGACATTAAGATTAATGCTTTTTAAATTCTTCAGTTCTCTTGTGCCTTTTGTTTGTCCTGAACTAAATTGAGGATTGAGGTACAGGAAATTTTAACTGTCATTATTTCCTAAGCCACTAAATTCAGGGCTGGGTCTATTTCTGTCTTTTTCAGAAAATGAGGCCTTTTTTTTTATGGCAAAGTGTCTCTTACCATCTTAACGCTAAAAGAAAGAACAGAACTTCTCGATGGGCATCTCTATCTCGGTGATTTCAAATGATACCATTTCTCACATCAGAACTGATGGGAAAATGACAGATCTTTCTGGGGAAATACTTTTGTTTACAGACATATAGAAAATAGTGAAAAATGATTACTACCCTTACTTAGTAGCTGCAGAATGGACTTGCTATACCTTGATTCACCAGTGATCAACACTGTCAAAAATATTCAAAAAGAATTAAAATTATGGATGTTTTCTGTAGGCAACAGTTAAGTAACTTCCATGATGTAATTGTTTATGAGTTTCTGATCTTCACATATGATTATAAACCGGCCTCTCAGCTGCAGCTGACTTCAACTTAGCATTTTTACCTAGAATAGGGATCTCTATCGTCTCTGGAGTGAACAAGGTATCTGTGTTTGTATTTCACTGTAGTATTTTGAAGACTTTTTCTTTGAGTTTAGACAGCTTTGAGTTTAGACAGCCAGCTTCATTGCTTTTTAATAGCATATGAGATAGGCTGGACTCTTCAGTGAGACCCCCTACATCTCATGGAAATGTTTTTTGTTCTTAGATTTCTTGTACACAGGATGATCTTCTTTTGATGGAGGAAGTTCTTGTGCAAATTTAAGATTTGAGAAGAGTTTGAACAAACGTGCCAGCAGGTAAACATACATACTGACATACTGAATGCACCAAAAGCAAAGGGGTCTAGAGATAGAACTGTGCATTCACAGATCATGAGATGTTGGCCAAAGTCTCACAGAAGCTATAAATAATTCATTTACTCCATAATAAATGACACAGTCTAAATAAGCAGGTAGGATAATTTGGAAATAGAGGGTGTTGCTTCTATCATCCTAATTAACAAGGTCTACAATTTATACTTTTGAATGGTTTTTCAATATTTTCAATATTTAATAATTGAACCCTTCAAGTCATCTAAGAGCTTAAATTGCCTGTGGATTCCTAGCCTTTAACACTGAGAAACTACTAAGTGGATTTTATATTTATATGTATATGTAGTGATCTCAGCAACAGTTTAAATTATAGTGGCACACTTTAGTATTTAGAAAATGTTTTAGCATTTAGTGAAATTTCATGCAATTTTAAACATGATACTCTTAGGAAGAGAATTATGTGGTGAGGTTGTCTGCAATCTGAGCATACTCTACTCAGGAACTTAAGAGAATCCTTTCAAGTGCATGTTACAGTACTTGACTCCAAAAGAAATTCTTAATTCAGACATGTTTTTTGCTTAGAAAGAAAGATTTTGTGTCGAGAGAGCATGTAATTCCTGGTGGACTGTGCTCAGTGTCAGAACGGGACACAGAATCCTGTTTAAGAGATGGAGACACACGTGCCTCCTACCACCTGGAGGCTGAGACTCGCAACCGCATGGAGGGCTTGTTTAAGGCTTATGCATGGTCAAATACCAGCTGCAAAGAGGGCTATTCATAAACAGCATTGTAGGGTATTCCTGGATGACTTTTAACTCTACCTTCAGTGCATTTTGGGAAGGAATAATAGGTATTTTGTTGAATATCTTGAAGTACAAGAAAATAAAAGAATGACTCTACAATCTGGCTTGTATTTAACCTTTTCCTACTTTTAAAAAGAAAGATTTCTGAAAGATAGGGTATATATGGTATATATGATTATTTGCCCATTTTAGAAGAGGGACAGGACAGAGGAAAAGTTTATATACCTATCTGTTTCATGTTTTCTTTTTTCTTTAAAAAAGAAATCCATGGCACTGACATGCTAGGGGGTCACATTTTCCTAATGTGTTTTTTTCATTGGAAAGATGGTAAAAAAGCATCACTTAAGAGCAAGCTGGTTTCTGTGACACTGGCTGCCACGGAAGTTAGAGCTATTAATTGCAAGGAAGAACAGAACAGGCCCTGCAGTTCCTGGGAAAAAAGTCATATTTAATCTTTAACTTTAAAGATTAACTTTAAGGAAGCAAAGCCTACAGGGTTCTGTTTTCTGTAAACAAAAATAAATCAGTACATCAGAAGATGGTCACTCAGATGGGAAAAGATGGGCAATCCTTTCCAGGGCTAACTTTCTGACTTAACTTGGTCCTTCTGAAAGCTCTGCTTGTCCAAAATTAATACAGAAAGAATTTTTTTTGATCACATTTCCTACTCCTTCTGCAACTACAAAACTCACAGGTGTGTGAGGTCTTTCAGTATTAGTAAAAGTCGAACAAGACAGTGTTGTTCCATAAATGTGTGGGCAAGCATGACTTCATAAATGTTAGAAAATCGTTATTTAAAAAAAAAGAGGAATTTAAACTGTTGTCCTCTTTTGCAAAGCATTGTGTTGAAAAAGCACATGATAAACTCAACATATCTGTCTCTTGGGAATGTCCAAAAAGCACTGTTTATATTGCAGAGCTAATAATTTCTATTACTTTTTTTTGGTACTGCAGTTGTTTCATGGTGGATCTGTGTTAATATATGGCCATGATCAAAAAATTCTTTGTGATTCTGATCACCTGAGCTTGTCCAATCTTGCTGAGAATGGGATTTTAGAGGACATTATTGAAATGTAACACCTTTACAAAGGTTTGATTTTCTTCCCCTCTCCTTTTAAGCAACTGATAAAAATAGTAAGATGTGGAAATTTTTTTTAGGTGTTAAAAAGTTTTTTAGGTGTTAGTTTAGGTGTTAAAATTCAGAATAGTGTTGCAGGTAAGTTTTAGGCTATGTGTAAAGTGGAAAAAAAAGTGGAAAAAGTATCTGGAACTATTGTGCAGAAAAGAACTGCACAATAGTGCAGTTAAAAGCTGTATTTAATACCGGAGCATTTGTACTTAGATTCCTGATTGCTGCCTTTAAAACTTTCTCCTTGAATATAGCTTATTTAGTGAAAGAAAGAGGAGTATTTCTTCATTAGAATAACTTCTGGTTTGTAGCCCTGATAACCTCTGAATATTTTGAGTTGTTCAGTCGCTTGAGAAGAGGATGTTAGCGACCATTTCTTGTGCCTGTATCACATTGAGTTCGAAATAAGTACTAGATCATGTTGGTACTGTCTGCCAAAGTGATAGGAATATATTTGCACTATGAGAAATTCTGCTTTATGCTATTCTGCAGATGTAAAAAAAATTCTTAATATATCCATTAAAGAAGATCACAGTTACTTATTTAAGCAGGAAACTTCTTGTGTATATAGTTGCATACTATTGTTACTTTAAAACTTACAAAATAACCTTCTTGGAGAAATAGCACAAGGAAATGGCTAAAGAATTCACAAATATAAGGAAAAGATGTAGTGCTAGGTCATCAGCAGCTGGATACATTAAATTTTAATGGCTTTGAGAAAGGCAACTGCCTCATCTTTGATTAATAAAGCATTACATTAAAAATGATCATCTATCATAATAATAGAAGAATGGAAAAACATAATTAGTTTGTTTCCAGTAGGTTTATCATATTTGTACATTAATTGAGTCATGCAAGAGTGTGTTTGCTATATTATAGAAATTGAGAACCTCTGTTGGGATAGGAACACTTTGACATATACTCAGGAGACAGTTTTTCCACTTAGCTTTCATTCCTAGTGTTTCATGCAAAGTCAGCAATGTATTATAAGAAAAACTATGGCTATAAGGAAGGCATTTTAGATTTGATATTAAATCCGTGATCCTGTATCTCTATAAATATTAATTTCATGCTTTTTTACTCTTTATTTATTGACTGGATTGACCTATTTTTCAGGGGAATTGCCCCACCAACCAGCCTATCAGTTAGTGGAAGCTGATCCACTATCTGAGAAAGAGAGGTCTGAAATGGCTGCTGGACACCTGCTTCCTACCTACTGTTGTAGAAAAAAAACGTTGCAGTTTGGAAGCCGTAGTGGTGGCGAGGTGCGGGGGGAAAGGATATATCAAATCAGTATTGGATACTGTAGGTCCAATCGCCTTGCTAGGAGCGAATCGAGTTCCCAAATAGTGTGATCCACTATAAGCTCGACTCTGGCAGCATCGGATTCACGAACAGTCTGAGGACCGTAGGTCCGACCACCTTCCTAGGAGCGAATCGAGTTCCCAAATAGTGTGATAACACTATAAGCTCGACTCTGGCAGTATTGGATTCACGA
>JAWLRI010000189.1:583816-619885 GCA_034781795.1 Crypturellus tataupa
GCAGGGGGGTTGGACTAGATGACCTCTAGAGGTCCCTTCTAACCTTAGGCATTCTATGATTCTATGATTCTATGATTCTATGATCTCTCTTTGGTATAATCCTTTTGATCTCTATAAATTAGGATGGCATTATAAATGGCATTATAAATGGCATTATTCTGGCCTGTGGCAGTCCATTTAAATTAACAAATATATTTTAGTTTATATATTCAGGGCCACACAGCTTCATATCGCAAATATTACCACTTGCTACCTGACCACTTGAGCAGCCAAGGAGAAGGAAAGCGAAGTAACTGTCAGTGGGTTAGAGTGATACCAGATTATATGGAAATAAAAATAAAAGAGAAAGGGGATGTGATTCAAAATATTTAAAAGATGCCTCATGTGTAAAGCAGTGAAAAATGTTAGAGATTTAGCTCTTTTGCTGAACACACATTCATTTTCCTGTTTATATTATATAAAATATATTTCCATATCAGGGGAGACCCCTAAATTTTGCAATTGTTTTTCTCATTGTTTTTTCTCTTCTAGTATAATACTCAAAATTAATTTCATGAATGTAATTTTCTTTGATGCTAGTGGTAAATACTTGTTCACGAAAACACATGAGGAAGCCATTTTTTCTGAAGACCTAAAGAGCCATTAGCAAGAGTTCATAGAACTATTCTAATAAATAGAGTAGATCCAGATTGACTGGATCAATCTTTAATGTAAACCACAAGAACAGTCATAAAGTAGACTCAGTTTCAAAACAAGTAGGTATAAATAAGTAGGCATTGCTTTAAAAGAAAACAACGAAAGACTTGATTTTGATCAACTTACCATAGACAGTTAATGATAGATAGTTAAATGAACTAAAAGGAAGGAGAATGTAAAATCAGAACTTTTTTTGTTGGTGAAAACAACAAATTTATTATGGCTGAGAAATGTCAGATGTGAAATTATAGCCACACTGAAATTAATGGTAAAACTCTGCTTTCATGGGAACCATATTTTAACAGTATTATGTTGTTGCTAAATGTGTCATATATGATGATCTTCCTTAAAGCAGTTCAAACCCATAAAAATTAGACGTATGTGTATGTAGAAATAAATGCTTATAGAATGTTTGTTTTGTAATATCCATTTTATTTCTCTACTGAACTTATGATACGTGCTTTTTTATGGTGCTCATCTCTATCATCAGGACTTCATTTCCATTTGCAAAATATAAATATCTACAAATATCTGAGGAAAACACTCAGTATGTGATTCTTTCCAGCATTTCAAGATTATAAAGTATAAATAGTGCATTTGTTGTCATTTTTCACACTTCTCAGGATACCATCGGCAAACACCTGGGTGGGCATTTCTTGGTAAATGTACTGATCTTTTCATAAACTCTTAATGGGGGGAAAAACCCAGTCTCATAGATTATTCACCAAATATACCGTGAAATAATTAGGGAATAAAATATTTGTGTTGTGAGGAGGGAGGAGAAAAAAAAAAAAAAAACAATTTGGTCAGCTGGTGCATGAAACCTTCCAAAACAGGAAGAAAGTAGACAATGAGATTTCAGACATCCATGTGAACCCTTTGAGCCTGCTCTTAGCCTGAGCAAACTTTTGCATAAGGACCAGGATTTATTTCCACAATCATTTTTTCCATAAGATTCTTAGGAGAGTTTTGAAGCTCATGTCCATTCCTCTTAGGCAATTACTTAGGCAATTTTTTTTTCTTGCCATATATATCCATCTACCCTAACGAACCATTAGTTAAACAGCTCTCTCTTGTTCAAAGTTGTGGTGGATCTGCTACTTCATTGGTCTTCGGGATTAGTCCTCTATGTCAAATTTAGTTCTCCTATCTAAACCTAGGAGTCTGTTATACTTTATATTTTAAAAAATATAAAATATATAAAAAAATTAAAAATATCAAAAGTGGAGTATGATGGCTTTTTTTTCAGTTTATTCTCTTTTTTAAAATTTGAAAAAAAGCAGGGAACAAAAATCAGCCTTTTCATTATAAGTATGTTAATGGTAGCTCTTCTGACATTAAATTGAGAATTAATGAGATAAGTTTATGTTGCATTTTTTTCTGTGACCTCAATTAAATAACAGATATTTTTAATAAGAACTCTGCCCCAAAAAAAGCACACCTTTACTTCCATATAAACTGGACTGTCTTGCATTTCCAACCTAATGGTTTCATCTTTAACTTTCCCTGTGAGAGAGGCCTATTGACTTTTTCTGTTTTTTTTTTTTTTTTTTTTTTTTTTTGAAAGACTGCTCTCTACTGTCAACTGTTGCACTCATGCTATAGGGGAATACCAGTGCTTTGCTTGGATATTTTTTATTAGAAAGTAGATGGAAAGTACAGTTTATAATTAGCAAGGAAGAATAAAGATTTATCTCTAGTTCAATGACATGCAATGTCTGATGTGCTCCATTCCCAAAGAGCTGGCTAAATGTCGTCTTCTTATGGAAGAAACGTTATTAGAATTAGATAGCTTTTAGATGTGAAATATAAGCTCACTGAAGTGTATTTTCAGCATTTGCATGTGTTTAGAATCTGAGTTTACAAGCTCAGATTCTTTTTCTGAAAGTTCTGTAGACACAAGAGTAATGAGACACAGCTGACATTTATTGAGGACTGAAGCTGCTAAGTGATGAGGGTTTGTTTGAAGGTTTTGTTATAGCACCTAATGTAGTTGACATATTTATTTAAGTTTCTTGATAATGAATTAGTAACAACTAAATGGCTTTTCTTGCCATTTGTTTGCCCATGTACACAATATACCAATTAGTTTTCTCTCGTGAAGATCTGTGGGATCTTCAAATTCTGAGCTAATGCTACCAGAGTTCTGGGAAATCATAGGTTGAGCCCAATGAATGTACATGGGAGGAGGCGAAAGATTGATCAGAAGTATTAGGAAGGATATTTCTATAATTAAATGAAAATCTAGTGGAAGGAGCTGGTCAATTTTAAGCCCTAAGTTCTGTACAATATATCCTGATGTTTTTCCTAACCTTAACAAAACCTCTTGGGTCTAAAAATCTGGGCTAGAAAGTGCATCTGATAACTTGCTCAGGTGGCATTTCTGTACCTTGTTCTTCTGGGCAGGTCATAAATAACACAAAAACAGCTGGACTGGTGGTTAACTATTCACAATATCTCTGAAATGGGGACCTTAAAGTTCGAAATACTTCACATACATTATTGGAAAATAAACATACCTGTCACTAGTAATAGCAAAATCTACTGACTTCCTGGAAGTTCTAATCCATAATAAACACTCCGAATTCGGATTTAGCATAAAATCAGATTCTTGTCTGGATAAACGACGCATGAAGGGTGCATGTCCAACTGCAACCTGGCTTAGGTATAGGGCGGGGAATACATGGGTATGGAGCAGGTCCTGGACTTGCTTTTGCCTTTCATGGCTAGTTAAGAAGCTCCTGTTGAAGATCCCTGTTTTATCTCTAGAAGTGCAAGAGCAAGTGGGACGGAGCGGGGAAGGAAGGAAGCCCACAATGTTTGTCTTTATTTGGGAGGTTTTGTTTATGCCCTGTGGATTGCAGTTGATCTTTTCCATCACTGACTGTAGACCTAGTAGTTGCACAAAGTCCACTGAAAATATTTATTTGAGCATAATAAGCATCACTTATCCCTTGGAAAAAAAAAAAAAAAAAAAAAACTGCTGGATTCCTGCTGCCTTTTTCACAAAAATTGGAAAGCAAAACTGGAATCTGAAAAATTTCCGTGTAGGAATTTCTGTCAGTGGCCTGAAAGTAGTGGCCCATTCCTGAGGTAAGACCACTTCCTGTCTTCCATATTGGTCTGTATCTATCAAAACAATTAGTTTTTACACATATGCATGTATATGTTTATATCTTCCTCAAGAACGTGATCATGATTTTCCATGCAACTCGTGATTATACAAAAAATCTTCATCACCAGGTTAAAATGATTGTAAGTAAACACATGAAAAAATCAGCATGATATTGGTGGAAAGCAGTTCACGTTGAAAGATGAAGGTGCATCAAGTCAGTCTCTACCAGCACTCTTCTGATATTCAGAGAAGCTTAAGAAACTGAACAAAATAGTTTTGAGTTGTGTTTTTTTTCTTGCATGTTAGGTCAGAAGCCAAAATAAAGAGAAAAAAGAAAAAAAAAAACCTTGCAGAGTCCTGTTGGAGACGATGCTTGACTCTCTTCCTCTGCACTTCAACCAGATATCGAATTACTTTACATTGCCTTTTTTGCTCACAGCAGAGTGAAAGAGGAAATCTTGCAGATATGCCCCGGAGACTTCTAAGGTGTTCTTAATAACCCAGAATAATAGTTATTTCAAAGCATTTTCATTTCTTTTATGGAACAGTGTGCATGCTGTTTGTGGCCTTTATATAAGTCTTTGTACAGGGTGAAAACAATCCATTGGTTTTGAATGTATGTGACTCTATTATTCCGAGGAATCTCTGGAGATAACCTGAGGCATAACTTTGAGGACAACTGATTTCAGCTGCAGTGCAGAAATATGACTGCTGGTGGTGACCATGCACATGACCTTCATTTACATATTGGCTTTCACTAGGCTTCCCAAAATCTTGAACTTTTTGATTACTGTGTAAGAAATCTGACCTACAATGCTTAAGAATAACCACTGTCTTTAGTAGAGATATTCAGTCACTCTCTCAGAAATTACTGGTAAGGGAAAAATACCTCGCTCCCAAAGATGATTGATGTTTGTCTGTACATCCAGCCATGTTTTTTGCATCAAACAAAGATGATGCAGATATATTGCAAGTACTTTGACTCCTCACCTTCTCACCCATGTTTCCAGAATTGCACGGATAGTTTAAGAGAGATAGAAACCTTTCCACACATGTGAAATTTGGTAATGCATGACACTACATTCTCATCACAGACCTCAACAACCTCAAGCTCGTGCAGCCTCAAGCACAGGCAGTTTTGTTCTCTGATACTAGAATCAGCTCACTAACTTCAATGGGAGTTAGTTTCACACATCAGCATTTCCTTTTATTTGCATCCCTAGATCATGAACACCATTTTGAAGTCTGTCTCTCTGACACTTACTGGTGTCAGGTTATCTGGCAGGTACCTTCTGTGTGAACCACTTCTGCAGGTGGAACAGGAGGCAGACCCTGAGCTGTGCAAGAGGAAAAGTCAAAAGGAAAAGGTCCCCACAACTCAGCTTTGCACAGTGAATCCCCTAGCTTATAGAAGCTGTTATTCATACTGTCTGTTTCATTCTTACTGCATGAAATTAAATGAATGAAAGATTTGTCTTTCTTCTGCTGCTATATTGCCCCTCACAGCGAGGCACATAATGCCATTCCTGCAGCTACAGAAATGTGCCTTACACAACAGCCGTGCTCTCAAAATGCTTAGCTAGACAATGGGAGTGTTCCCTTGCCCTGTGCTTTACTGCTAAGTGCCATCTTTTTTCTTCATTCACTTCGGGTAATTAGGATATAGCTGTCCACTGGACAAAGGGCAGTGCTTACAGAGCTTCATGTACAGGGGGATAATCTGATATCTTATTAGGGTAGAGGCTAATAGAGAGATACCTATTGAAACCTATACATTTTAAATCATGATTTTTTTTAAAGATGCAATATATCACCTCTGTCATCACTGCTAATCTGAGATATCAAATGCTCCAGTCAGCCTACACTCCCATTTCTCTTCTAATTTATTAATTGAGCAAGTTATAAAGACAAAGAATGTGACCAGACAACACTTTGAGGAACTATTTATGTGATAGCCACAATCTGGCATGAATGAGCAAAGAGGATAGTTCAACTGTCCTTGGAGTTAATAGGATGTAAATTCAGGGACTTCAGTGAAAGTGTGGCAAGATAGGGTGTGTGAGGGCAGAGGCATTAACGTAAGGTTAAGGTAGAATACGTTGACTTTACAGGAGTTAAATAGGGTTGTTTTCCTATTTTTCACTCTGATTGTAGAAATGTATGCTCTAGCCTGACCGGAGACACATGTACCATCTCGCTGATAAGTTCCTGTCAAGAAAGTCAAGCAAATATATTTTAGCAAGATTTGAACCTTACTTTATAAATCTGCTCGAAAAATAAGTAAACATACAAATAATCACATGGTAATCACCCACTGTGATGTTTCTAGCAAATTTTATTTGGGTGCTGTTAAAGTAAATATTTTGTTCCAAATAGCACCAAGGTCCAGATATACAGACATGGACATCTTGTTTAGTTATGTTTTCAGGGGTATAAACATAAATAATAAACATTCAGATAAGGTTTCAAAACTCTTTACAAAGACAGAAAAATAATATCTTCATTTGCACATGGACAGAACTGTAGAGGCACCTGGAGTCACAAAATGACTGTATTAGATTTGAAACCTGAGCTTACTGCCAACTCAGATTGAAATGTATTTGTCTCAGTTCAATCATAACTTGATTTTCATCTCCAGATTAATGTTCTGACTTAATGGGTAAGAAGGTCCAATCTTTCTAATAGAAACATTTTTAATCACATTCACCTTCTTTATATAAGATGCACCTTTAATCACTTACAATTACAGGAGTTACAAATGGTGAGTAATTGTGCCACTGGGCTGTTAAGATAGCTTATTTTTCTTTCTAGATCTTTGATGCTCACAGCTTTTCTACTCTTCATTAAAACACATCTAATGTTGAACAACTCATCATGATAGTTGTCCCAAATGGTTCCCTGTATTATGAAATTTCTGAGACTGTCTCTGGGTCTCTCTGCTTGGTAAGGAATCAGAATCTCCTATCTGAAATAGCACGGGAGTCACTCTGGTGCTCCAGGATGTTCTTTTTTTATTTATAAACAACCTGAGGAGCCTTTTTCAATAGCTCTGCTGTTAGTGGCCTGGCAGTGGTGTAAACATTGCTTAGATTGCTATAACAGAAAAGAAAAATGTCTTTACTTGAAAGGCTTATGGTAAGAGTCAGTGTCCAGATTCAGGGATTTGCGCATCAACTTGAACTTCCTTTGAATTAAAAAAAAAGAAAAAAAAGATGAATCAGAGTGCACCTTGATCAAGCCTTAGTCTTGCTTTGAGAGATATGAGCTTGGATTTTGTTGTCCATAGTGATCTAAGAGCAGGTGACAGGCTGCCTTATGTTCCTATGGAGGACTAGGTCACAGAGTGACATGTAGCACTTCATAATCTTACTTCAAGTTCCATTTTAAAATTGTTGTCTTCTGCTCTCTCACTCTAGCCCTTCCTTGGAACACCCTGTACTCATTTAGAACAACAGAAAATGTGACTTTGACTCCAAAACAAACATGAGGCTGTGAGGGAAATAATTTCATCTGATTGCATTAATATTTTATTGGAAGCAGTATGACAAATTGCGGGTTGATTGCAAACAGCAGACAATCACTGACTGTACAAAATCCTGGCACTCATTTGCCACTTTAGATGCTTTAAGGAGCCTTTCCAAATCTGCAGGAAAATAGTTCAAACTTTTTTATTTTATAATTTAAATTACATCACTCAATAAGCTATTTAGCTGATTGTAATTATGAAAACACTGTGATATACTTACTAAAAACTTGAAAGTCCTATGACAGTGCATGTTATTAATAGACTTATATATTTTTCTTATCGTTTTCATTAATAGTAATTTATACCAAACCATTGAGAATGTAGCAATCTCCTCTCCAATGCAAAAAAGCATTAGCTTGTCTCAATCAGATTCTCCTCCCAGACTCTCATTCAATGAAAAGATTATTCATGGGTTTTTCTTTATTACACATTCAATCAAAATTACTGTCTTAATTAGGACATCTTGATTTAATATATGCAAATGCATTTTTTAACAAAAACCTTCACTATTTATAGAATGACTTCCAATATTTTCTGAGAAGCTGCAGTCATTCCTTATTAATGAAATAAATTGTAATCCCCCAAGCAGATGCTTTGTCATTGCAGACACTGCAGATGCTTTGTGCTTTGGCAGTTCAGCTCAGTGTGCAAGTAAAACCAACCAATGAGCCCCAAATCCCCAAACCAATATTCTGGTGTAGGTGGGGTATCACTGCTATCAGCTAGATTATATAAACTAGGCATCGGTTTATTTTTCAACTCTTGTAGACTCTAAGGTGGACAAACAGCTTCTACCAGGGGTGCAATGACGTATGTTTGACAACCTCAAACTAAAGCAGTGCTTTATGCTGTAGCATAAGCTCTATGACCGTCTTCTGTGTTTTCCTAGAGATGTAGTAGAGATCAAAGAAAAATGTCTCAAGATGACATAAGAAACTATGTGCGAAAAGAATGTCTGAGCAAACATTTATAGTCCTAAAAATAAATCATTTTGACTTTCATAACTGAATATTTAAATAAATATTCTACTGTGGCCTGCATCTGGGATAGTTTAAAATCCGTATTATAATGAAATTGCACTTATCATGGCTCACAAGCTCTACAAAAGGGGCATTCATATGGTTTCACTTTATTGGGTGATAAAAGGCTTCTTTCACAGATGGAATATATTTTTTCACATGTTTATTCTTGTCAAGTAAAGTAAGCTTAAAGTCACTAATAATTCTTAGTATATTGTTTTGGAGATATTCTCTATCACTGACTATACTCTAGTGCCTAAACTAGCAAGCATTAGTCTGTTATGTTTCCATGCAAAGTAACTTCCAGCACCATTGGAGCATTTCCTGTGTTCTGTGTTTCAGATTCTCAAAGAATAGACAAACAAGCCAAACTTTTTTGCTTGATTCAGTTCTTAAGATATTTTGAAAGATGCAATCAGCCAGATTTTCTGGGCAATATAAGGATAAATAATCAAAACAGGGGCAGAAAATAAGTTGAAAATTTCTATGCTCTTAGAAAATCTGAAAGATATAAATGGATAAGGAGCAGAAAAAATTGCTTTGGAGCTGATTTTGGATTTGACAGTCATTCACTAATCAGTCAAGAGCATAATAAGTTGTGCAGTAAAGGCTTTACTATCATGCTGTTAGGAGTATGTCTCCTACAAATCTTTTAATATGTGTTTCTGAATTCACTTTATTGCACCAATTTATTTTAAAACCCTTCAAATACAAACAAAAGAAAAATAATAGAGGTACCAAAAAGCAAAAGGACCAACTGAGTAGTTAGGAATGATGAATAGTAGTTATATTCTCATTCTTGCATCTGTAAAAGCGAATGCTGTGTGTTACAAAACCTAAACCTAACCTAACAGTACTAAACCAAAATCTAAATAGTACCCATAGGAAATTTGCAGTCATTTTAGTCATTTGCTTGAATTATGCATACAAGACTATATCTGCTAACTCAACTTGGATTATTGCTTAGGGACTAGCATAAATGTAAGTATATTATTAAGATGGATAAATTGCACCCAGTAGTACAATTACACACATCCCCATTTGCCCTCATCAGTCTTATCTTTAGATGTAGGCTTAAGGTTTACAGAGACTCTATGCTCCAATCACTGTTATTCACCCATTTAATAATAGATCTGAACAATATGGGTCAGTGTAAAGCATGGCCGTTCATTATTCTTTCATACACTATCCCGATTTCTTTTCCATACGAAGATCTATGCTGATATAGTGAGGGACAAAAGCATGACATCCACAGACAAAGGCATACGTGATACGCACGGGGTATATATTTCACTAATTTTTTTTTTTTTTTTTGACTGTAGAAGTTCTGTGGAACAAAACTATGATGAAGAGACACAACCTCAATCATGAGATGCACTTTCCATCATACTGATTCTTGCCCATCCCTATACATGCTCTGTTCTTTCCTCCCTTTTCACTAAAATGTCAGTACTTGCAAAGAAATAGTAGTGTCAGGTTTACCATCATAACATTTCTAAAAAGTCAAAATAAATAACCCACTTTTTGAAAGGTAGCTTCACTGCCTAAGCTTCATAAAATTACTGTGCAAGTGTGCTTAATATTCTTCATCCTACATGAACACTTGCAAGATCCTCGTGGAGATTTGTGACTGTCAGGTACAAAGCTGTACCCTGTGCTGTACAAGGCTCCTGTCCTTCATTATTTAGTTGCCTTTTAGTATTAATCACTGTTTCAATAAGTCAGGGGCAGAGGACCCTCGTAGATGTAGGGAATGAATGTAGAAATACCTTAACTTCCAGCCAATAGGATTCATGTAAATTAGGATAAGGATTCATATAAAGAGAACGTTTGCTCTAGCAAGTATTCAAAATAGACGCTAATGGCAAGATTAGGCAGGAGTATCAGGAGATAGATTTTTAAATTACAGTAAATGAGCTAGGAAGAGTATATTGTTTATGCAGGATTTACTGGCTGATGCTTTAATCCTTTTGGCTAGACTTAACCTCTGGTATTTTATCTTCTTGCTTTTTACTGTTTTAAGTTTTCTTACATCTCTCCCATAGAATAGATTAGTTCATTTTTCTTGCAGCTGTATGCAGTCAAAAGGGTTAACCATGAAAGGGTTGTGTGAATATGTGAGAGAAACATAAGTAATAGTTTTAAAGTGCTTTGTAATAAAATGGCAGCAAAACTCTAAACACCCTAAGCTACTCTATTTCTCTATTTAGGATTATGTTCCCCACCACACACCAAAAAAAAAAAAAAAAAAAGGAAAAAAAAAGCAACAAAAAAAAAACACTCAAATGTTTTAAGTATTCACAAATAATCTTAAAACATATCTGTCGACTTTGTTTTGAAAAGAATATAAGCTTTGCAGTGTTGGGGAAAAAAAATAGAAAGCAAACAGAAAAAAAGCTTTCAGGGTGGAATTGAATTGAATTGGTTTGGTTTTTCTGCAGTACTCCTTGGCCAGTTTTTAGATATGGGTTGCCTGAATGGCAAAGGTTAATGAAGTTCTGAGATGAGGAACATGCAAAGGAGACCACAGAGAATTGTTTTCATGGAAACTCGGTGTAAAAGTTTAACATCTTGTCAGCTTTGTTTATTATTTAATGGAGTAGAAGTTATTCTATGTCCACAAACTTCACATTATATTTGCAGTTTTAATATTATTTGCAAGTGGTATTCCAAAACCTTACCATTAATAAACTCGGGTATTAATATAATCATTAATATACTCAGGTATTAGAAAACTCTGCTAGTCCCGTGTTTCCCACTTCCAATAGCAATGCTCTTCCAGTTTATGAGCATCCCTGCTGTAGCGCAGGAGTAATGTGGCCTCAAAAACAAGTGTCTTCTACAGGTCACATTAGGCTAAACACAAAACTGCTCAGTTAAGCAGTGGAGAGAAGTACAGAGATGCATTTAAAAATTCTTCCACTGTCCCCTTTTTTTTCCCTGACAAGATGTAAATTTATGGCTTTGAGTTTCTGTTGTTATTTTAATAGAGCTGAAGCTAGCCCGTATCTTGGAAGTATTCCTTATTCTTGTAATTTCATATTATTTAAAAGACAGATGTTTCTAAAGGTGTATCATTCTCCAGGATTACTGTTATACAAATGAGAAAGTGTGTTTGCAGCAGTAGGAACGTATGCAAATGCAAAAGTAAAAATGCATGAAATAAGAATTCTTACTCTGTTTCATTTGTTTGTTTTTGAATCCTCTCATCACGAAATAGAATTCATACTATATAAATTAGATGACTGTGTACACACTGAAGCAGCAGTGGCAGTACATAATTTGCAAAGGATCCATAGATCTTTGCATGAATTAATGGTGAAATAAGTAGTAGTTGTTCAAATCGACTCATGAAGAATTCAGAAAGAAAAACAAAGAGGCTAAATCAATCCATTAAACTCTCCATTGCAAGAAGTTCACCCTACTCTACTATTTATGATTTCAGTGCTGTGTTGGTGTCTTGTAAGAAAAAAAAACATAATTCTTTTTCTGTGACATCCATGCTCTTCATGCTAGGAAACTAAATTCCCATATTAGACACACAGATATCTGGAGATATCTGGCTATGTTTTTCCTGGCAAAGGAAGGCCCTGTATCAGTTGTTTGTTTGTTTGTTTGGTGTTTTTTGGGGGAAAGAGGGCAGAGGAGGGGGGTAGAATATTGGGAATGCCACCAAATGTGCTTGTTTTCAACAGTCTCCCTTTTCCTACAGGCTTGATTAACATCATTAGTTATGGTATAGTAATGTAAAGTGATTGCATTATAGCATCCTGTGCTCTGTTATTTATTATTTTACTCTGTTTATCTTATTTATTGCATCATACCTAATTAGATAATGTGAAAGCACTTCAGTGCGGTAGAAATTTTAGCATATTATCTAATGCTTTCAAATGAGATAGAAGCCGTGGTTGCTCAAAGCACCCTATATTTGATGTAAAAAATCTTGGCTGTAGTTGGCTTTGCTTACGCGCCTGAGGAGCTTTGCCATCTTTCTTATTCCACCCTTCATTCCTTCTTTCCTATTTGACTTTTGCCTTGGGTGACAGGGCCCGGATGCTACTGGGGTGGCACTCAGCAGACAGCCTCCTCTTTCTTCATGCTTATCAGCAGCTTCTCCCCAAGGGCAGTTCACAGGCCAAAAGAGAGTTTTATCCCCAAAGGTGCCTTTTTGTGGGACAAGGAGGGTAAAGGGGTAGATGAGCAGCATCTGCCTCTGGACTATGGGGCTCCTGGGTTCCAGGTTATCCACTGCAGGCCCACGTCAGCGATGATGGTCATCTAGAGGTGTCACCTGCAGCTCTTGTTCACCCCTGAAAGGAGGGATGGAAAGAGGGCTGTCAGCAAAGGGTTGCATGGGGACAGCCTGCTCTGTGGGCTTGCTTGGAGCAAGAGGAAGAAAGTGAAGAATTCTGGATTCTGTCATCCTAAATAACTTGTGAAAAGCCACAAGTTATTGCAAAATTCACTTGAAATAATAAGCAGTGCCCTAGAGGAAATATGTGGGAGAGGCAGTGACAGTGGTGAGTCTTTGATGGACTTATGAGCTAATCAGCCCAAGGGCCATTTTGAAGGTCATATTATTAAGCTGCTGAGGAGAGCTGACACAAACCTTCACCATTCTTCAAAGTTTTCCTGTAAGAATGCTTTGAAGCAACACAATCAACTTTGATTTTTACTTCACGTGAGAGTATCAGATCTCACAATGCATCCCGTGAGACCTCTCTCTTTTAGGTATATATAAGGGGTATTTGTGTTTGAGTTCACATCACTCACTTCTAGTTACGAGATAATGTGTTTAAAGGAGGAAATGCTCAAGGTCATTCATTCATAAATCTAAGTTCACACCTGGAATTTAGAATTTAATGGGATCTTCATCTGTGAGAGCCCAGGTGGGAGCAGTGCCATGTTCGGGTTTTACCTACTTGTTAATCCCTGGCCAAAAGCAACCATCTGACCAAACCGTTTTCTCTTCTTGGCTGTCACTGTGACAAATAGCTACCTATGGACCATGGATTGCCTTTCTTGGCGCTCTTTTACCCAAAATAGTCCTAGACTGTGTCCTGTTGTTCCTCTATTTGTGTGGTATGTATGTACTGATTCCATACTGTCCTGAAAGATCACAGATGCGTGTGACACTACTGGATTTGATCTAGCTAACTGCTGCTATATGCTTATGATATGTATTGCTATATACTTATGTAATCTTCTCGAACTAATAATAATATATTGTATTCTAAGAGGTGTTAACTATAAATGGACATTCTCTTCAGTTTATAGAATATTTTTGCTCTATTTTCAACTGCTTTCAATTAGGTGAGAGCTGCAGCAAGGTGCCTTGACTGGAAATGTAGCTTATTTTTTCCCCTTCGGTCCTCCTCAAACACACATAACTGCTATAGAAAATATTTTCTGCTAGACTAAAATATCTTTTTAGAAACATGTGGATCTTTACCATGTCATGTCAAGCTGAAACGTGTGCAGAGCAGACCAGGAGTCTTTTCTAATCCATTTTGTATAGGTTTAAATGTAGATGTTATACAGGGCAATCAGACTCAGCGGAATTTCCTCAAATGTATTTGAAAGCATAACTTAGTTCTAGCACGTCATAAATAATGTCAATAATTCTCAACATTTCACACACTTTTTGTGCTCTTAATGTTCTGTTGTACTATTCTTATGGCTAGTACCAAAAAGCAATATCCTTCTAGATCTCTTGCAACTTAGTAAAAACCTTGGAGAGATAAATCGGAGATGAAGAGAGTTAACTAACTTTTTCAGAAGTTATTCTTAGCCAGGATCATTTAGTTCTTAAATTAGATTTTGATCTTTCAAGTCAACCAAGTGAACTTTTTTGTTTGTTTGTTTTTTATATAATTTATAACATTGGTAGAATATTTATATATGTGTACACACAACTAGAACAACTCTACAGATAAAAGGAATTAAAGTGTGGAAAGCATTTTGGAGGTGACACAAACAAGTTAACATGAAGCATACCAAAAATATAATCTATAAGATACCATTTAAAAATGAAAACATTAGCTGCTAGAGCATTATGATAAATCACATCAATTGTGTGGAAAAGTACAAACAGATTAAATATGTGGTGGTGCAAAGCAGAACACATCATACAGAAATAATTACTATCCTCTTTTTCAAACATCTATTTTGAGCACTGGTGATTGCATTTTGTGGTCAGCAAAACAGTCCATTGCACTCCTTCGGTCTATTCTAATTCTACATTGTGGTTGCTGTTAGGCCTCATTAACATTATCTTGTGGAAATCCAGTATCAAATTCCCACTAATTTACCTGCCTGAGACACAAAGAAAGAAGTTGGGCAGAATGCTTATTTTTTCTGGAACACCTAATACTCCCTGAATGGTAATTAATACAGTTTACTACAGCAAAGTGTTTTGAAGGAGTCCATATATATATCTCCTGGGATATGCAGTAGCTATTTTTACCTAAATTCCTCTTGGAACAGAGAACCAGGGAAAAATGAGTGACCTGATAGTGAGGGAGAAGTGATAAAGAGAGAGGATGTGGCTTTTTCTCTTTCAACTAAACACAGATCAAGAGAGAGAATCTGATATTTTCATGACTTTGATGTTTTCATGTTAATTTTCAGATTTCATATTGCAATAAAAAAATGGCCCAGAGTCCTGGCTGGCAGCTGCAGAGCAGGGATGTGAAGTGCTGCACGGAAACAGGGCAGCTGTGCCCTGCTAGGAGAATGTTTTTCTGTAGCCTTTTAAGACCGAACAAATATGAATCGCTCGGTTGCTTCAAATTCCGATTTGTCGAGAGAAGAAAAAAGACAAGAAATCCATATTGCGGAGCTGCAGCTCAGTCAGCAGGGGGCAACTTTTAAGTAACTGAAAAGCAGGATCTTGACTTGTCTACCAGCTTTAGTCTGCCTGGTACTATTAGAAAAAAAGGTATTGGAGGAAGTTGCTGCTTATCCCCTCCATATATTCCTCATGAAATAACTCTACGCAGTGAGTTTTTTTATATGTCACCCTGCAAGAAGTGGTTTGTTGTTGTTTTGTTTTGTTTTGTTTTTCTTTCCTTGCCTGCTTCTCAAAAAGACGAACTTGGGCTAAAATGCAGTGTGTTCGCACACAGCAGCAGGACACGTTCTCCTAGCTCTGCAGAGGGCCTTTCACCGGAAGGGGAAAAAGCACATTCAAAGGCAGGAGTAGGAGGAAAACTACTGGAAAGAAAGAGGAGTAAATAATGGAAAATATCAGTCTAACTTTTTTTTTTGGCTAGGAAGCTACTTCTAGTAAGCATCTGAAGATAGATTATAGCCACCAAAAGTAATAAAATTCCTCAGTCCCTTCAGTTTACTAACATTCTTAGTTGTTCCACAGAAGTTTAAGCAAGTTCAGTGAATTGCATCATGATTATTAACCAGAGAGAATACACTCTAAGCATTTTTGTTGTCCTTTTAATGTCTGATCTTGAGGATGTAACGACTGTAAAATAAATTATAATGATGTGCTAAATGGGAATAATCTCAGTCACTTTATTAAGCACTTGGTGAATGAAATGAAGGTTGTGGGTCCTGGGTTTTCTGTGAATATATGCCCTGTGTCTCTGACTTTGTTAAGGCTCTGTAAAATGTGTGCAACCTTATTAAATGAATATGCAAACCATAAGTTGTAGCCTGAGATGCCAGAGTCTTAGAGATAATCTAAACTTGTTACAGCAGTGTCTCCCAAAGCACCAAGCAAATCTTCTATGGGTTGGTTCTCATATTGAAATAACTGTCAGCAGCTCAAATGATCGTTTGTTGGCAAACAACAAACCCTCTCACTCTGCCATCTTTTTTTTTTCTTTTTTTTTTTCCTGTCTCTTGTATGTCTGTGTATTCATTTCCATGGCTCCCTAAGAAAAGGGTAGAAAGCTTTGGTTAAATTCATACGTCATTTCTTACATATTTTAGATTTTTTTCCGTAAGTACTTGTAGTGTTCTCTGGTGAAGAAAAAACCAACCTTGTTTACTTGGGAGGCTGGTCACCCCTGAAACGGGTTGCCAAGATAGACTGTGGAGTCCCCATTCTTGGAGATATTTAAAAATTGGGCTGGACATGGTCCTGGTCAACCTCCTCTGGGCAACCATGTTTGGAGCAAGGTAGTTGGACTAGATGATCTCCAGAGGTCCCTTCCAATCTTCTCTATTCTGTTTTTCTGTGATTCTGCAATTCGGGAAATGGGGGAAAGAACAGTTTTTCTCTTTGAAATTCCATTGAGGCAGTATTTTTGTTTACTACCTATCAAGATTCTTTTTTTTTTTTCATTTTTTAAGGAGTATTTAGTCCTATAGGATCTTTTAGTATTATTATTCATTATTTGAATTGCGCTCTTTGGGGAAAGAAGTATCTTTTGTTCTGTGTTTGTATACTACCCCAGGTTCATGAAGGGGGAGTCTAGGCCATTTTTCCAATTCAAATAACTGACAGTAATGCATGTTGGGGTGGTATCACATTTTGGCCAGATGGGAAGGGAAGGAGGTAGATGGCAATCAATGATTCATGAAGAGAAACTCCTTGAATGATTGACAGCTGGTTATACTAGGGCAAGCAGAATGCATAGTTTCTTGACATAATTTCACACATTGAATGACAACCTAGAAATGTATTAGCTCAAGTCCAAAGTTTATTGCTTCCCTTGAACATAATAACTAGGTAATGCTGAAACTTAGGAACACCTCTGGAAAGCAGGTGCTAACATTTGGAATTTGCAAAGAATCTTATATTAGTACTGAATTCTGAAGTGCAGTGGCTAGTAGTGTTTCTTTTTTTTTTTTTCAAGCATTTGAAAATGGCTCTGCCTTTTGTCCTCAGTTCTGAAATCTGGTTGCTACCACAGGAATATAAACACGTGTTCTGTTACAGACCAGTGTAATACGGCCACCATGGTGATAATTAAGATAGCACCAGAGATAATATATGGATTTTTTCATTTACTTTGGAATCTGAAAACGTGTTCTACTCCCATCGCTTTTCACAGTTTGGTAAGTACTATTCAGTCAATTTTAATTGTACTTAAAATCAATGTGTTAACCACAGAATCGATATGCTAGAAACAAAAGGCATCTGAAAACAATTGAGCCCCCTCTAGAGGGAAGTAAATGACAATTCCAAATACAAATGACATGGATGCAATTAGGAGAAATAGGTATCACGTGGATGAAAACTATATTTTAGTGTATATGCATATGCTTATCAATCTTGTCAAAAAATCACAGGGCAGCATATGAATATATTGCCTTGGTGGGACTAGGATTTAGTGGACAAGAAATTCTCTCCTGCTGTTGCTCTTGAGTGCAAAAGTATGAAGCTTGATAAGCCTTTACTTGCCCCTTCACTTTTCCTTAGCCCTGGCACGGATGCATCTCAAAAGAGAATGAGATTTAAGCATCTGCTTTAGTCTCAGAGTGTTACTGAATGGATGACAGCTTTACTGCACAAGCCTGGACCAATATGGGGGATATTTTAGTGGGCCTCTATGAATCATTTTGCCTTGCAGTGCTCCTGCCAGGCTTGCATCTGTAACCCAAGGGTTGCTTGTGAACTTGCTTGGCATGTGCTGAGAAAGAAGTGTGTTCCTCCACCGTGCTAAGAAAATACAATATTGCTCCATGCCCATTTCTACCACAGCCTGCCTTACATGCTGCCTGGCCCTTTCTCCAGAGGTCTTGCTTTTACTGGAGGCTCCTGGATACACGTTTTGCCTAGGTAGCATTCAGTAGGCAATGGCTTTCAGTGCTCTGCAAATCCATGAGAGCTGAAAAGGAAGGACATTTTTCTCCTTTTTGGGGAATGAGTCTGTGTTCTGTTTCTTGATTTAAAAAACTTTCCATCCTACCTACCCAAACATTATAGAGAGCTGAACTTAACTTAGATTTTTGGACCATATTGGATGTTCTGTGAGTGGAGGAGTACATGGAGGAAGAAAAGAAAAGAAAAAAAAAAAAAAGGAGAAAAGAGAAAGGAAATGAGAAAAACAAAGAGAAAAGAAAAAAAGACAATTCCGAGCAATCTACTGCTGAAATTTATTAGAATTCTTATGATAACAAGGCTGCCAGCTGCTGCTCCTGGTGCCATGGAAACAACCATTGCTCGGAAGGCTGCTTTAAACTAACTTTGCTTGAGAAAAAGGGGGAAAAAAAGAAGGAAACAGACTTCTGTGGGATGATCTGTTTAAAAGCTTTGCCCCTGTGTTTCAGCAAAGCGAGTGGGCATTGCTTGGCAAAGCGAGAGGTGCACAGAGTCAAAAGGCACCTGCCCAGGGCAGAGGACTGTTCTAGGCCAGGGGATGAGGAGGGTGAGCCTTAATTTGGGAGAGGTGAGTATCTAGAAGGACATGGCAGTTATAAATGAAGAAGTAACCTCATTGGAGAATGCTCTCGTGGTTGCTGAGAGCCTGTCTTTGTGTCTTTCATTGCACTGAAATTCTGGAAATCCCACTGAAATGCCTCATGACGAGGACTGACACTCTCTGAAGTGCTTTCAGACTCGTGAAAGGGGAATGTAATAGCCATAGGAAGGCACTGGCATTGCTCATTGTAAGTAAATGGACAAGTAGGAAATCAAACACATTTAGAGAGAGGTTTAGCACCTATTCATACTCCTCTACCAGAGTCAGTCATTTGTTTTTTTTCTTCCCATTCTTACGCTGTGAACAAATCGAACGGGTTAGTGAATCCTGTGGCACATTTGGTCCTCAGCTTATTTTAAAATATTGCTGTATGCAAAACTGTATTTGTTAGTGGTAGGGAGTAATTTCAGGCGCTTATACAGACTATGTATACGGAGTAAAGGGGCAGAGAAGTTTCTTTTTGCAAGTCCACTTCAGGAATTTCTCCACAATGCAGCCTCAGCTGCAGTTTGGGCTTTGTGGCTCCACATAGATCTTGGTTTGAAATAGCCAATGTTTAATGATCTTCTGTATAAGATAAGAAGGAGGCAGGAAGGAGTTTCAATAAGCACTGATTAGTTGCACTCCTGCAGACTGGAACATTTTAACAAGGCAGAGGATGCAGCAATGCTGAGGATTAGATTGCCAACAGGGCCTGAATGAAAGTTGCTCACTCTATTATTATTGTTGTTATTATTTCTTAATTTAAAAATAGCTCTGATAGAAATAGTGTGCTGAGAAACTTCCAGAAGATGAATTATTTTGGATCCAGGTTATTTGCATTCTTGGCTGATGTGTAGCCTATAGAATCTGCGTTTGGCCACACTCTCCTCATCAGATTAGGGTTCAGGGAGTTTATTGTCTTCTTTCTCAGTTCCCAGCTTGTCGAAAACAATTTTTAGAAGGTACCTTCTAGAAAAAGGGCAAAGGATAGAAAAACACGGTCATCACCCAGAACTCAAGTGGATTTTTTTCCCCCTGTATTCAGTTATCCCAAATTTCAGTTCTTTTTACCCATTTGAGTAAAATGGGTAATGGGTTTTCCCTCTAGAAATAATGGATAGGAATCAGCCTAATGATTTTTTATTTGAAACATGGGCAAACATGTTGTGCAGCAACAGAGTTTAGAGAGCATTTGTTAACATTTTCATAGCGATCCTATGATTGCTGCAATAAATGTACAAGAACCCTTGAAACAGAATTTAAGTGGTCAGCTTTATCCATCAAATGTAGCAGTTGGAGATTTCCACATGAAGTTTCTTTGTTTTTGTTTTGTTTTGTTTTGTTTTCTGGGGGATAGCTTTTCCCTAAAATGCAAAGAATGAAATTGGAGAGATTTATGTGAGATTTTCAGAAGATCTTACATGACAACAGTCATCTTTAAAGTATCGTGGAGGTGATAATGATCACATTTCCATAAATGCTCTGAAATATTTCAGACTTATCCCTGCACTACACATGTATCATTTGTTCTTCAGGTTATTTGGTAACATAGTCATCTGTTTTGCTTAAAGCTGTGTGATGTTTTTCCATTTTCTTTACATTTGACCCACATTTTTTCTCTACTTATATGGTGATAAAGCCAAGGAGATGGATAGTCTCGAGGAACATATCTTTGCCTTCCATGCTTTTTCCATTTATTTCTATTTGCTCTTATTTTCAAGGTATATTAGAAAATCATTTAAATAAATCAGCACACAGAGTTCTGTTGCAAACTTTGTGCAAAACCTAAAAAACCTAAAAACATTCTTAGGTAATAGAAAAAAAAATTATTACATCTCTGTAAATGTGCGCTGTAGCATTTCCAAGTGATCAGCATCTTTTTGATGCAGTCAAATTCAATTGCATAGAAAGACTTGAAAGCAAAATCATTGGATGTAGTGTGGAAAACCTTATCTTCTTTCGAATATGGAGAGAGTTTCTGGAAGACACTAGGATTTAATTGATAATTGTCTATGTTGTCCAGTTGTGTATTATCCCTGTCCAGTCTACATGATTGTAGGTATAAATATGTGGGTTTAACTATGTTATAATGGGAGAATGATTTTTTTAATCAAATGTAATACTTCCTTTTCAAAATGTGTAAGGAAGGAAGCAAAATGCCTTATTTTACTTAAACATGTGCTTCATATGTGGTATAAATGGAACATTAAAATAGCTCTGACAACTACAAGCATAGCACAAATGGACAGACAAATAGAGACCAGCTCTTAGTATGGTCAGTTAGAAGGTAGCCTAGTTCCCCAAGGCATGTGATAGGAATCCTAAAATTGGTACAAAATTTTTGATTGGGTACACCTGTAAGTAAGGACTAACCCCACCATGGATGAGGTGGTATGCATGGGAATAGAAGATGTTGGGCAGTGTGCTCAAGCCTGTCCTACTTTGTGAACACTCTTAAGAAAACCTACAAGCTCTCACTGCATCTTGCAGAACTCTGTTGTCTCACACAGTTTGCACCAATTTTAAAATTAGGATTGCAAGTGGCAATTTCTGCAGTAGAGAGGGCTGGCTAGTAGAGCAGAGGGCCCTTACTAGCTGTAAACTTGGAATTATCAAACTGAGTGGGCTAAATCTTTCTTATCTGAGAAAGCATATGGAAAATAGGTCACCTATAGCAACTCCAGCTTGTTCCCATCTCTTGGACAATTTAATATGTGACTGATAAGAAGGAAACTGCTATGGGGCTTTCTGATAGGGTTTTGGGGGGCTTTTGGTGGATTAAACTGCTCTAGCTCTGCTTGCCATATTAACTGGTAGTTCTGCTGGTCCAACTTCTGTCTTGTGCAAGGAGCTGTGTTTATTTGTTGTGATCTCATAAGACATAAGAATACCGACTTTAGCATGTGGACTAAAGGCAAAGTCTTGCAAAAAGAGGAATATTTCAAGATAACAAACAAGTGACATGATTACAGCAGAATTTGAGATATATATCTGTACACAGGTCCATATGTATATTTAATTACATCAACATATAAACTTTTTTTTTTTTTTTTAATCCTGTGACCTTTTTTCCTCTTATTCCTCCCCATCCTTTTTATTTATTTTTTTTTTTTTCTGGAGAATTTTGCAATAGAAACTATTGTTCTGGAAAGGATTTATTGATCTTAGCATGACAACTCTGCAGTTAATTGGTGCGTTGAAATTCATGACGTTTCAGACTTTCATTACATTGTTTCATTATACTTCTGCAAACCCAAGTGTACAAGTGGTGCCAAAGAGCCAAATACCTTTCTCTTTTGGAAAAGTTTTCACCTAATCTGCATCACAATTCTTATCTTTTTAGTGTTATCTTGATAATTAATAACTATGCTGTTTTTAAGGTATTGTTTTCTGAAACCTCCATTGCATTATATTGCCACTCCATGTCACTGGAAAGATTATAGCAGGGTTTATAAAGTAGAGGGAATGTTGAATCTTCTTATCCCCAGGGTAAGAACCAGACCTCCTTTAACTATTTTTTTTTAATTGTATTGTTGTTTCTCTACTTAAAATAATCATTTGCCTTATTTCCTTAGAGATGCAAACATCACCTGGTTAGTGTAGATTTTGTTTCCTTAATTTGGCCAGCTGATCCACAACTGCAAATAACTGAGGAACTATGCTATGTACCTCATCCTTCCTCTTTTTTTGACTTGCTCCAGACCTTTAATTATGGGTGGGAAGTGTGTCCATCCAATGCTAAAGTAAAATTGACAGAAAGCGTACTTGATGCACTGATTTAGGTGGCATTAATGTATGCCATTCATATGTGGGTTTTGTCTTAGATCAGATGATGGTAGTCAAATGCTTTGGAGTGAGCACGTTGTTGAGGCTGAGCAATGCTCAAAACCTTTCTACTAGCAAAATTGTAATATAACTGTGAGAGCAAATATTTGAACAGGGAATCCAAGAGCTAAGGAGTGTATCTCTTGGTCTGATAAATATGTATCATATCGTCCATATTCTGAATACTTCTCAGGCACTCTGGATAGGTCATCTAAAGATTTTGGGTTAGTTGTTCACTGCTCAGTCAGATGTTAACCTGGATTGACACATTTCCACAATAAGTGTTCACAATAAATATGATTTTACCGAAATGAATTCTTGCTACCAATCCATATAGAAAGAAACAAACTGATGTTCTTGACCATAAAAATGCTTTCTTGGGCCATGAAAGAAACAAATATTTATATATTTTAGTAACTTCTACATAATGTCTAACTCTACAGATGTTATTCATTTCACTTGATATCATATTCACTTTTTTTTTCATAGTAGAATTGCAGTTGTAATATAATTTCTTGTTCAAACTCTCTACTCTGGACTAAGAACCCAGCACATGAGACTATTAATTTTGTATGTGATTTGCTGGATTTTGGAGCAAACTGCCAGAAGTCTTTTATTAAAAGAAAGGGGAAAGCTGGTGAAATACAGGTGAAATCCTAAATGTCAAAACACTATGTTCTTTGATAATTTAATATGAATTTGTACAGACCTGCCTAAGTAAATAGTGAGAGATCACTTTGAATGATTTAGGGCTTTTTGAGATGACTCGATTTAATTTGGCTTACGATACATAATAGTGACTTCTGTTAATTCCTCTCTGGAAAGCGAATTAATTGTGTGCACTTTGTTGATCTGGATCTGTAAAAACTCTTCTGCTTCTAGAAAGATATTTAGCTATTCAGATACCTTGATGGCTGTTACAATTCTAAATGGTTTGGAATTCCTTGTTTTGCATATCATGGTAATAAGATGATAGACATGATTCTCTAGACATGACTGAGAGTGTTGAGCTGACCTTGAGTTTATGCTGGCATGGTGGCAACTGATAAGATAATATCAACTGAATGTCAACTGAGAGAGATCTTTGAATGGAGACCCTTCCACTGAATCACAATTTTCACCACAACTTCCTTTTCCACCACTAGTATTTAGGAATACAGGGAAACCTCCAATATTACCCAGAATATGTAGGGAACCAGGGGATGTGAGTGTTTACAGTAATTTTAAATGAGAAATTTGGTGACAGATTAGGTGGATATGAGTTGCGTGGAAAAATGGATATTCTGAAAACACAAGGCCTAGAAGATCTCATATTCCTCCTCCCGCTGCTGCTGAGATCAGTAGCTGCTGAAGCAGCTGTATAAATATGGGTAAGATAAAACATACTAGAGGGTCTTATTCATCACCCCTGACTAGAGGCAGAAAAGTGGCTAGACTCAGCTTTTTCACACCCCTCCCTCCTTGGTATAAACTTTGCACACTGGTGGAAAAAAACCTGCAGTGAGATTTCAGTGATTCTTGTTTCCTCCTTTCACTTTCTTCAGGCTGAACCAATTCCTAAAAAAAAAAAAAAAAATTGAAAGGAAAATTCAGGTCCTTCAGAACTCTTAAGAGTTACACGGTAATAAAAATGCTCGAAATAGTACTGTTTCATTTGACATTTTTCCTATAGTTTGTTTTAAGATGAAAAGTAAAGGAATAGCACAGGTGATAACAAAACAATTCAATCATTGATTCATCTTTTACAAAAATCCCCAAACTGTATTCACAGACAGCAGACAATGACTCAGGGATTTATCTTCCTCATTTTTAAAGTATCAATCACTGCTGAATTTCTTGGGAGGAATGTGGTTGAACAGAAAGTGTGTCTAAATAACCAATTGTCTAAAATGTCAGTGAGTAGAAATAAGTGGATTCAAAACAACCTGAAAGTGAACATTAAATACTGAGCTGCCTTCCTCTAAGGAGAGAACTGCAGCATCCAAGATCTATGAGCAAATGTCTCAACAGGAGCTGAACATTCCTGATGTACATGAAACAATGGGATAGTGGGTTTCAGCCTTTAGATTGGCTTCAGCAGTAAAGAGTTACTAAAACCAAAAATATTTGTTCTGTCTCTTAAATGACAGAAGATTCTGAGAACAAAAATCCTGTCTCCCTGTAACTTTCCTTTGTGGCTCAAAACATGGTTTATGTTCTTTTAAAAAAAAAAAGAGCATTATGCCTAATAATTCCTAAAATTATTCTTTTTTTTAGAATAGTACTGTTAGGCAGTAACTGTTTTTTTTTTTCCTTTTTTTTTTCTTTTCTTCTAATCATAGAAGAAGATAAACATATTCTTTTTTTATTAGAGGATTTGCGATACCCACTTCCAATCAAAATTTTCAACTGTATAAATAACCATGACTTGATTTTTAGTTGGATTTAAATATATTTACTCCGAAGGTCAAGCCAGGGGAGGGGAAGGAAAAAAAAAATTATCCAAAACGTAACTACTTGGGTCATATGTGCTACGCTTCTGAAAAGCACCCTTAAATGCTTTGGGTTTTTTGCTTGTCTGATGCAAGCTAAACTAAAGGAGATAAAAAATCCTGCCTTTCTTTTAAATTCTAGTTTTAGGATGAAACCTCATGCATGTTTACAGTAATATGATGAGTTTTACCCCAGTTCATATATTTTAGACAAGACTCAGTTCTTATAAACTCCATTTAGTTTAACATAAACTAAACATAGCTAAACATAGCTCAAGATTGACAAATCAACTATTTTTTTTCTCATCTAAGCAACTGCTCAGAGGCAGGATTTCAGCATCACAGAATCTCAGTGACTTTCTAAAACCCTTCAAAAAAGGAACCCATTAAACACAGTGTAACTGTGAGAGATGTCTAGTATAGCATACTGTTTAATTTATATAATCCAAAGAGTTTAACAACTGAAGCTCTGTAAAGGATTTCCCTGTGTTTACACTGACATCTCTAGAAATACCAGTTTCCTTCAGGTTTCCCCTCTACTGTATATACAGTTTAAGTGAATATTCAGGCTGCAACCTTTTGTACTCTAGCTAAAGAGCATCGAGTGAGAGGGATTTGCTGAGCTGAGTAGTATCCTAGAGCAAATGCTTAGCCAAAAAAATACCAATTTAATAAGGAATATACAAAGTCATATTTAACACTCTATTTCTTCTCTCAGTGTTACTGCTCAGGATCTTCTAGCCAAGCAGAGCAGTAAAATCCCTTAGCATTGCAGACTAAATAAAAGATGCAAAAAAAGTCATGGTTGGGAGAGCTGGGGATGGTTCTGCCAGGCAAATCAAGCCCAGTTTAGTTTCTGGATGCGCTTTGCTCCGTCTGCTTTGTGCTTCTTGAATGCACCAGTGAATCTTCTCATAAAAAATAAAGTAAAATTAACATACTGTTTTGTTAGTATCTTTGAATGAAAATTTAAAAAGCCTTTAGCAAATGCTCTCTGAAAAGTCCTTTCTTATGCTAGCATTGTGATTAAAAGTATATATTGTACAAGTATTGTACAAGAAGATACTATTTTTATAGTGTGTTTTTTCTCCATCTGATCAGTAAAAACCCAAGAAAATTGGATATAAGGTTACATATTATGGCACCCAAAACAATTTTAAGCTTTTCCTGTGAAGCTACCATACTACAAGAGGAGGGAGGGCAGGAGAGAGATACTCTTTAAAAATATTTTACTCTTTAAAAATACTCTTAAATACTCTTTAAAACTCTTTAAAAATACTCTTTACTCTTTAAAAATATTTTCTGTCTAAGAATTCCCTGCCTTGTCTGAGATGAGCAAAGGCTTTAAGGGTAGACTCAAACCAGACTTTAGGCATAGCTCATAGTTTTCAAAGAAAACTGATCCAAAGATCTTCACTTAGGAGGGTTGCCTGGACCATGGGACATCTAGTCTTATTAAGTGACATTTTGTCAAATACTTTCGTCTCACGCGTATGCTCAAAACAACCCTGCTCTGTGGTATAGCAAGTAGTCTTAGTGCAGGAGGGGATCTCAGCTCATAGGAATGTGTGGAAGACACACCATTAAACCATGCAACAACTGGATGCTTCCTAACTGCTTTTGTTCTGGAGTGATGGATGGTGATTTCCCGTGTTTTGTATGGGAACTCAGTAGTTAGAGCCTTGTGCAAGAAAAGGGCCCTCTGAGTCCAGCTGCTTTTCAACAGATTCAAACTTGTGCTGCCTTCCTCTTTGAGGAGCATGGCCAACCAGCAGATTCCAAACTGGTGACAGGTCCTGCTGATGCTGAGCTCTTGTTCAGCAAAGACAACAAGTCACAGTGCCAGAAAGTGACTGATCCTGCTGAGATGGATGTATTTCAATTAAGGTCTTCCCTTGAAATGCACAAATGTTTGCTTGTTTCTTTGTTTTTATGTTTCCACTGTACTCTTAGTTGCAGACACTTTTCTCATCCTTAGCACTTCTTACCACAATGGCTTTGTATGACAAAAACGATCATTCCATATCAGCTTGCAGGAAGAGCGCTGCATCATCTCTCTTTCTGGGACAATGTGAGGGAGTTGACCAGATCTGTCTATCTATCTGACTTGTTCCCCTGTGTAACATCTAATTAGCACCTATGGTAATTACTAAACTTTGGGCTCTCTTCTGTTATCTCTTATTGGTTTCAGCAAGAATAAATCAGCTTATTGAATACCGAGGGAAGACTTGTATTTTATAATGAAGAATGTAAAAGATGCACTTATACTTAAATATTCATTAAAACCATCCTTTTTGGCAGAAGTTTTTCTACGTCCAACAAAACTGCTATTATGCTGCCTTGATGTAGTGCATTGCCAAGGTGCTCTGCCAGACAGGGGCTCCTGGGAGCAGCAGGAAAACCCCAGGCCTAAGTTTGGGCACTGTCATGGGGACAGGGAAGGTCCAGGAAGATGGAGACCATGGGTCAGGGCCAGATTATGTGGTCCATGGCCAAGCTTGGCATGACTGTGGCGCCAGCTCAAGGCAGTTCAAGGGGCCAAGGACGAGATCCTCAGTGCCAAAGAAGTTTGCATGAGGTGGCAGTCCCCACCAATGTCCCCCCAGCCCTTCCTAGCATGCGTGGTACACCAGGACTTGTCTGAAGCAGCAAGTCCTTTTGCAGGCAGTAGTAGTCCACAGTTTCTGACCATGTCGTTAGTCTTTTGAAACTAGCAAATGTATTGATCTGTCTAAAATTGCAGATTTCAGACCAAAAGTAAATATTTTCCATGGATAGTCTGCTTTTGCATGTTTCCATTAGAGCAAAACTTTTGGTCTTCTAAGCCACAGAGCAGCGCTTCTATGACAGACTCTTTGGATGACCATAAATAGGAGTCGTTTTGTTTTAGAAATCAATTTTGGTTTGCTTTCTTCCCCAAATGATTTGATTTGATAATAACTTTGCCTTGAGGCCTCGAAAGTAAATAAAAAGCAGTACCACACTGACACCAAAATCCATGCCTTATATTTAACAGGAACTGAGATTAGATGATCCATATTGTTATTTTAGGAGGTGTGCAATGGAATTTGAAAAGAAATACACTCACTACATGAAAGAGGAAATTCTCCACAGATGTCCCATTGCAATCGGTAATACTCAAAGTCATGTCATTTTTTCTGTTATTTCAGACATAGTCCAGACAAAGGGAATAAGCATTTAATTAGACAAATCTAAGAAACAAAGAAACCATGTGAACACGTTTGTTGCCTATATTCTTTTCTTTTCTCTAAGACGCTTTAAGTAAATTTCAGGAAAATCTTTCCTTCACTTGTCTGTTTAAGCTTTTAGTCAGAATATCCCAGAAGGAATCCTAATTTTTAGTCCTTGCAAAACTGAAAAAATTCCCACACTACTAATATTCATGAAAGAAGAGGTTTCCACCTGTAGTGAAGTATTTCTTCTTTAATTTTGGTCTTTTTTTTTTCAGGAAAAAAAAAAAATTTCTGACCCTGGAAGTTGTTTCATAAAAGAAACAGCATTTTTCCTATGAACTTTCCCAGCTCTTTAACATAAGATGAATTAAACCTGAATCAGTCTCAATTATTAGGCAACTGTAGTTCATTTTAACTAATCCTGCTGCATTACACGTTTGTAGATTAAGTACAGAGACTGGTGGGGTGACTTCTGACAATTACATGTGTCAGCTAAGAGTTCATGAAATAAAACTGTCTTGAGGGAAAAAGAGTAAGAGATTTTTCCCTTCCTGCCTTGCATTGCACAGGACAGGAGACAATTGACATGAATTGAAAAACAGGAAATTCTACCTAAAAACCTCTTTGTACTTAAGGATCGTCAAACACTTATTGTCCAGAGAGGTTGTGAAGTCTCTATCCTTGGAGATACTCAAAACACAACTGGACCCAGCACTGGGCAACCTGCTCAGGATGACCATGTTTCAGCAGATTGGTGGGAGTAGATACTCTTCAGATGCTCCTGCCAACCTCAGCAATTATCTGGCTGTAGTCTACTGATTTTCCCCTTGATTTGTTTTCCTTTATTCTCTTACATATATTCATTTCCCGTCCTGTTCTCCTTTACTCTGTTGAAGCGTCTTACAGCAGCCTGAGAAAAAGCAGTAGTGGTCATACTAACTTTTCTGTGGGCAAGGAACGGGGTGGCTACTAGGGTCCAAGTGGAGGTACCAGTCGAATGAAGTAGCAGCTAAGTGTGTTTGCATTGGTTTTAAACACAATGGCAACTGCAGAGGTTATCATTAAGAGCAAAGCCTTGTGCCGTGCTCTGTTGGTATTCCCAGTCAAATGTCTGCAAGGCCATGTTCACCGAAATAGCTATTTGAAGTCTTCCCCAGCAATTTGTTCTGGAGGAAAATGAAGATGAGCTGGCCTGGGGCTTGCTTCCCATGGCAGTTTGACGTTACGTGAACCAACACTCTGCAGGAATTCAGATGTTCCTCTCATTAATAAACCATGTCTCCTATTTTGTTCATTACCAAAATGATGAGTCTGGTTAAAGCACCTTAAGAAAAAGTTCCTTGGTCAATGTCTACATGAAGCAGACAAGGGAGAAGGAGCAAGAAGTAGAAGAAGGACCAGAATGGGTAAATCATGGTTGATAATTGAGTCCACATTTTCTAAATTTTTTTCTAGTTTTTTAATTAGGAGGTCACCTTATGGTCACCAAACAAGAATCACTTCATGGTGAGCAGTTAAGTCCCTTCTACCTCTGATCATCTACTGTTTTATCATGTTAGTAGTGTAAAAGATTGATCACACCAGTCACTGACAAGTTCATTACTATGTTGTAAGATAATTAAAGTAGGCAAAGCAATCCATGTGAAAAGCAAATCCTAGTGCAGATGAGTTAAATTTTGTTATGTTAGTGAGTGACTGTGGCATTAGATTTCCCAATAAATGACCACAGCTAACATCAAATAAAGGTTTGATAGCATGATTTGTATTTATGTTAAAGATTTGTATTTGTTGATAGGGTGAATTGGTCTCTGTGTCTTTTTCAAGGAAAAAAAAATGTCTTTTTGGAAAGAAGTAAATGTGCTTTGTGCTTTTCCAAAAATGTTACAGATGTAACTGCCTATTTTTAGTGATAGTGTCCTAGCTAGAATGAAACTTCTTAGATGAAGAGTGAAAAGAAAACCCAGAAGAGCTGAATGAGATCTTAGGATGCAAAAGAAAATGTCACAGGTTGCTGGAGTGAGAAGCATATGCAGAAATATTCTCCCAGAACTCAATGTCTGCAAAAGCCAGTCATCTTCTCTCTCTTTGAGAGAGAATGTAATGCAGAAATATGCATTCCATTTGGCAGATGGATCTGGGTTTTTGTTTTTCAGTTTATGGGAGCTATGTATTTGTAAATCAGGTTAGCACTGCAGAACTCAAAGCAAGTCTCTGCTGTGAAATACTTAACACTGAAAAGAGTGTACTCTGCATAAAGTGAAGGATATCAAAAAGGCAAGGAAGCTGAAGGCTAGGTAGCCTGCAACTACCAATTTTTCTCTCTGGTTCTCTCCCCAGAGCAAAATATTGGTAGTTACTGTATAAAAATCCTGTCACTGGACTCCAACACTAAATTGAGATATACTGCTAAGGCTGACATGCTGAAATACTATAAATATAGCTAAAAATGTTACCATGATTTGATGCAACGTACAAAATGCCCATATGTCGCCCATTGACGTCTTTGGATCTTTGGATCACTTTTTGGCTGTATTTTAAGATCAGAAGGGATATCAAAGCCTATGAATCCAAGTTTAGTGTAATTCCTGGGAGAATCCACTGAATGACAGAAAGTGGCAGTGAGACATTACTGCCTTTGCTCCAGGGTCAGGTTTCTAGCCTGTATTTAAAAGATTGGCTCTTCAAAGGCTGAACTCTGCAACCCTTAAAGGCACTGGCTGTATTAAGCAGTCCCTAAGGCTGGAGAGAAATCACCTTTGTTTTCAAAAGCAATCCTTGAACAGCTCCATGCATGAGTTTTAGTTATAAACGTGCCCTGGCAACCAAGACTTCCTTGTTTGTTCTGTAAAGTATGCTTGATGTAGGGCTTTATCATCCATGCCTCATCCATATGGATGATATACAGATATATATTCTCTATAGAGAATATCGGAACAAGCTAAAGGGTAGTTATTCCCCCCCGTTGTAGAGTGCATCCAGCCCTCCAGTAATCCAGACCTGGCCAGCCCCACTGAGGTGGTCTAAGGATGTATTTGTCAAACCGCACCCTCACACCCAATCTGAGCCATTTTTCAGACACACATGAGCTTCCCTGTTCACAGATGCTTAATAATGATTTCAGCCCTGGGCTTCAGCACAGTTTCTGTCTGTAAAGCTCGATATATAAATGCCATTCTACAAGGATAAGAACAGGGAATCACTGCAGTGCCTGTGAATTTCGTGGACCACCACAGGTAATTTGTCCAAAGCAAGAAGCTAGTGTATAAATCCTTAGTTGTGTGGAAATACCCATGCATATTGAATTAAATTTGATAAAATCTATAAGCCTGTATGAGTTTGGGTTGAATTTCAAGCTGTTGTGTTGAACTTTTCTTCTAATAGTGTTAGTAAATATTTGGGGTTGTAACTGCAGTCAGAGACCTTTGGTAGTGTATTGATGAGTAAAATATTGTCAGAAATGTGTCTATTCCTTTGTTAATAATATAAAAAACAATGTAATAATAAATTACTTACATGGAGCGTACAGCCAGATATGTCAAGAATAAGGGGAACATCCCACTGAGGTCAAAAATGATGGAGATCAGAGCAGACTTTTCAAGCTCATGCTTGCTTGTTATGGAAAAGAACTAAGAGGTACTGTAACACTGAGATTTTTATATGAATAACAGCATTAAATCTCAAGAAATCTGAGGGTTCATTATTAGAGAAGGGCCTTCCTATATTATGAAACCCTAAATAAAAATTTAAATCTTAATTATCATGAGGTAACCGAGGAAAAAGATGACCAGCAGAACATTAAATTCAAGTCATCTGCTTATTTTTGTAAGCACAGTTCACATCACCTATTTTTAAAATAAAGTCAGACTGTTAGAAAGTTCGCAGAATAATTCATTCTTTCTCCTCTGCCTCTTTTTCTTTCAATAACCATTTGTAAAGAGAAAAAAAAAGGAAATAATACCTGACAGAAATGCAGGTATAATATTAAGCAATACAGTGTTTTAGGGGAGTGCAGACTTCATTTAAAAAAAAAGCGGGGGGAGGTTGTTAAATTAATTTGCTGGTTGTGTTTTTCAAGCCTATAAACACCAGAGGAAGGAATGTGTTCTCAGGTACATCATCAAGAATTGCCCATACAGGTAGCTACTAGTTTGGGACATGAAGCACTGAAGTTGCTCCCAGTTCTTCAATGTGATTCAGGTCAACTCCATGTCGGACAAAGCTTCAGCCTTACACAGGAGAGGGAATTCTGTTTGAAATATAGGCAAATGACTTGGATAAACATTATTCCTTTGGAGATATAAGTTTTATTTTTACATTTTGATAAATAAAATGAGATGACTTCATGTATGATAAATTTTAAATTGCAAATTCCAACCAGATACATTGTGACATGAAGACTGTTTTTGCTAGGTTTCTAGTTTGTGTTCTGAATTCACAGATGTCACTCGGATAAAGAAATCATTTAGAAATGCAGAGATTGAGCCCACCTATTAAACTTATTCAGTTCTACTATTTTTTTTTCACTTTCCTTAACAAAGAAAGAAAGAGAAACAGTCAATATAAAAGATATATAAAATAATATATTTAATATAAATTATATTTTATTTATATTGTATACATTTAAAATCAAATATAAAAATAGAGCTCATACCAGAGAAATAAGCAATACTTTTTTTTAACCTAAAGTTGGGCTTCAAGGCAGTATTTGCATTCTTTGCATTGGTTATGGCTGAAGAGACCTATTCAAAATAAATACTAGCCCACGAAAAATACATCTGAACTCATTTGGCCTTTAAGATTACAAGCCTTTTCTTTTAATTTTGCACTTGTTCTATCGCAAAGCATTCCTTTGTACAAGAGTTCCTTCTGTTTAAGATACCACCTATGTTTATGGGTAAGTCATTGAGTAGACTTTCCGCCCTGCAATACAGAACTAAAAAAAAATTTTTTTAAAGACAACAGCAGGGAGTTGAGTAATAATGTTTGATATTTGCATCACTGAGACAGCAGTGGTGATAGCACTGTGCATTGGGAATGGCAGAGAAAACCAGTCTGAGAAGACTCAGTGAAGTCAGGCTCATTTTCTGTGAGCAATCCTGAAAAACCTGTCACTGACTCTACTGTAGTTCAAAGTGTAAAGTGTATGGAGTGTTCTTGAGCTATCAATGAAATTTTCTCAAACAAGGATGGAAAATACAAGCTGAACACCAAATGAGTCTTCAGTATTAAGGGACGAAGGGAAAAAAATGACGTAAACAGATGGTTTCTCAACTATAGAAACCACAAAAGCCCACTGACTGTATCTTGTGTATTGTTTTACTAGAAATAACAGAAAGTGCACATAACGCATAGAAAGGAAATGACAAATTCAAATGCTTTTATGGTTATTTTGCACATGTGGGTCAATGGGACTTTAATAAATCAATGCTTGGATGCCTCTGTTGGCCACAGTCCTGCCCAGTCCCTGTTTGAGATATAGTAGTAAAGGTTTCCATAAAATCTTTCAGTGATTTTTCTTCCCACCTATATTTGACCCATACTGTTATTTTGTATGATGACAATCCTCAGATACACAGGATTTCTTCCTATCCATCATTGCTCATTGGATGAGCACAAAGGTCGAATCAGTCTTGTGATTACATGTGAGGGGATATAGCAGTATTTGGGAGCGTTTCTCATCTTTCTAGAGTCACTATTTCTCCAAGGTGCCTTCATTTGCAGACAGTCTGCCCAGTACTCGCTGTCAGTTGGTAAATCTTTTGTCTGGTCACAGTAAATTCAAGATTGCACCTTATCAACCTAATACTTTTGCTGATGAAAACCAGTACAAATTCTGACTTGTTTCACGTGTAGCTATAGTTTTATTGTGGTCTGAAAAGAGAACTGGCTGAAGACATTTTTATTTTCAGAGACAAGGGGTCTTAATTCAATGCATAACATTAATGAGAATTAAAGTTACTCAAACTACAATAAGGTAACTTTCAGGGCATAAGGATTTAGATTAAGAATGAGCTGTTTTCAAATAGTACAGCCATTGACGTAGAGAAATCTAATATTTCATGCAGTTTTAATCAATTCTTGTTAAAACTTTAATTCCTAATTGACATAAAACAGCTCACAAGCTGAAAGCCCCAGGAAAATAAAGTTGATAAAACTTTGCAGATTTGCCACATTTTAATAAGCGCAATAAAATCTTTCCTTTTGAAATGTAATACAGTTTTGATCAAACATTATTAGAATAAGCCCTTTCCTAGAGAGTTGAGTCTTTTTGGGAGGAAGGAATGCTAAAATCTAATAAAATTTTCCAAATAGCATTGCTCATATAGAAGTCATTGATTCAAGGTTATTTGAAGAATAAAAGGTTTAATACTTATTTTTATTTTGTGCAGTTTCCTCCCTTGTCTTCCTAAGATCTTAATAACAGGGGCAGTTTGACAGGTGATTGAAAACCTTCAGTATGTAAAAAAAAAATCCATCTCTGCTTTCTTTTTTCTTTATATTTTATCTGAGATTTAGCGAGGTTTTCAGAACGGTCGTGTACAACGCAGCTTTCCTTTGCAACGTGAGGGTGTTGTGAGGGTAAAAGAATTGTTTTCTAGTCAGAAGAATTTCTTGTTTGGGGTAAAACAAAATACCTCCCAAAAGAGCAATAAGAAATTATCCTGAATTCCGGTGTCCTCACAGCACCATTTCGTGTTCAAATCCTAGCACCACTTGACGACGTAAAGCAATAGGTGAAATACAGGAGTGGCAGTCTGTGCTGGGCATAAAGCCCTTTTATTCTGTGTGCAAATGTGAAAGGCAGTCTTCAATCTCTGACAAATTCTGACATACTGGCGATCTCACATTAAAAAAAGGCACAAACAGCTGTTTCTTTATTAAACATCAGGGGAAAAAAAAAAAAAACGGGTCTTTTACCTGCTGCTTGTTTATTTACTTCTTCAGGAGGTGAGTTCAGCCTCTGTTTCCAGTATTGTGCAGGACAACTAACATTTGTAAAAGCTCTGATTGGTCTAAGAAGAGGTAACAATGGGTGCACTGTTAGAGGTAATTTTTGCACAGGCCAAACTGAATAGAAGTGGAAATTGGGCATAAAAGAATCCTTTATTCATACTCAGTAATGCTAGACAACTCCCCTGATGTTTTGTACAAGTCCATAGTACTATAAGAAACAGAATGTCATCCCTGCTAGGGACATAGGAAACAGTTTGCCTAAGCAAAGACCTACCTCACTGTGTGTGGATTTGACGCAGCCTATGAAATAGGATATTCCATACTCTGTCTGCGAGCAATGGAGGAATAGGTGAACAAGACCAAGTGTGTTTTTTGTTTTGTTTTGTTTGTTTCCTGACAGCTGTAACACATCTCTTATCAAAGAAGTAGCTATGCCATCAGCATGGTCCCCTGGCAGCGGTTCTAGGCAGACCATTTCAGGTTACACCGATCCCAGCCTGCTGACGAGCTTATTGCTACCCACAGCTGGGCCCTGGCTCCCTTTTTCCTCTTGTCTTGCTGCTGTTTAGGGACTGCAGGCTCCAGCATTCTTCCTCCCTGCCCTAAGCTGCTCCCCCAGCCCAGTCCCCATGTCCCCTGCTCCCCAGGAGCTGCACAAAGTCATTTCTCTGTCTGGGAAGGAGCAAGATGAGAGCTGAGCTCTGAGGACTGAAGGTGAGGGCTGAGGTGACTGTGTTTGGTAGAGGGCAGGCAGTGGTGCTGTGTCACTGGTGAGCAGCGTTGTAGATGTCTCCAGAAAGTGTCAGATTGACTAGAAAGTGAGTGTGAGGAAAGCTCAGGTGTGTGATTTCACAAATAAGGAGCTTCCCCCACAGCCTGGCTGAAGAGCAGGACAAAGG
>JAWLRI010000189.1:620364-643646 GCA_034781795.1 Crypturellus tataupa
CTATGCCCGGTGGACTCTTCCTTTATTCGAATAAAGTCTTAGGTCTCCTCTGTCTCCTCTTTGGACATTTCACTTCTAGACAGCGAGAATTTTCCGCACATGAGCAAAATAAATTGGACTGAATATCTTTATGTCACGGCTTTATTCAGCTGTCTTTATTCAGCTGTGTTTTTGTATGCTGCTGGTTAAATGAGTGTTACCAGGATCGCAATTTCTTGTCTGTTAAGATGTTGGATGTTGGCTTCCTTAGGCAGCCACAGAATGCTCGCTGTTCTTCCAGCGGAGCTGCAGTGAGGGGTCTTAAATTGGTAATATGAATCTGGGAAATCTCTTTTTTTTGTTTTTTCTTGCTCTTGGAGTGCCAATGAGAAGGGTGACTCTTTAATATGAGTGATGTCAGATTTTTTTTTTGCAAATGTTAATAATGGAGGGCTGACTCGGAGAAGTGTTTGCTACGCAAGTTTGTTCTTGTTTGGGTTCTTTTGTCTAATTGGATCAATATGGAATTACTATGGCATAAAATCAAGTTTTTAACTACTCTTAACAGCTTTGACTAAAGCCTTGCTGTATTAGGCCCTGGATATTAGGAGTAAGATGTAAACATATAAGTACTTTTTAAATAAAGGAGCAGGACTGAAGGTCCCCTGTTATCTTTTAGATATCAGAATCAGAATATCTTCAAGAATATTTTTCTTGATCTCTCTACCTAAATCTTGACCAAATCGATACTAAATCTCAAGATTTAGTATTTTCAACCTCCTCTCACGTGTGCACCCCCCAAAAAATAGCTTCTTTCCTATAGAAAACCCTTGATATGGACAGGAGAAAATTTATGGTCTCAGACTGTATCTCAGAGCGATAGAATAAGCGCAGTAGTCAGTCTTTTTACCACATAATTACAAAACTTTCAAGTAGTGTTGAAGTCAAATATGTTCTCTTTCTACTTGTGAAATTTCAAATTGGAGTGCATGCTAGATTCATCTGTGCTTTGAGTTAAATACTTAAGGGGGAAAAAAAGAGCTGCTGTTACTGTAAATGGATTTTCTCTAAGAAGTAGGTAATATCTTTTTGCCTCAGAACTTAAATGCTTTCCATTCCCTACTAAATTGTCTTACAGAAAGCGGTTGCTGATAGGACTTGAGGAAAAACTTTTTTTTCTTATTAATATGCTCTTCATATGCTTATGAATCCTGGTTCATAATTGGCTTAAACCCTGGTTTCCAGACAGACTGAATCTCCTTCTCGAGGCCATGGACTAGTCCAGACTTCCTTAAGTAAAGCTGGCTTAAGTAAAGCCACCTTTGAACATTAAATTGACTTGGTTCCTCTGTGACCAAATAGTGTATCATATCTGTTAAGCAAACAATGAATTGTAAAGTTGCTATAAAAGCACTGCAACAGAGTCTTGGTGCTTTACAATGTGAATATCTGACCTGTGGAAAACATGGAAAACATTTTTCATCATATTTTCTGTGCCTTTCCTGAGGAGCGATAAGCCTTTAGCTGTGCAGCATGAGAGGTAATACGTTAAACACTTTCTGTGAATGGGAGGGAAGCAGAAGAAAACCAGAAAATGAGCTTCTATGTCCATAGCTATCTTTTGAGCTTCAGAAACTCTATGGTGCCAACACGTTATATTTGGTCTTTGGCATCAGCTGAGAGAGCAGCCCTCATAGTCCTTAGTACTTCTGCCAAAGAACTGTCAGGCTGGCAGCCTTGCTCACTGTTCACCTTCTTGCTGAACAGCATTGCACTATTTTGGCTTTCAAAGGCTTATTTCTTTTTTGTTTGTTTTTGTTTTGTTTTGTTTTAAACTTGCTGAAAAAATAAGGGAGATAATGGCCTATGAAAACCAAAAAGCAACTTCTCATTATTGCTTTTTTATGGGTCTGTCCTAGCCCTCGTTTTCTCTGTCTGCCTACAGTGGTCACAGGATCCTGCCCAAAAGGCTTGGAGCATCTCTACTTCATACATTCAAAAGATTAAATATGCTTTGCATTTTTTCCTTAGCAGACTTAATGATACTGTATATAAGCTTCTATGTCTTTTTGAAGGCAAGAAGTATTACAGTAGCTGCAATATATATACATATGAGATATGTATATATATATATATCAGTATTTTTTGACAACCGCAGATAGCTTATTCATCAGTTGAGTTTTTTGTTTGCTTTTTCACATGAGATATGAAGAATCAACAAGGTGGGAAAGCACTCTCTGAAGGGACTGCAGAAAGTCATAGCCAGAAGATTTCCCTGGTTACCAGTTTGCTTTGCTCATGCTAAAGAGAACAAAACAGAAAACAATCTAGAGGCTTTTTGGGTACACTTGGGCAGCAAAAAAGAAGCAAGGATGAGCTTCTTTTTTATTATTTTATTTTTTATTTTTTCTTCTCCACTCTGTGTCTCTGTGTGGGTGGTGATTTTATTTTTTTTTATTATATTTTTTCCATTTCAGTGTTCCCTTGGCTGGTTTTATTTTGCGTAGACAAAATGGTTTGTTCACGATCCAAGTCAGCTAATGTAGACCACTAGAACACACTTGGATGAGCATATATTACTAGTGTATTTTGGAGCGTTTATTAAAAATAATATTTTCTGAAAGATCATATGTAGGTTAAGTAAGACCTCAGTTGTAAACCCTAGTACTTAACCCGTGAAATGAGGTGGTGGTAGGAAAACAAACAAAAATCACATTTTATTTATAATAAGGATCTGATTATTAGGAAAATTATTAATTGTTCCTGAAGCTATTTTAAGTTTCTCCCTCCTTTCTGCTGCAGAAATCATAAATGTAAGCTCCTTGTTTTGCAAAATAACGTATGACGTATGAAAATAAATAAATATCAGATTTACGAATATACTGCCGACATCTCATGCTAATAAGTTATTTGTGGTTAGTTGTTTCCTATTCTTATTCCTTTATGTGCGGAATTATTGCAACTGTTCCATTTTATAATGTTCTTTTTTCCAGGGAGGGACAAAGCCAAGCTGACAGATAATTACAAGTATGCCTCACAGTATTCCATTAAAGTAATATTTCACAAAAATTACTTCAAAATCCCAAAGCTAGCAAAATTAATGATGTTTGACGCCTGCTGATTGGAATTATGACTAAGAGGATAATAGCTGTTACATGTACTCATTAAGGTTGTCAGTTCATGTAATCAAGTATAAGATGTGCATTTAACATGGGCCATGGTGACTGTTTATCAGTGGTCAAAGGTGTATGTTATTCTTGTGGTCATTTCAAAAACATTTGTAACAAAACTCTTCAAAAAGTTTTCTGTATCCAACCATCATTTCCGAGTTTGTTTTTGTAACACCTAGTTTAATAAAAAAACACAGTGAAAGAAGGAGGAAGATGAAAACCTATATAAGGAAAAGAAGTAAAAATCAAATTTGTGCTCCTCAACAGTATTGTGCTACTGTAAGGTTATGCTGCTTCTACACAATTTCTTTAATAGCTCCATTAGGGAAGAGGGGAGGGTAAGGCTGAGTTTGGGAGCAGGCAGTGCCTTCTCCAGCAGTGGCCTTGGGCAAGACAAGGCAAGCATTTCTGGGGCATTTTGCCTTCTTTTATTTGACACTGCGAAAAGCTGAGGTCCTCAACTGTTGTGTGGGGTGAAGCTCAGGGATGGGGTTTCTCCCTACACCTCTCTGCAAAATCTGTTTGCTGCAATAGAGCTTTAGACACCTAGGAGGTCTATTAAAAAGTAGAAGAAAGTTGCTGTGGGATGTATCGCCCTAATTTCGTTAGCTTCTTACCAGCTTCTGCACTAAAATATTTCATTAATTTATTCATAGTTCTCAAGGCTAGTAGCATGCCAGCATATAAATATAACCGATCTTCTCTATTATTTTTTCTAATTGTTATCAGTAATCATCCCCTTGGTCTTGATGACCTCTTCTGGTGGTGAGTTTCACTGTGTTAATGTGGAAGACAGTGCTGGTATATAGACATCATTAAAGAAGGTTAAAAGAGACTTTCAAAATATTGTAATGGACAGTGAAAATAGCTGAAAGGGAGTTGTACTGGAGAATGACTTCAGAAATAGAAAATAGCTTGTCTGGCAGGAGACAAGCAATGGTTATTCAAAGTGAAAAACAACGAAGGTCAGAGAAGGGCATTCTGCTTAATCAGCATTCCTGATGTTTTAATGAGGACTTTTGATTGTTCACCCAATTACATAGTACCTTAAATTGATTACACTTGTGGGCACAGTTTCTATTCCCAAGTAGAAGTTGCCAGAGAACTCTGCAGTTCTTCATTTCTATAATATTTTGTGACTTTTTCTAAATTTGCTATATGTGTTCATTACTCTTACAATAAGTCTCAGGCATTAGTTAGTTACTTCGGAATGTATGAGACATTATATGTGAATTTTGAGATACTAATGTAGACATAAGTCTAATCACAATGAACTTTTTACACATGTATCCGTATTGCATTTTTGAACCAAGTATAGACCAAATAATTTGGTCTGTACTGGTTTCTGATTTGGTCTGATGCCGCTCATTACATAGACAAGAGATTCAGGTGTACCAGAGTCTTAGTTTTCCTCAGTACCCCTGAAATTACCAGGAATGAAGCCTAGAATTCCCCAAAGGGTAACTTTGTTTTCAACTCATTTTTTTTTTTATTCATCCCACACTATTGGGTATAGAGGACACGTCTTGCTTCACCCATGATGTAAAATGTCCTCCTGCAGGTATTCGGCTCCTTTTGAGTTTGGACCTGCAACTTGGCAATTGGAGAGCAATCAGAATTTGATCCCAGAAAAAATCTTAAGCCTGGACATCTTGCCCTCCCTTAATGGTGCTGGGTCAAAATAAGAACAAAACCACTCTGTTTTAACTAGAACTAGCAGCTGAGGCTTAGACCTCTTCAAGCTTTTTCTCACAAAATAATTCTGAGCTATTTTTGTCTTGTGTGCATGTACTTTTTCCTTTCTTTCTTTTTCTTAATCCAGACTAATTACCTTCAGTTGGCTAAGATACTTTTGCAGGTTAGACAAATTTTAATTAGCCTGATTTTCTGTATTAATTGCAGCCAGTCTTCTTGATGTGCCTCCATTAAAAACAATTGATGGTAAGCTCTTTAACTACGATCCAAAAAGCATTAGTGATTGAGAGCGAGTATTCTTGAAATCCCTCTCTTTGTTCCCTGAAATTACAGTTTCAATGTTATATGCTGAGTTTCAGAAGGCTGGCCCCCCTCTGAACCAATTATGCCTACTGTTTGAGCCTGGGACTTGCAGGTGTAGCCAATGGTCCGTATAATCTTTATCTCTGAAATCAGTACTGCTATATTAACTTGCTTTGACTGAAGGCTTTCCTTTGGAAATGATTATCAGATAGAAGGAATAAATCACAAGTGAAATTTTTGCAGCAATGCAACTGAAGCCAGCTATTATGTGGAATGTGGAGAATATCTACTTCTCTTGCACAGCAGTGAAAGCTGTTTAGTCCAAATATGATGGCAGTCTGGAAAGACAAACAATTACAGAATCATTAGCTCAGATTTTTTAGCTCTTTGATTTATTTTCTAATGTGCCGTTAGTGAATTAATGAACTACCGCAGCTTATAAATCCCTGGCCTTTTGGAGCTTATCTCTGATTCATATAGCCATGACTGTAATTTAGAGAAACTATACTTACATTAGCTGCTTTGCCATCTGGACCATTCCATCCTTTGCCCATTCTCACAATATATTCCATGGCTTTGTTACCCTGCTTGAATCCAACAGAATTTGAGTATCTAGATTTAGACTTAAACCTTCCATAGTCTGTAAAACCACTTGCAGTTGGTTGTTTTGTTGCCAAATAACTGATTATTTGTCAGTATCGCCTTCTTGCAATAACAGCAATATGTTCTAAAGTCCTTTTGGATCCATCACCAGGCTGTGGGTGCTTGTGAGGTTCATTTCCTCAAAGCTTTCACTTAGATCAACTACGAGTGCTAGGCAAAAGCTGAAGCATTTGGCTAATACAGGTCTGCACAGATTAAAGGGGTCCTTATGTGGCCTTGTCTCCTTCAGAGTCCTGAGAATGCTGCAATTTACTTGCCTTGCACTGTTGTGACCCGCAGGGCAGAGCAGATGGTTTGGAGGAGGTTGTTCTTTAGAAGTGAAGCCTTCTGCAGCGCAGACTGTCCAGGGCAGTGTCCTCTCCCAGGTCTCACGGCGACAGTGAGCTCCTTTGCTGCAGAAGGGCTGAGAAGCCAGTTTAATCTGCTTTTGGAGGATTTCTGCCCCCTGAGCCCTTATAAAGTAGGGAATGCCCTAGGCATTTTCCTCTGTGCTGCAGCAATTGCTGAGTGCTGCCAGGCTGCTGAGATGGCAGTTGCCCTGAGTCGTGCAGGGAGGCCAGTGGGCTGCTTTCACAGCAGGGGCCAGATGATGCTCAGAGGCAAGGGCCTGAGATCGCCTGTCTCTGGGTCACCCAGCTGCTAGACTTTGCAGAAGCTGGAGATCTGGATCCTCCACTTTGAAGAAGGCAAGAAATTTCTTGGGGTAAGAAATGCACCCTGTTTTGGCTGAGCTGATATGTTAGTGTTTTATACCTCTGCGAGGTGGTGGCTGTTGGACTGCAGTAGCACTGAGGTCAAGGTGGAATTGGTCACTGGCTACTTTAAATACCTTGCAATCCTTGCTGAGATCAGGAATCGGTAGGATCTGGAAGTTAACAAAATAACTGTGCTTAGTGCAGCAAGATACTGCTGTTAATGAGCAGCTGCTATCTGACTAGCACTGGTGTGGCAGGCCAGGGCTCCAAGGGCAGCAAGATGCCACAACCGCTTCTGGGAGCACAGCAGGTTGCTGACGTGGAAAAAAAAAAACTGTAGCAGCTTTGCTGTGTCCAGAAGGAGTGGGTTTCTTTCTCCCCACAAATGGGAGAAGATTCCTCCTCCCTTACTTTCTCTACCCTTCGCTGACAAAGGTGGAGGAAGTATGGGCTACTTTCTTCCTTTCTTCTGCACCACAGGATCAGTTGATTGGCATAGCCTTTGGTTTTTTTCCCCCATGAGTGGAAGACCCTTGAGATATTTGCTCCTAGACTTTCATCTGCTATTAACAGTAGCTGCTATATTTTTCTATCTAATGTGCAAAAACTGTCTATACCATGCAAGTTACCTTTGTAAGTAAGAGTTCTGCCAGTTTGAATTTATCTTTGAGATTTAGTAGATATTGACACAGCAAAGTAATGTGTTGGGCCTTACACAAAATTGTACCATAGCCATAGATAGCAGTCTGAGTTCTTAAAAACCTTCTGATGACCCTGGGAAATAAATTTGATACTAAAGTATTTTGTGTATGTAGGTGTGTGTGTGTGTTTGTTTTGTGTCCCCTGAGGCTGCAGTCATGACTTTTCAAGATTGCTCCTTGCTGACATTGTTCCACTTGTGTGGTTACAAATGTAGACTAAATGTAATTGCATAGGAGGAAGTATAAAAAAGAGCCCACAATTCTGAAATCTCCAAATCCAAGGAGTTAAATATTTTAGAATAAGGAATAAGAATGGTTTCCTTAGCAGAGTGTAACAATTACTATTCTGTGTTATTTGCTTTGTCCACATGCTTTAACCAGTGGATAGTACATTGTTTGGTGAACCATGAAGATATCTTGGATGTGGTGTAGGTGACAAAGGCAATAAGACAAATGCCTTGACAATGATGCTCACTTTATGAATAATTTGAATAATTTCAAGGGAATTTGAAGTGTCCCCCTTCCCGATTCCCACTGGAGAAAAAATGCACATGCTTGGGCTCTCTCTTCTTTTCTACAATACATCTCTGAAGCTCTTTCAGTGTCAAGAGGGCAACAGGGTTGTAGTGATTGCGTGTCTTGATACTTACGGCCAGGGCAATAGAGAATGCATCTTTGAACGCACAGAGCATGGAAGTACCATATGTATGATTGTTCTCAGTTGAATATGAATAGACTCTTTCTCTCTCTTTTTTTTTTTTTTTTTTTTTTTTTTTTTTGCTTCATTCTACCATCTGGGACAGTAGTAAATTGGGGGTGGAGAACTTGTGTGCTAAAGGTATAAGTATTTATAAAAGAAACTTCAGGAAAAGTACTATCCAATTACATGTTTTGGAGATTAAATAATGTGTGTACATTTCTTCAAGTAATTGACTTTAAAAAGACACCCATCTGTTCCTGTGGGTTCTGTTGAGTATCTTGTATCATATTTAGAGATCTATATTATTAGAGAAGTTGCACTGCTTGGTTTATATAAAATTAAATTTTATCCATTTCTGTAGTGGAATCTATTGGCCATGAAAGAATGTGACCTCTTTCCTCTAGCTAATATTAAAAATATTCTTTGATATGAAGGGATTATGCCAATACTGTGATTTTTTATAAGAGCTTGGAAGTGTGGAAGATGTTCTGCTCTGGCTGAGGAAAATATATTATTTAACATGAGAAACTATGCCTGGAACAGCTGAGAGGGTAAGTGTGCTGGAATTCATTTGAATTCTATATCCTGACAGTTTGTACTGCTAATGAGGTGATATTGGGAGCAAGAGCCGTTTTCAAGGCTTGCTTCATCAGCTGTTTTGTGCTATAATGAATTCCCTTAAAGCTTGGGTCATGAGGGTTTGCTTTTCCCTTTCCTTGTTTGAATGAAACCCTTCACTCTGGCAATAAAGAAGCTGCAATTACAGAGATTCACTTGCAGGTGCTCTACCATTCAATGCACATATCTTGGGAATAGGAAGGGGAAAGCAATCTACTTTGGGGAGGAAAGTGATGCATTCTTCCCTTTTTGAAGTTGCTCAAAAGCGGCCATTTTCAAAGCATTTAATATTAAAGCAAAGACAGGAGAAAATACAAAGGTATTCTAAATTTCATGTATATCTTTATTTTATGTGAATATAGATGAGAAGTGCAATGAAAGTATAATTCTAGGGTGGAGGATGTTCTCAAGCTGTGGTGACTAAGAGGAGATATATAAACCTCTTTGATTTCTACATCAACATCAATGAAGATAATTCTACTTTTCTGTCCTGACAATAATTTTGGGTTCAGTCCAGCCGTTCTAGAATTGAGAGTGGGTAAGGACACATTATAACCTTGACTCCAACCCCTTACTGGCGTGTCATTTAGGAATAAGAAAAATATTCCTACCTAAATACCTTGGAGTAAGAAAATATTTACGCTAGTTAAGTATTCTTTTATTTGAGCATCTGCAGTGGGTTCGGATCTATGCTACTAGTAAAGCTCATAGCTCAGTAGAGAGGTAAGAGGGGGTCTTAAGGAAAGGTGAGCTGGAGTTAAGCTGACTAATCTGACAGAAATGCTCTTGAGGATATCAGTGATTCTAGTTTAGTCCCTGAAATAAGATATGGCTGGAACATCACTGAAGACATTGAATAGTCTTTGAAGTCTGAACTATAAGTCTCAAAACATTTTCTGAGCCCCATAGCACTGTTTACACCAGTAAGTTTCCACAGATATGTTAAGCTTGATTTCTGTCTGTAATCTGAACGGGTTCTTTTTACAGTCTTTGGTTCTTCAGATATCACCGAATCACAGAATGCTTAAGGTTGGAAGGGACCTCTAGAGATCATCTAGTCCAATCCCCCTGCTCCAGCAGGGACACCTAGAGCACAGGGTATTCAGGTTAATACTAAGTTATTTTGGCAAAGGCTTATTTGGTCTTCTCAAAGTACATCTAACATTATACCAGGGCAGCACAGAGCACTGAGACAGGTACCATTCATTCATAAAGATATCAAGAGGAAGAGGCCTGTAATATAAGATCCTAGCTTGGGGTGTGGGAGACTCACACTGAATTTTCTACTTTTACAGAGAGGTCAGAACATAACTACTTATGTCTATGCCCTTTGCAGTGTGTACTTGCACCTGACTTGAGTCTGTGGTCAAACATCCCCATTAAGGGACATTTGAAATCCAGAGCTGTTCTGCAAGTGTTATGAGTGAAATTTCTTTAGTCATAGTCTTCCTCCCCTCTGACTCTTACAGGCAAACTGTGAGGATAACCTGAGAGGTCTTGTCACATGCTGGAGGTCTTTCTGCACATCCCCTGCTCCTCTTAGGAGGACAGCGAGTACTTGGGGGCTCTCGTGTATCGTATGTGCAGTGAGCTCATACGTGAAGAGCTAGGCTCACCTTAGTTGTCAATACTGCCCTTCTTTCTAAGCACCTACATGGAAGAGATCTTGGGGAGGGAAACAGAATACACCATGACTGCTGTACTACTAAAAGAAAAGGTTTTTCCGTAGGTTCCCTGTCTGACCACCACTCAGAAAGCAGCTAGGCATTTAATCGTATGTCAAATTAGTCTCATAGGCTGTCATATTTAAGTATTAAATCAAAACAGTTTTTTTTTTTTTTTTTTCAACACAGTACAAATCTCAAGCTTTGCAAAGCAAGGAATTTGTGACAGCTCTGCGTGGCACTGTAACTGTTAAGAACAGCTCTCATGAATGTAAAAAGAGAAGATCTTTGCCATGGGATTACAACACAGTGATCTGTATTGCTTATTATCTGTTTTAATATTCCTTCCAATTGCACACTAGCTGGAAAGCAAAGTGAGCACAAAGTACCGTCCTGCCTGACAACAGCACTGTGTTGTGCCAGGATGCGCCAGCCTCGCTCTGCAGGCTGTCGTGTGTCTCCTTCAAGGTGCTACAGGGAGCCCTAATGAGCACAGAGGTGACTTGCTATCCTTCTGGACCCAGGTGGAGGTGGGCTGCATTCCTGCTTAAAACACATATATGTTTTTTGAGTAACAGGGACAGCACACATTTGTACAGTTCTCAATTCTATATTGTTTTCTCTTTTTATTTTTTTTTCCCTCTTCTGAAATGGAAGCGGCTACCTGTTGATCTCACCTTGGGATTTGATTTGTGGCCTGATTCAGGTCTTGCTTCCATTTATATATAGAAGTGAGAAATAAACTGGTATTCCCATGGAATTCCCATTCCCATGGAGTTAAGGCCTGGAGTATAGATGACGAAAGATGCCTTTGGTTTTATTGCAGCTGACCTGTGGTATTCAGAGCATACTGTGTCAGCCCCAGAAAGGCTCTATTATTTACTGTAGCTTTATTTCACTCTGTAGTGGTATGCAGACTGACTGGTCTTAGATGTTAAATAAACAAGCATCTGTCTCCTGTTCAAAATGTGCTGTTGATAAATCTATTTCTCTGACCTCCTATTTTAGTTTCAAGTTTGTATTTCTTAGAAAATTTTGTCATAAAGGATGAGATTGATTCTTCTGTGCTTCCTTTCCTTGAGGATTTAGTGCTTATTTTTTAAGGCAGCAAAACCGTTGCCTGTATGAAGATGGGTGATGAAGTAGTGTTTTCCCCTAAGCACACGTTCAATGACTTCTTCATAAAAAACATTCAATTGAATATTCATGTTTTCCCAGACCTGCTTTCTGCTTATAACAAGGAATACTTTTTTCCCCTCTTATATTCTAATGTTATTAAAACATTAGAAAAGTCTTATGGATATTTTCTGTAGTGTAGAGGAGTTTTTGATTAGCTGTAGCAGTAACCTGTTTGACCTGCTCAATTTAAAGTGTGTTTTTTACCTTTTTTTTCTCCTTCCCTCCCTCTCTTCTCTCTCAAACAGTTGCTCAGAAATAGTGCCAAGACCATGGTAGCTGTAAAAATGAATTTTTCAGTTTCTCGCTTAATAACAACAACAGAGTTCTTTTCTGGTCGAATAGACTTGCAGACAGGAATAAAGTCCTTTTAAATTACCTTTAATTGTGAGGTAACTCCACTAAACGGAAGATAGATGTATTAATTTTTATGCAGAACAGCTAGGTGTTTAATATTCAACTTTGTCTATCACTGAACTGCTGGGGTGGGAAGAACACAATGTCCAACTGTAGTGGCAGTGATCAAACTGGCAAGCATTAGCAAATGCATTAGAATAATTAGAAAACCTGCAGGGCCCAGAGCATTTCTCTGTGTCCACCACTACTGCTTGCTTAAAAGTGTGGGTGAAATTTCTGTCTCCCATACAAGAGCAGCGATGCTGGGAATAATCAAATATTCTGAAGCCGCGGCTGATTTTCCTCCTAATTGAGGAACAGCAGGGCTAGAGTAGTTTTTCCTAGTACCGCTTACCCCAGGCTAGGAGAGCAGAGAAGCTACTTGTTGCCATGGAGATGATTTCTAGCGGGAGGTTTTGGCCTAGCTTTCTGTAAGAGAGTGCGATGAGAAAGGCGGCTGATGTGGGTCGCTGCTCTCTGAAGGACATGGCCAGATCAGGGAGCAGCTGAGCTTAAGCGAGTGTGTGGTGTTCAAAAACGTCATTAACAGGCTGACCTTTTTATGCTTTAACTCATAGGAGTCATAGGCACCCCTTCACATTTGGAGAGGCAAGGGTGTAAGTGTAAATTCTACATAGCATTCCTGCAGTTTTATATATCAAGAGGGAAATGCAGCAGGTGGGAAGAGTCGTACTCATGAGCATAATGAGGTTGGTTGCACTTGAAAGATTTGGGAATGTGTCCTCCTGAACCCAAGGCGTTCTCCAGAGGACACAGCTGTAGGAGACCAGCATAAGGCTTGGGTAGATGCTAGCAGTTTCAGTGGCTTTCATTAAAGGTCTTGTTACTCTCAAAGTGCTTCGAAAACTCGTAATCTGTACTGTTTGTAGAAGCTACATGCCAGTTGGTTCTGGTTCAATAAAATGCACTGAACCAAAAGCAAAGAGATCTCTCTCACCTTTAGTACGAAATACCTGTGCAAGAGATCTTTTTACAATAAACAATTTCTAACAAAAGACTATTCTGCATGCTAGCTAGCAATATCAATGAAACTCAGGATTCTGCTTCTGTGGAGATAAATGGAGATCCTGCTGTTGGCATCAGTAAGAGTAGAGGCTGTAGATGAAACTAATGATTGGATAAATTGTTATTAAACAATAGTCTACAAGAAAATTGTCAAGTTTGCCAAGTAATGAATTGAAGCATTCAACCTTAATCAAGCCTGTTTTACAAAGTTTGGCTGTAATTTGTTTTCCAGCGTTCCTTGTTTTATCTGCTCCCTGTGATGATTTTTTCTCTCCTTAAATCTTCTTATGTAGCTGGTGTTAGGTGTCAGCAAAAATGATATTCTCAAAAAAAAAATTAGTTGTGATGCTCTACCATGTCTCTCTGAATTTATACCTGCTAAAGATTTATACTATTGCCAAAACATGGATGGATTTTTCCAGGGAATAATGTTCTGGATATCCATTGATCCTCCAGGCTATACTTGAAGCTTTTTTCCCAGAAGAGGTACAAAAGAGCTAAGAGAAAGCTTACAAGTTTGCTTTGGGAGAGAAACTGGAACAGGAGTTGGAAGCAGCTCTTGTCTACTGGCTTCTCTGGCAGCAGCTGCTTTGCCTTAGTATTTTCCACTGATTGAAACTGAGGCAGGAACTCTATATGTGAGTTTTTGACCCAAGTGACTTGAATCAGGAGAAGAGCAAAAGTAGGCAAAACTAGTACAGCATTCAATCACGTTGGACAGTATTATTAACTGGCAGAAGTATCAAGACAGGTTCTGCCTAAATATAGCAGCTCTTTAATGCACAGTATTCAAATTTCCAATGCCAGGAGAAAAATAAGCAAAAGCAGCCCCCAAAGAAATCAGTTCAATTACTAGATGTATTTTTCATCTTGGATTAACTTGTGTGTTTACATTTGTGCTGTTGTAAACAAAAGTTCATTTCTAACCATGTTTTAGCCACTAAGCAACTTTCAAAACCCTTAGGCAGTGTATTTTAGAGGTAGTAATAGCAGGAATAATTACTTTAAAATACTTCAAATGCCATCCAGCGTCTTTTTATCAAGCAATAATGAAGGTATACTTTGAAGGCATGCTAGACCTAAAACCTCCTTTTTTTAAAAGTACTTACCAATAGAAACTACTTCATAGTTCCTCCATTTTGATTATTAAGGAGAGAATGCAGTCATCAGAAATCCAAGCATAGACCTAACAAGTCACATAGCAGTTGATTAATACAGTATTTTTTGTGGTTGGTCTTTTCTTAGGAGTCCTTTAAAATCACTTTTGAAAGAAAATCCAAACTCTTACTCTGCTGCTATTGAAGCTTTTTCACCTCAGTGCCAACAGTTAAAATTCTTAACTCTGTAGTTAAGATGAAGTTAAGTTGAACTTAATTATGCACTGATTACTTTCTGTGTGGTACTTAAATGAGGCAAGTTTACAAACGGGGTACTTACATTGCAGAGAAGTCGTGTTTTAAAACACTTCCCTCTTCTGAAAATATTGACTTATTTTTTGGGGAGGAGGATGTTCATCTGCATTCAAATAAGTTGGTTTCTGCTGCTTCGAAATGCCCCTGACTGCGCATGCTCAGTCTAGCTTCTAACTTTATTCACCACTTCATCTGTGACGTTGCCACTTATAGTTCTGAAAAATCAAGCCTGTGTGTCAAGAAAATAGTTAACAACCCTAAAAGTGTTCTGTCCTCTTACTTTTTCTATTCATAGTAGCATCTGTGCTACTATGCATAGTAGCATCATATTCCTAGTAGCATCTGTGTTTGCAATCATATTTCACTGATGTTATAATGTACCTGGACATAATTTTCTTGCACCTTCATGAAGAGACAAAATACATACCTGTAAAGCATTGATTATTAATCTTTCATCCCCTGTTTCAGTGTGGATTCTCCATTTTGTTCTCATACACAGGACAGGTGATTATCTCCTTCTGTGGCACTGATCTGCAAGCTGAAGCGTATTTATTATAGAAATTATTATTTTGCCTGAAACGTAATTATTGCTTTGGATGCCAATAGATTTGGGGTTATTTTGTGATTTCTCAACATTTTCTAAAATTCTAAGCTTTGTAGATAAGACTTAAGAAAATAGATCTCTCCACAGAACAAACCAAGCTATTTGTCTTTCTGTCACTTCTATTTATAAAAGGGAAATAGCACAATGTAGGCAGCACCTAGATGCATTCCTGTGCAGAACATGAGCTCTGGAGAACAATTAGTTGATCCAAAAGGCTGAGACACACAAATAATGGATGGTTTTCATCTCTGATGCTTTGACTGAGGAAGGCATTCACACTTAACTAATCTTAATCATTATTTTGCAGAAGTCTATATCGTTGAGCTCTGGTTGCTTCAGTCCTGGCAGTATATTATCCAATGTACGCACTTGTGTTCTTTGCCAAATGGCAATCTAAGTGTATCAAATAGCATGGATCCTTGAAAATGTGCCTTGAAAATGTGTTAAAGCTTCCTCCTGTATAGGCTTACTTTTTTTTTTTTTTTCTAGAAAAATGATTTATGTACAGACAGGCAGTAATGTATTGCCACAGTGCTGCAAGGAGAATGAGAGTAAATATAGCTTTTTTTTTTTTCCATTTATAAAATGTACTTTTGAGGAGAGAAGAAGTTTTGAACGCATAAACACTAGCAGCGACCTAGATGTGCTTGTGAATTCGATGCTTAAAAGTGGACTGACAGGTATTGAAGACCAGTTATTTTGATATTGACAGCTCTTGGAGATCCACCCAAATGAGATATTCATGCTATGTAGAAAATACAGTTATTTCATGAGACAGAGGTCTAAACAACCAAGAAGCTTCACCTGAGCTTTGAAAAGCTTGAAATTTACTGATGAGTTACTGCAATTAAAATTACTGAGGAGTTGTTGATTGTATCTATACCTCACTGAGCGGAGCTCTTGACAGAATAATTTATTTGCTATTGACAAGGTTGAAGTAAATTAAATCAAGCTGTGTTTTTGTTTGGTTGGTTTTTTTACCACTTATGAACGGGAGAGGTGATGTTATCTAGATACTGCAATTGTAAGCCTTCTTTTCAAGAGTCATATTCTACTTTCTCTGAGGGTAATTCAAGTGTATTTCATGATTTCCACATCCCAACTGACCCGATTTTGACACTCTGCTTAAATTGAGGATAACCTTTTCCTAGGACAGATAGATATGGTTGATATACATTGCTGGAGATCTCCTAGTGGCTTCCAAAAATTTTAACCGAACCATGAGCACATTTTCAACTGCTTAAATTGTATAATCTACCTGTTTCATAAGACAATTCTAAATCTTATAAGACACTTGCTCATAACTAAGCACTAAATGACTTGTTTGCTCCAAGGCTGACCTGACTTTTTCTAAATTTTGGAATAAGCATGCAAATTTGAACTGCATGATCTGTGTTATATTATAGTGTTTCTGCCTTTTATGTTTGTGCCCTAGGAGAAATAAACTATACAGAAGATTTTACTCTGACTTTGATGATTTGAGTATTTTCTTCTAGGAAATTCTGGTCCCTTCTAGACAATGAACTATACAGATATCTTTGTAATTAACCTTAAATTACGCAGTATGACAGAATAAACACTAAGTCTGTGAGTAAAACATCAGAACAGGTATTTTATACCTTCAGAGCATGTTTCCTGTGAGGACTGTCAGATTGGGCAGAAACTGCCATATAACTGACAGGAAACAGCCTCTCTCCTTACTGCCATGCTGAAGTCCTTCACGGTCAGCCAATTGTGCTATGATATGGATGAAGAATATCCCTATTCTGTAGCTATAGGTATCTTAAGTTTTGTAGTTCTCGATTGTTCCCCCTTTTTATCATCAGTTCTCTGAGGGGAATTAAAATTAGCCAGATATTGAGTAGATCCTGTGTCAACCAAGAGAGAGATGTAACCAGTAGGCAGAATACAAGCCACTTTGCCCAAATAATAAATCAGTGGAACAGTCGGTACATAACAGCTAACTATGCACAAGAGGTTAATGCAGAGGACTCTAAGAGCCGTTAGGATCCTGAGCACTAGTCCTAGGTGATTTTTAACTGACATTAAACAGCTATTTTAATTACCATACAACTTATTCAAGCTGATTGAAAAAGTGGTGTAGAGTAGTCATTTATCTTGCATCTGTGTTGGATTTTGTTAAGAACAGAAGCAAGGAAACATGCACATCTGAACAGTCTAGCTCATGGGAATTGGGAAACAGTCTGTTAATTACTTCAATTTTGAAGAATGCTTTAATTAGAATAAAACATGGGAGCATAGGTTACATACAGAGCTATTGGGCTAGTCTCTGCTCTTTCCGCCCCATCCATATGTAAGAAATGTTTAATACTGTGTTATTATGTAAGCAATATACTCTTTCATATTTTTGACTATCTAAGCAATGGATTTCAGCTCTTCTTTCAAACTCACATGTGTCAATGGAATTGCTAATATGAGCAGCCTTATCAAATTTTGAACAAGGCTATTAATTTCTCTGAAAAACTTTTTGTGATAAGGGTGACAATTGCAATGCAATCTTCTTTTAGTTATGCGAGTCATGTCTGTGATAACTACTTATTCATATTGCCAAAGAGTTTAACATGTAGTGAAGAGTAATTATAGTGTAACTGTAATGTAGATATATGAGCCTTTTTTTGTTCTGAACAGTACTTAAGACAGCAAGTGACAGTAATAGATGAATCAGTCACATTAACTTATGAGTTTAATAACTCATAGTGTATTTTTAAAAAAGTATTTCCAAAGTTGCCACTGGTCACTGCCTATTGCATAGCTTCTCTGAGTGTTTAAAGAGAGAATTTTTGTAAAATAGCTGAATATACAGGGGCACAAGAGCGCTTAATAGTTCGTGACACACAACAGAAGCAATTTGAAGGCTTCTGGTGAAGTGCATAAAAGAGTTTGGAGTAAGAATTTCAACTTTTTTGAAAGTGTCTATCAAAGGATATGTACATAAATATGATTGGCTTGCATTTGCTTCTACTATGTGTTATCATTTGGGAAATGAAGATATTTAAGAGCATCCTTATTATTTTCAAGAAAGTAGTTGCAAGATGAGTCTTGTCAGCCTCATCTCTTTCTGCAACTTTTCTCTGCCTTCCTGGTGAACAGGAACAGCATGAGGCTCTCACACTGATGGGCATAAATGCTGATGTGCATAAAAAGATTCACATCCTCGGTGGAAGCATGTACAGAAAGTTACTTGTGTGTGTGCGTGTGTCAGCCTGCGATCCCACTCCTGTTGCCTCCAAAGCATGTATCCGAGAATTCTTACGGAGCCAGCATTTTTATTTGCTCACTGCTTTATTTAGAACAGGGAATGAACTGTTCTCAATTTCACTTTACTCTGTGAAGCTACAAAACTTGCACTCTTAGTTCACCCGAGTGATTTTTCTTTAGCTTTTTGAGATTGCTTTGTGGAAAGTAACATCATGTTCCTTTCCCATCTGAGGCATATAAATCTTTAAGAGCTGTTACTGTAACATTGTATTAATTCAGCAGTTGCTGAAAAACATATACAATTGAAATGGTATAACTGCCTACTATTCTAATTGGATGTAAGTATGTTTCTTTCCCTTGAAAGCTTCATGAATTTTCTGACTTGTTTGGGTATAATGGTGTCTCTTCGTCTTCAAACATCAGGAACCAACTCTTGTATACAAAAAAAAAGAAAAAGAAAAAGAAAAAATGGTAATTTTTCTTCTTACTAAATATACTTCTTACTGTCCTGCATATTATCACTTGTTCAAAGTCCTTTAGACTTATTCTGTATGAATATTCAATTTCATATTGAATATTGCTAGTTCTTCTCTTTAGAGATGCCAGAAAATGTCTCCTTTTGAAAAAAGTATTCTTCCTCTCCCCAGGACAATAACTGGAAAGCATGGGAGCAAGTGTTATTTAAGTGATTACAAACATTGTTACTGGTTTCTCTCATTTTTAACTTTGTTTTGTGTTCTGGGGACTGTTGCAGGACTGCTTGGAGCCTGGTCCATGTGAGTCCTCTCCCTCCCGCAGTTCAGAGGGAGTGAAACCAATATAAATCTGCAGTAAAACAGTAATAAATCATCAGTGCAATCAGGGCAGGTGCTCTGCTGAGAATCCCTTTCAGATTGATGTTGTCCAATTACTACATGAAACGGCTTTTAAAATAGTTCTGATTTTTACAGACTAATCATCCAAATAGAGAATAGAGTTTTATCTGCTGTAATGTTTGAAATAGAAACAAAGGCCATCTGCTTTTACCTCTTCAGTAGATATCCATCATTACACTGGCAATTTTGTTGGATATGCTCCTGACTCATGTATTTCATCTCACTACATTATCTGGAAAAAAAGAGCAAACTCGGTATGTTTTCTTGTCTCCAATAGCAATGAAAAACACAACATAATAAAGCAAAATAAATAAATTAAGGCAATTAAACAAGATGGAAAAGCAAAGGAAAGAAAATTCTAAAGCATCTAGGTACATTAATACTGCACCCTTAAAAAAAAATACAGTTCAGAGTTCTCTATAGCTTGGGATAAGATACCTGAGACTTAAGACTAATTAAGAGATGGGCTTTTATAGATGACATAATCAGTGTGTTTTGACTCCCTTCCAAAATAAGTAAAAGTTGTTTTTAAAAGCTGCTATGATAATTGTCCTCCCAACTCTGTCATCCTTCCTGTACCAGGGCTGAGGCTGCAACAGTGACTGCAAGTTACTTGAGCTGCAAACTGCGAAGTAAAATAGTTCACTTTAGTACCAGTTTGGGACAGAAAACAGTTTTCCCCTCCAGTGGTGGTATGGGGATGGGTGGTGCTGTGTCTTTCTGCTGAAGGTTCTTTGCATTCTTTTATATCCTGAATTTGAACAAGGCTGTCATATATCAAAGAGAAAAACGCAAACATGAAGACAGAATCAGTCAGATTTTGCTCGTGTCTTGCATCTGCAGCATCACTTTTAGTGGAGTATTTCTAAAGAGAATTAATTTCACATGTCAAAATAAAACATACTAATTCTGGAGCTCTTTTTCTACACAGCATTAGTGGTGTCCTCGTTCATCTCTTCCTGGACCCACTTTCTGTTGCACGAGTATCTTCCCACACACGTCTGCATGTACTGGCACGAATGAACAGCATGTAAAACTATTGGTATGTGCTTGCATTTCTTTTGTATCTTTTTGAAGTTTGTCCCTTATCACAAGCATGTAAAAGGGAAAATAGATATGCGACTTGGTGCCAGTGAGGAATCCACGTTTCCAGTCTGTCTTTTTGACAGGGAGCTGGGTGAGACTGCACAGAACAAGTGTAATTGGCTATGGCTATGGTAGGTGTCTAAAATTGGGTGAACCAATGCTGTTGAGAACAATTCTCTTTTACTTTGGATGAGGTTATTTATACTATGTGTAGTTTTCTTCTTTAAATGATCTGGAAAGAAAATGGAATCAGATTAGAATGTTCTAGACCTGTACCTAAAATGCGTAGTTATGAGTGACCCGATGAAGTAGCAGGCATGGTTTCTTAAGTGCCTTGACATCTTTTTTAAATTTAAGTGTAACATCACAATAACTTAAGGCTAATATATTATAATTTATGCCTTGTAGCAATGATTAAAGATGCAAAAGGTTTCCATGAATATTCTGTTTTCAAGTTTACTGCCAAGGCACGCTTTTTTATTTTTGATTTACACCCTAAGCAGATATTCCTGTTTTCTATTATTGCTAGGCAAAAAAATGAAGATTTCCTTTCCTCAGCTGTGGAGTGAGGAAGAATAGGTAACTTACTTTGAACATCCAGATCTGTTACCGTTGCGTGTCCCCTGTGTATTCTGATACATTTTGTGCCAACATGGGAGCTTGCAAAGGTTCAGAGCCACAGGCCATCTCTTTATCTGCGCTAGGACCTGCTGCTTCCAAGCTACATGTAAAGTTTTCACAGTGTTTGTCTCTATGGGTTTTTCATCCTGCTCTTTAAGGTGGAGGCGTGCTGCTAGAAAACACTGCCTGTGGTCAATTTCTTTTTAATATCTTTCTTGCCTGCATATTCTGTATTGTGGATTTTTGGAATAGCAGATCCTGTCTCTGAAGTAACTGATCTGTGCCTGCCTGTGGCAGTCGTGCTGTGTTCCAGCCTCTCTCCTGTACAGCTTTGTTTTAAAAGTGGGAAATAATGATACAAAATTGTGCCTTAGCTTTCGAGTTGCTCCAATCTGGTTGAACAAACAAAAGATGGTAATTCTTTTTTCAATCAGATGGAATATTTTTTCAATAATTTCAATGGAAGACTGAAATTAATTGCAGTTGGCAATGTTCTTTTTTATTGTTAATTTATTGCATCTCTATGCTGACTGAAGAACTGATTTCTTTTCTAGCTCTTTTTGTTTGGATTGTTCTACGTGATGTTAAAAATGTCCATACCAAAGGTGGTAGGGCAGAATGCACCTCAAAAAAGGACTGTAATAGCATCTTTGTCAAATTGGACAGAGCATGAAATTAAAGTTCTAGAATGGTTGATGCTTGTCTTGGAATGCCCATTGAACGGAAGACAAGGGATAGTCTTCTCCATTACAAAAGAAATAAAGAAGTCTCTGCTCATAACATCCCTCTGCTTCAGCATTCATGGAAAATAAGGATGATCTTATTGCAGAGTTTTCTAGCCATTATTTTAGCACCATTTCTGACAAGTGAGCTTTTCTCTTAAGGCACTAATTCTTGTCAGTAGTGTCAGATCTAGTTAATGCACATCTCTGTTTTCTTGTCTGAGAAATACTATCCAATTTCCAGTCAATTTTCAGTGCTTTTTATTTTGGGATCATCTGTATGTTTTATCAATACACAGTTTACGCTATTCTCCAGTTCATTAATGAAGATAATTTCTATTATTTAACATGAGAACAAACATTACTATATCTATTCTTCCTGCTTTACTTTGTAAAGCTTTTTACTTATTTTTTATTTTTTTCTATAGTATGCTAATGCATTTATCAGCTATCACCTTGACAGATTACTTACCTTCAAATGTCATGGTTATAAACAACTGTTGTAGTCAAATTAACATTTTTCTCTTTTTTTTTCCCTAGTCCAGCAAGCAAATTGTCTTTTCTTGTTTGTATCTTTGCAAGTAAAGTAATTGTGACCGTTTCAACAATCATTGTTCTTTCATCTTGCACTATTAAATTTTGCAGCTGAGCCTTGCAAAACACATGTACAAATATCTGCTGTGATTGATCTTTTTATTTTTTTTTTTAACTGATCAGCCAAACACTTACAAGATGGACTTTCAGGGGAACTCTTTTTTTTTTTCCATGGAACAATGTTAGAGGTATCAGTATCCATGGAAACAGTGGCCTCTAGGATGTTCTCTGGTCATCCACGGAGCTAACCTGTCCTTTGGACACACATAGCAAAACAGTACAGCTTTAGCTCTGTATTGTGCTCATCCTTAAATCAAACTCTTGGCAGGTCCAACAGGTCTCAGTACAGAGCAAATACTGTTCAATAACTCTGGTAAAATTAGTAGACCTGATATCATGATACTGCCTTGGAGTAGAGAAGAGACTAAACTTTTTTCCAAATATTTTTATTGTCTTAAATTGCATCTTCAGCTCAATTTCTTCTTGTTTTACTTCCCCTGCCTTCTTGTTTTTTGAAAGCAGCTATGTTAAATACTTTCATTAACCTTCAGCATCTTTCCCACTCTTGAAGTTAAATTAATTTATAGTAATGGCTACAAACCAATACTGTTAATATCATTCAATCAGTTTCATTTACTTCACAGCAATACACAATTTGGAATATCATAGGTGGGATTAGGTGGACAAATCCATGATTTTGCATGTTTCTCATAATCCAGATACCAGATTTGCCTTGAATTTGCAAAAATGAATTTCTAAAAAGTCTCTTGTTATTTTTTTTGTCTCTCTCTCCCTCTGTGTCTCTCTCCTCTCCCAATTGTTTCAAACATGCATTTAGTATTTAAGTGAATTTGTAAAAGTCTAAAATGCTTACCAGGTGCCTTTCAATGCATGTTCTTCCTGAGATGAGCTTACCAGTGTGTAATTTGAAGCTAGAGTTTACAAATCCACATCTGCTGACCCATTTGAAAATTTAGCCTTGAGGACAGGTTCTCGATGGTTTTATGCCTTTATTTCTACGCTTTTCAAGACTCCAGGGAAAAGACAGTCCTAAATCTAAGCTCTTAAAATCAAATTTTTGATTATTTGTTATGTTGTTCTTCAAGATAAAACCTAACTTGGAACTCAGGTGGAGGCTTTTCAAGTTGACAATGCTGATAGGGGAAATATGAGCTGACATCAGAATTCCTTGCTTGATGCCCATCTCGCATCCACCATTCAGATCTCAGCTTGGTTCCCCTATTTTTCTAGGTAAGGTAAGAGAGACGACTATCTATGAGAAAGTAAACTTTTTCTTTTCTTTTCTTTTCTTTTCTTTTCTTTTCTTTTCTTTTCTTTTCTTTTCTTTTCTTTTCTTTTCTTT
>JAWLRI010000189.1:643746-666698 GCA_034781795.1 Crypturellus tataupa
TTCTTTTCTTTTCTTTTCTTTTCTTTTCTTTTCTTTTCTTTTCTTTTCTTTTCTTTTCTTTTCTTTTCTTTTCTTAATGAATATTAAACAGGCAACATATATACTTGCTGTATTCTGTACTGAGAGTACTGAATCTGAATGTGGATTGGTTTGTCTTTGTGGTGATATTTAGACGTTATAGATGCTAAAGGATTTTCAGATCATTAATTCTCTTCCTTGCACCTCTCTAGTTACATTTTGTACACAAGTCTATATAATGTGTACAATAAGTTGACGTTGATAGCATACTTCAGTAAACAAAATTCTTTGTGTCTTTTTCTATGGCAATCAGATCACATACTCTGAAATAACTAAGAAATCGTAATGAGTTTTTACTGAGTATATTTCCCCTGTTAATGTCATTGTAGAAACACTTCTGGAACCATCCTGATGAGGCTTAATCCAGTGTTCACATTTTAATTTTTTGTGCTTGGTGGTCAAAAACAATACAATTTTCTAAGCGTTTGTCATTGGCTAATGTTTAACATTCATTTTCCCTAGTTTGTTTGTCACTTTTTGGCTAAACACAGTGTGATCTGTAAGGATTACTCCTTCCCCTGACAAAGAAAAAGAAGAAAACAAATCCAAAAGACTAGACACTATCAATACTCCTTAAACCATTTGAAAAAATATCACACTCTCTTTTAAGGAAATTTAATAGTTAAAACTTAGAAATATATCGTGTAGACTAATATCTAATTTAAAATCAGTAACCTGAATTCTCACTTAATATCTGTTTACCTGCCCTGATAGAAAAGAATGTCTAAGCAGCATAAGATCTCTATAAACAGAGTGCAGAGGCTATAGCAAAAATAAGTAACATTCAAGAATTACTTCCTATTGTTAGTTTATTCATGACAATGTAGAGATCAGTTATTAAACAGTGTGTGTGTGTGTGTATATGTGAGCTATCTAACATTATGTAGGAGCCTCGCAATAGATCCCATTGGTTTTGGTAACAGGTTTTTGAAACGTAAGTATTAATGATATTGAATGTTCTTGGTGTATAACTCAATAAAAAAAAATCATAGATCTTTGTGCCCCATGGACCTTTTAAAAATAGGCCTCTGGATATTAAAATTTTTGCATATCATTTTAAAGTAGTGTATGTTTACTGCTATAGAAGTGCATGGTGCAGAGATGACAGGAGAAATGATTGAGCAAATGACTGAGGGAGGTAGGAGGAGAAAGAAATCAAGTTGAGAAGGAAGAGAATTTAGGCAAAGCAGTTGAGAGGTCTAGGATTTAGAGTGAAGGGCGGTGAAGATATTCCAGAAAGAAATTGCATGTGAAGTGGAAGAAGTCAGGAAGGTCATGGAGTGACTTCCAGATGTGCAGCTCCCAAAAAATCATTGATCTTTTGCATTTATTACCATGTCATTTTCAGAAATGACTCAGATGATGCTAGATGTCTGAAATTAAGTCTATTTTCTGTTGCATTTTTTGCTTATAACTTTTGATCCAGCAAGCTGAACTCTTCCTCTATAAAGTTTAACTCTTAAATTCCTTCTGTCTCCTGATTGTTCAGACGTTCAGCAGCCCCCTTTTCGTCAGTTGAATATATTATACTAGCAGCTCCCTATAGTTCATCTTCTTTTAAAAGGGTTTGTAACTCTTGTTCTTCTGAAGTTTGTGAATATTTGTCTGGGCTTCTCCACAAAAAAGCATAAGATTTAAAGGCTGACATCTGGAGTGTTCAGGTAAATGAGAAATACAGTTTTTATAAGTCTCTAGATAAAAGGGACTTGCAGGCAAAGACTTAGTGAACTAGTTAGTTGCTGTGTCCAACTGCCTGCAACTTTCCAAGTAGGCAGGATATGCTGTAGAGAACCTGATGCTGTATGTTAAGATGAAAGAATTATTTTTCTTTCAAAATTAGTCCTTTATCAGTCAAATATTTCTACCTCAAAATTGTTTTTATTTTACTTTTGAAGTAAACTTGGTTTGGAAATGATCAATTTTTTTATTTTAATATTACTGTGAAATCACTGTAATCACATAGTCGTCTTGAGCAATCATGTCCCTGTAGACCCTGGTTGTTCAATTGGTAGAAGAAATGTGCTTAATTTGACTTTAGTCATGAAATACATTCCTGGGACTTCTGCAAGATCTGAAAAATGTCGACTGTGAGCAATAGGGAATACTGCACCTTTCTAGTCGCTTGCAGTTCTGAACAGAAGTGGTGAATCAGATTAGGGAGGAGTATTATCAACAGCAGTGCTTTGAGTGATAGTGTGTTTTGGCAGGTGGTACATTGGGGTTTAGTGGAACCCAGTATGTCCTGGGGAGGGGAAGCAATTGTAGCGCATCACAAATGCTTGAGCTCAAACTGTGGTAGAAATTATTCCTAGATAATTTACCACAATGCTACTTTCATCATTATTCATAGTGAAATAATGAAGAGGCAACTTATAAATGACTGGCAAATATAGTCACTGTAATTAGGAATTACTGGGTTTTTTTTGTTTTGTTTTGTTTTGTTGTTTGTAGAACCAGTGGATCCTTGACAGTTTGTCTGGGCTGAAGATCTCCTAGCAGAAGAGAATGAAGATCAAGGTGCTCTGCACTTTGGGTTGCTCATAACCTTTTCTATAGGAGTTAGAATTATGGAAGAAAAAATGTCTGTGACAGGCCATATTATTGGTCATTTGTAGGTGGTACTTTTGTTACTGCTTTTCTAGTAGCCTTTGTGTGGTTTGATGCAATTAGCTAAGAACAAGTGTCTCTAACTTGTATTTCACCTGAAGATTGCTATAGGGTAAAAGACCTATTTGCCCAAAAAGCAGTATCTACGATTCTAAAGGGGGTACTACCTCCTTCCAATCATGCTGTTTCATAACAGGAGAAAATTAGAGAGATTTCCTCATCAGAAAAATCCATTCTGCTTTTCTGCAAAATGAGTACCCAAAGATGCATGTTCAATTTCTGTGAACTAATACCTGAGGCCAAAGCAAAACAGAGCTGAATGTAATCTCAGTCACTTTGATCTAGGAGGATAGAATTGTCTCTGAAAGGATCTTGGGAATGCTAATTTCAGGTAGAATAATGTTCCTTTAAAGAGATAGACAAGGGGACGCTGAAAATAGTAACTGATAAGATCAGCACAAAGAAGTGCCTGAGTGCCCTTATAGTATTAAAATACATGTATATATATATATGTGTGTGTGTGTATATGTATATGTGTATATATATGTATGTATGTATTGTAAGGTCTTCAGCTGTCTCTGCTAGCATTTTCTTGTCTTTTCTAGGATCAGTAGTCATGTCTTGGGAATGGTTTCTAATGGGCACATATTTATCCTATCTGTCTTGAAAAAGCAGTTGCCTTCCAAACTTTCCACATTATGTGAAAGTGAAAATGCCTAGCGAACCTCACTGTGTATGGCCTAATTTGTGCAAGCCTCATGAAATTACTGACCAAAGCAATGGAAAATTGAAGACAGATTCTGAAAAAATAAAGTAGAAAATATTTTTCTGAATAGTAGTACCCCATACAGACACAATCCATGCCTCAAAGTAAGGCAGTTTCTTTTGGTATTGTTTTGTAGCTAGGCTACTGAGTATAAGAAGGAAAGTTCACGCCCCCAAACTTTTTTTAATAAAAATTAAACATCTAGGTGTCACTTTCCGTGAAACAGAAATTCCATTTTCTTACCAAATTTTTCTTTTAATTTCCTATCTAAATTAGCTCCAGATATATTAATGTTTTCTTAACCATTATTTTACGAACTTAGCTACTCCTTCAGGACAACATCCAGTCTTCTAGAAAATTCAAAGGTATTAATTTATTTATTTGAACTTTTACTTTTGTATTCAACATACCAAAAAACCTCCTCAGAGAATTTATGTGGAGTGCAATGGCATGTACATGAAATGGATTATTTGAAGAACTGTATAGTGCTGAAGGTAGGAGGATGATGACTTCTGAATCATTTATCAGAACATTAATCAACCATGCAATAGTTTCCTATTGCAAACCTGGCTTTTATCATCCTGAAATATTGAAGCAGGAGGTTTAAGTACTCCATGAATATTTGCCAGTTCATGGGGAAAAATGAAAAATGCTGACCTCTGATTAATGACCCTGAGGATATTTTGACAATCTGGAGCTGAGTGCCTGATGCTTTTATGCTTTACTTCATCTATCCTGGCAAAATAGCATTTGCTGGGAATGAGCTCAGAATGGTTAGCAACATGCTGTGTTTGTAGGGGTTGGAGGAACTTGGGGGATCATTGTGTTTTGGCTCCTGTTACCTCAGTTAGTTCATCATATAAACACAGGGCTTTTGAAAATAAGTTAATGCATTTTTTTGTGGTTGCCTGCACAGTCCCCTTGCAGGAGACTATTCTGCAGTGTGATAGCAGTAGTGATCTGGAGCACTTACTCCTTGGAAATATTTATATCACTTGTACTTAAGCTTATGGAGCTGTTTTCCTTGCTCTGGGCTTACCTCCCTCACACTTGTGGAAGCAATCCTCTTTTCTCTCATTTTTTTATTTGGGCTAATGAAGTCTAATTGCCCCTATTTCCTTCTGTTCCTCAATTACCCCAGCCGTCACTTTCAACCCAGTTCTAGTTTTTGCCTTCTACACATCTCTGATACCCTTCTTGAGCATTTCAAAGGAGGTAAGCAAGCCTTGGTACAGTTTGAATGGGGAAAGATTGAGGCTTTGAATATGGCTTTCTTTTTCACTATGGCATTGACAACCTTCAAGTCAATCTGAGATAACTTGCTTGCTTCTGAATACCTTTTGCTGGGCTTCTATCAGAGGACTCTGATACTACCAGAGCATGAACTTGCTTCTCGTAACCCTGGACTCTATCCCCTCCTGGTCTCCCTTGTTGGTCATAAGTTTAGGCTGGAATAAAGAGAACCAGGAGCTGACAAGTCCTGCTAAATGTACTCCGGAGAAACTACTCTTTCAATAATTTGGGGGTGATAGGGAAAGTAGACAAGTTTCCCTTTCTACAGGGAAAGTAGACAAATCTGATGCAGTTTTATAAAAAATATTTTCTGTGACTATTAATATTTTCTTCAGAGTTTTCAGATGAAACCAGCTTGTCTTTAACTGGACAGAAATTGGAACAGAAGGGAAAGAGAACAATCTTTGGTAGAAACAGGTCCAAAGAATGAATTTATTTTTTAAAGCACACCTCTCCTGTGCCACGGGAGTATTCAATAATGATAGCAAATGAAGGGATGTCCAGTTTAAATGGTTTGCAGACAATGAGGATTGAGAAGTGATATTAGATTAAAAGAGCATGACCAAAGGAGAAAAAAATGGTCAGGTTACGGCTGCTGCTTATTTACTGTTTTTCCAGGAAAAATTGAGAGCAGGACAGAAAAAGATTACCTCTGGAGAAAGTTCTGCTTGAGGTGGCTGAAAAGGCCAGATGCTATTTTAGAGTACACTGATATACTCTCAGAGGCTTTACAGCTACTGAAAGCAGATGCTGGGTGGAGGAGCTCAGAAAAGGTATATAATAAGGTCAAGTTCTCACATACTCATAAAAGTTATAAAATATTCTGATCAAAAAAGCACTGCAAAATTAAAATCAGTAATTAGAAAACCTAAATGAAAAGCAAGACAATTATTCCTCTCAAAACTGGATGACAGTATAAGCTAATAGTTTAATTCTAGGTCATTCTTCCTTCAAGTTTATGGAAGCTGAGATACTTTCCCATGAGGACTGACAAGGAGTAATATATATATTTAATTAGAGCATTTGACTGATTTGACCTATCCTTATATCTTAGGAAAATGATGGAAATATTTGTTCATTTACACTGGTATTTTCTACATTAAAATTAAAAACAATACTTCTGGACTATGTTGACAGTGTGTATAGAACCACTTTTCCAAATTAATCTAGAATAATAATGCTTTGACTTCCAACCATCAAATAAACTAAACTGTAAATGCGGCTAAACTCCCAGCAGTCTTCTAGTCATGAAGACAAGTCAAGGATTTGACATACAGTGATCTGTTTGTCTGAATAGAGTCTTTAAAGTTGTCTTTTTGCTCAAACAATCTGAAAAAGGTATAAAATAAATGACTCTGGGACTGCATAGGGTGTAATAAAGGAAAAGGAGATTTCTTTTCATACAATGCCTAAGGTTGGAAGGGACCTCTAGAGGTCATCTAGTCCAACCTCCCTGCACAGGGCTGCATCCAAGCGGGTCTTGAAGATCTCCAGAGAAGGAGACTCTACAACCTCTCTGGGCAGCCTGTTCCAGGGTTCTGTCACCCTCACTGTCAGGAAATTTTTCCTTAAGTTCCTGTGGAACTTTTGGTGTTTAAGTTTGTGGCCATTTCTTCTAGTTCTGTCAGTGACCACCACTGAAAAGAGGGCGGCCCCATCCTCCTCACTGCCTCCCTTGAGGTACTTGTAGACACTGACCAGGTCCCCTCTCGGCCTCTTCTTCTCCAGGCTGAACAGGCCCAGCTCCCTCAGTCTCTCCTCTTAGGGCAAATGTTGCAGCCCTGATCATCCTCGTGGCCCTGCGCTGGACTCTCTCCAGCAGCTCCACATCCTTCTTGTCCTGGGGGGCCCAGAACTGGACACAGTACTCCAGATGCAGCCTCACCAGGGCTGAGTAGAGGGGCAGGATCCCCTCCTTCGACCTGCTGGAGACGCTCCTCTTAATGCATCCCAATGCACCCTTTTGTGCGTTGGTTTCTTTGCTTTAAAAACAACCAAAATATTTTCTCATGTTTTAGTGTTTTGGGGATATAGTTATAGAGTCTCATAATCCAAACAGCTAAATGTCACAGGCATTTCAAAAACCTCAGTGATAGCCTTAACTTCTGTAACTATATTTAATCAAAGAATTCTTTTTTGAGATTTATCTCCTAAGCTTGGATTATTTTCATGTTTGGGTTTTGCATTGTCCCCTTTCTGGCAGCCTTGTTTGAGTGTTCTCTTAGAAATCATCCCCAAATATAGTCTCCAAATTGAACTCCCAAATTTGATAGATATTTCTTATTTGGAGAAAGTCTCAAAAGAAAATTATTCCAACTCAGATGCCTATGAGATTTCTGACTCTTTAACTATAGTATATATTGGGAAATCTGTGCGGATGTGTTTTTAATAAAATCTGCTTTTGTTCAAGTAAGTATTCTGTGATTCCTTGTTAGAAGATTATAGGAGTGAGAATGGGCAGAATAAAATTGCCATATTTATAAGCTACTTCTGAAAAGTAGTATACAGATTGAGATATGTCTGAGCCCTTTGATATGCCTGAGATCTTCTTTCTTCTTACACATCAACCAAATAACATAGAAAAAATTTTCATGAGACAAAAGGATGAATCGACAAGGCAAGGGGAATGTTGTATATGCTGCATAATCCAGGAATTAAAGGTCTTAGAAATATTAGCTTTGATACAAAAATTTAAGGTATCTACCCCCATCTTGTTTTATATCTCTCTGCAGTCTAAATGTTCCAGGTGATAAAAAGTTTTCAAAAAATAGCAACTTCACATTTGATTTTCAGATATGTTGTATGGCCAACAAGTTGTAAAAAGGATAACACAAACACAAGAAAACCCTTTTAATAATCTGATTTAACATAGGGAAACAGAAGATGAAATTTCCTCCTGGTTGCTGGATTTGTATAACTAGACAGAATTTTGCCTTCTGTAGGCTGATTGCATTTAGAATAGCTGAAAATCTATCTCAAAGATTTTTCTCTTGTAGCTTTTATCTGCTTTAAAAAGAAGGGGGGCAGTGGAAGAAGGCAGGAAGAGGGTAATATGCCTGTTGTGTGCTGGGTCGAAAGAAACAACCAGAAGAGAAGAGTTTTTCTTCCAAAACTCTTCTAAAATTAGAAATTGCTTTAAGTCCCTTTGTTTTAAGACAAAATTATTTGTGGGAGAACTTAGGTATTTAAGCTGTCTTATTTCTTTTTCTCCTGAAACAGTCTTTGCATTTGTGGGTCAGCATTGGTCTAAGTTGCAACTTTTAAAACAAGCAGGACCAAAAACAAGGGCCAGGTCCTCAACTGGGGTTGAAAATGTAGTCCTTTTGCAGCATTTTTATGAACCTATTTTTTGGAGCAGCAGGGAGCATTGAGAGAATTGGTTGAAACCAATTTTTATGACCAAAGATGTTTCTCACTCTTAAAAAGTCTGTATTCAAGAGGTCTGGATAATACTGAGGAATTAATATCTTTGTGATCACAGTAAGTCTTCAAGTCTCCTTCAGTTTCATTACTACAACAAAATTGTCATGCATCCCACTTCAATTGAGCTAAAGCATGTAAAAGTCACCCTTGATTTTCTGCAGCCATCACTTTTTCCTGACATTCATTCCATTGACATGTAGAAAATCTTTTCTGTTTTTACTTACTTTTCCTTCCCTGCATGTAATATAGGTAGGATAATTAATATGCAAGGTATGCTCTAGATGACCAATTAACCTGAAATAAATGTATTCTGCTAATGACTCCCTATACAGCAATACAAATATTAGATTAACTTTTAGGAGCAAATTTTATGGATCTTTGGGTTTGAGTAATTTAAGACTTAATTGACTGAACTTTACCTGAAGTGACTTAAAATCTCCAGACCACATTCCCTTGTGTCTGCACTAATACTGAACTGCGCAAGTTGGTGCCACCTGCATGTCATGGTCATGGTCGGAAATTCCCCTGCAGTACCATTTGCTGTTGAAATGTATAACAAACTTATGGATCTGCATGCCTTTCTCAAAACAGTAGGTTAAGTTTGATTTATATGGGTTTCACATTGCATATATCCAGACAAATACTTCTGAAAATCACTCAAGGCCATTGACTTAACACTAGAATCAAACAACCTTCAAATTAATAGCACATAATTGGATGCATCACAGATATTAAATCTTTAAAGAGCGCTATGCACACCTGCCTGCTCATAGCTGCCACCCAAGTTCTGCATTGTCATGTGTGTGGTTGGCTCTGTGACAGCACTGTGTTGAAGACAAAACTTTTCTGAGACCCTCATTTTTCCAATCATGCCTCCTCTTTTCTCTTGGCCTTGTCTTCCTGAGAATCAACTTTGCATGGATGAACTGATTAGGCAGACTATATGTTTCTGTGCATCTATCAACAGCTTATAAATGAGAAGAGAGGGCTTGACTTATAAAGACTTGCAACATCAGCAAAGGCACAAGAGATCATGTGTTCTCAAAGGTCTTATTTACACCAGATATTTAATTTTCTAAATAACTTCTCTTTACCTCACCACTTACTCTCATATTTGCCCAGTTGTGGCATACAATTACTTACATGTACATTAACTTTTGCTTTTAGGAAAACTTAATGTGGGGAGGTGCAGGAAGTAACTCACCTGAGCTCTGCCTTTGAGTAGATTTTGACCCCTTGCAGTAGGAAAGTATGAGAAGTTGAGGTCAAGAGTTTTATTTTTTTCTAGCAAGTGATACTAGATTTTAGTGATTTTTAGAAACCTGGTTAAGCTAGCTCACTACAGGAATCTTTTTGCTATGCGACACTCAACACCCAACTTTCAACACCTGCAGAATACCGTGGAAAGGATTTTTAAAAATTCTTTTTTTTTTTTTTTTCCAGAAATCAAAAGCTTATAAAATACAGTATCCTTTCCCTTGAAAATGCCAAGAGACTCTCAGGGCTGCCAGAACATAAACTGCAGGCTCTGAGGGGGCTCGCTCTTACCTTTATACATATCGGGTGGGATTTAAAGCTCTATAAAACTCTTTGATCAAAGAAGCATTTGAAATTTCTAGAGTCTTGCGTCTCTAAACTGATGTGTCCAGTTCATCTGATTTTGGCATCATATTTTGCTTCTTACTCCATTCTACCATTCTAACATAGATCCTGCATGCTAATCTGAAGTCCCAGACCGAGTTCTCCATAAGATTTCCTTGAAATTATGGGAATATACTTGTTTTATTTTCCTGACTGAGATATATTACAGCTATTATAGAAGATGGAAATCAAACCATAAGCAGAGTGTGTAATCTTTCTTTTGAATTTTTGCAAAGGGTGTATGCTTTACAAGATGCTATAGGGAAAGATTATTATGAATGTCATTTACCTGTGATTTACCTACTTGATTTTAGTCTTTCTCTATTGAGCTACATCAAAAAAAGCCTATTCAGGAGAGCAAGTAGGAAATCAAGCAGTGACTAGTGAGGAAAGAGGCTTTGGGGGGAGAATGTATCAAGGCCCTTTTAGGAAACGGTGAGGTGCTTTGGCCTAGGAAGTGTTTGCCTGATGGATTACAGTTTACAGCATTGTTTGGGTTTGTTTGTTGGTTAGTTATTTATTTTATTCACTTTAGTCCATTGCCTTCCCTCAAAGGCTTGTGCACCAAAGAAAATGCTCTGAAGTACCCTGGCTGAGGTAGCTCGGTTTGGTAGGCTAGCACTGAGAGACAGTGCACGTTAGACAAACTCATTCCAGCAAAATTGGCGGCCCTTAATCCATTATTTGTTTGCATGGTATTTTTTAGATGAAAAGACAAGCTGTCATTTTGGAAAGCACGACTGTGAATACTCTGATGAGCAGAGATGCAGATAGCACAGATACAACAAGCATAGATGCAGAACGTACATATTCCAATAAAAATGAGTAGGTGGCTTTGGTTTCAGTATACCAAGGGCGTGAGCAGCTTGTCCGAGGATGTGTGCTTGTATGCAGCTTCTTAGGCTGTCTTCATGAGTTTGGGTCCAGAATGGTAACTTCTGGAAGGTAAAATAGTTGTGGAAATTGAGTTTTAGAGCAGTGAATGAGATAGGGGCTAGACTCAGGAGAATTATGAATGGCAGCTAACAGAGTCCGGTCAGACTCCTGTCACTCACTGTCAAGAAGGGCAGAGAAACCGTAACAGGGCAAGTGCTGAAATGCTTTGTCTCTGACACTTTACACATAACATGCGTCTGGCTGGGGTCACAACGTGGCAGAAAGAATAGGGCTGTGATGGACTGGTCTCCTGAGAGCAACATGACTGTGAACCTTATAAAAATCCTGAATATCAGATTCTCAGTGCCTAGCTTTAAAGGGTGTAGATATTAGATCAGATGCCTACCAGCAAATGTCCAAGTCTCCAATTTGCTCTTGAATTAGACCGAGGCTGTACACTATATAAAATCCCTAAATAAGAGGAGTATTCATATTAAATCCTATAACTTAAAGAGAAATTTAGGGTTGGCTTTTGAATGTTTCTTTACAGTGCTACACAACAGTGTATGAAGAGTGACTTAGATCTTCCGAAAGAGAGGAAAGGTCTACCCAAAAGGTAGGAAATATGATTGTTAGAACACCTTGCTGTTATGAGTGTAGTGTCAACAGGGATTTAACATTCTATAAATGTTAATTTGTAGAATAAATTCTATAAATAAAACAGGACCAATCTTCACTTTCAGGTTGGGAACAGAAACACAGTGTGGGGGTGCAAGATTTGTCTTGCATCAAAAGACAAGTACCTAGCTTTGCTAGCAGCAGAAAACAGGTCTTCTGATGCCCATGAGTAGTTTTACTTCTTAACTGTTTAATTTTGCCTTTCACAGAATATGGATGTGAAAACAATACTCATTGTTGGGAAAAAAAAACAATTAAAGATTTAAAATTCTTTTCTTTTTCTTATTTTTAATACATATAAGCAATGTAATTGTAGAATAATTTGGTAAAGGCATTGGATTTTGGTTGTCAGTGCTTGAAGGGCTGTGGATGCATATCCCGATGGCTGTAGCATTAGGAGCTATTTAACAAAATGGATAAATCATAGTCAAAGAAGCTGACTGTCAAATGCTTTACCCAAGCAGTAACTTCAATGAATTCTGTGCTGTAGAGATATCTTCTTATGTCTCATATATATGCATATTTTAATGCCTCTTATAGCGCTTAAATTAGACTGCTGTTGCAATTGACCTACTTGTGCTGTTTTGTACCAATTGCAGCATAGATGAAAGCAGAATTTGCCCCTGTATTCTGAGAAAACCTTTCCATTAACTGTGAAAAGACATAGACTCTTGGTAATCAGCCCTCGAATCTGCTGCTTTGGTTCTGGGCAATCTCTGTGGATTGCAGCGGGCTGCAAAGTTTAGCCTTGTAATTGAAAGGCATCTGTGGGACAGAATCCTGGTGAGATATCAGAGCTCCTGCTAAGGATCCATTCTGTTAGGCTAAATTTGCATGTCAGTTTTTTACATACATTGCAGTCATAACACTGATGCTACAGCACATGCTCTATCTCTCTCAAATGACAAAAAAAAAAAAAAACAGATTTCTGAATAAAAAGAGGAAGCTTATTCTCCTTCCTTGACCTGAAGAAAGTAAATCTGAAGCAGAAAGAATGACAACCGAGAGCTTTTTTTGGCTTAGTAATAAACGGCAGGTTTGGTGGGAATAGGCGCCAATTATATTAGCAATTTTGCAGTCTGTGATTTTGACACTTGATCAATAGTCTGAAGCACTAGCTGTTTTTCCCCTGTTTGGTCAGAGATGGACTGACTTTTCTGTGCCATTCACTTAGAGCAATCACTTTAAAGAACAGTCTGGGTGTTTGCATGCAAATAAATGCTTTGAAGCAGAACAAAGGAGATGCAGAAGGCCAAAGTAGTGTATTTCTAAGAGAACTGAAACACTAAAATTTTATTTAGTTAGAGCATCTGAATAGCAGATGGTAAGGAATAAATTGAAGAACGTGGAACGCATGTGGATGTGTCAGGGGAGGTAGTTACCAGCAGGTGAAGCCTGGGACTTAGTGCAGCACAAATCATAATATGATCCCTAAAATAGTAACAATTGTGACACTCTCATAAATATCAGCATCGTTATGATCTTTCCCAGTGTGAAGCCACAGGAATTGTCCTGGCCTCCCTGAGAATCTCACAGCTCCAAGTAATGCTCGGTTTTGCAGGTCTGCAAGGGTTGCTATTGGCCTAGAAATGCTCAGACAAGAAATGTTTCTTGGAAGGTGCACTGAGGGCGCAGAAAGGATATTAAAGCTGCTGCTCGAAATAGACTTAACAGGACAAATGGAAGAAAATAACAAGCACTGTGTGAAAAAATCATCTCTCCTTAAAAGAAATGTGAAGTAGTCTGATCACTGATAAGTAGAGCCTGTGGGTACAAATTTTAGTATGTGTTACGTATATGCAGAGCTTTATTCAGTGTAGGTTATACATTTCCTGTGACTGCAACACAGCAAGGACCTAGCAAGGAAAGTGTGACTTTCCTGTTGATACTTCTAACTTATATTCATTTTGGCAGGAAAATGGTAAACAAAGCCATTTGCAAGAGGGAGGGAGATGCAAATGCTGTTTCAAGAAGTCAACAATCTCCAGTTAAACAACACAGACCTAGAGAAGTGTCAAGGATGCTACAACAACATGGTAGGACATATCAAGCCTGGAACCCCCACTTTCATAGTGGTAGTTCTGTATCGAAGAAGTGTTGAACAATTTTGGCTAAATTCAAGCATCATGGAATTGCATTGTCTTAGTGGACTCAAATTGTCTGTGCTTATCCTTTGGCTTCTTGGAGATATCCTGAGATATTTAGAATTAGAGGAGTACTAATGATAGCATCTTCTTGGCAAGTACTTTTATCTTTTTATTTTTCTGATGAAGGCACTTTTCATGTCATATTCATCATTGTATTTTGTTTCTCCAGGAGAAAATAGAATACAAGGGAATCTGCTGATATAAGTATTGTTTCTTTAATGGACTCTACAGGCATGGGAATAAGGAGAGTGTCTGTAATATTCAGTTTGTGAACAGGATATACATTAGCCTCAGGAGCTGTGCTTTTAATCGTTAGTCACAAACTTGAGTTTTAAGACTACTCAGAATGGGAAAATTATCCGTGCACAGATAGCTCCGCTTTCAGAGAGAGAGGTTGTATAACTGGGCTGAGACAAGTAAAAGCTGTTGTACAAATCAGATTTGCACATCCATGGGGAATTATATTTTACACTTAAAGATAAATCCCTCAATTACCGATCCCTTTTTTTGTAGAGTATTCATTTCCACCTACTGCAACCTCCTCCTTTCTGCATCTCTACTTTCTAGACTGAGTAAATAATTCACAGGAAATATTTTTTTGGCTCATGGTCTGAGAGTAGCATTGTATAACTTTGATTCTCATGCAGAAGGTCAGTACAAACACTGTATGCTACTTAAATCTGTTTTAAGCCATATCTCAGAGTGTTCGTGGTCTCCATTGGATCTCCCCTAGCAGTTCTGGTCATGACTGGGCATGGGGTTGCTGGCCACTGCTCCTGCCCCTGTGGGCAAGCAGAGGGTGGAGGAGCATCTGTAGCTCAGTCTCCTGTCCCTGACAGCTTTATTGAAGTCAGCAAACTTGCTCTGCTGCTCTTCAGAAGGAGGCATGTCTTACACCACGAGCTGCTACAAGGAGTTAGTTGTGTCTTAACCAGCTTGTTCCTTGAGTACGTGTCAACACTCACAGCGGAACGTGGCTGCGTGTATAGTTATCCTGCAACAGGAGTGTACATCGTTCTTGGTGAGACTGCCTTTAAAGTGGGCCAATGCTAACAACTGAGCAAATGCTTAGAAGTTGAGCTGTGGTGTTTGTTTCTGGTTGAACAGCAAACTCTAAGTCTACTACTAAAGTAAACTGAGTATATAGAAATTACTGGAGCTGTTCTGGCTTGTAACACCTGAGGAACTGACTGTGGGATCTAGGTGACTTTTCCCCTAGTTAAGATTAACTGAATTGTAATGGCTTCTCTCATCTTCTGCCTTAGTCATCTTCTCTCTTAGTTTTGAGGTTTCCCTCCTTCCCTGAAATATAACAAACATTCCAAGTTCTTCACAAATCTTAGCAGAGAGGAACATACTTATTGTAACCTTAGCTTGGGCTTGGCACACCTGGACCCAAGGAGTCATCCAGTGTGTGTCCAAAGCTGTTCCTATCTTCAGTTGTCACTGCTTAATGTGACTTTTGCAGCCTGAGCTTCCCTTACCATGTCAGTTATGGTTACAAGCTGTGAATAGATTTGCCAGACCTCAGTGTGTGAGGAGGGGGTTACAGCTAGGAGGAGAGCACTACCCAAAATGGCAGAGCAGAGCAAAAGACACTGCTACTTCATCTGAGGGGGAAGCATCCTCTTTCTCTTATTCTTCCCACCACTGTATTGCCTTATTTTGTTAATGGATCTGTGACTGTATTTGTGATGTTTTAGAAGGTTTCTGTCTCTTTCACAGCACACAAAAAAAAATAAATAAAAAATAAAAAGTTTTTGAAAACAACATCTGTGGACAAATGTACGTCCTGTATGTTGCTATAAGGAAATATTCCTGGGAATGCTGAACTCCAAGCTTTAGTGGAGAGGGTGTAAAGATGAGCACCAGAAAACTGTAGATAAATGTAATACAGAAAGGAGTAACAGGGATTACAGCCAGTTTTAGGAAAGACCTTCACACTTGTGCTTAAAGTAGGCCTATAGTATATCCTAAGCAGCACAGGATTTTGTGAGGCATAATCACATCCTAGAAGCACGTGCGTATATTTTGTTCAAATGAAGGCTTTGTCCTTACTAGAGTCAAGAAAAAAATAGCATTACTAGAATTGTTTTTTGCTTCCAAAATCACAGCACATTACTGTCTTGTCTATCCTGAGACATTTTACCTGCATCTCCAAAGTTGCAAGGATTTTGCTGAAGTCAGTTGTGTTATTCCAGGTCTTCATTTGAGGTGAGAGAGTGCAAAAATGGATCTGGTAAATCTTGTTTTTAAGTGTCCTCCCTTGTCTTTCAAGCACCGGCTTGACTTAAAGGGTGTCCAGGTGTTTTTTGGAAGGGTTTAGGAGCAGGTAACCTGTGAACTGCTCTGCTCCTTCCCTAGGAGCTGGACTGATGGGGATGTGGGAGCTGCCTGCATGAGCCGGGGGGTTTACCTCCTGAAGCAGCAAATCTGGTTGCTTTTCTGCTACCCCTTGTGACACTTTGTTTTGCTTCTCCTCTAGTGTTTTTTCTGAAAGTCTGTCTCAAAACATGGATGTTTTACCCTGCACATCTCGTACTAAATCAGTACACCTGACTTGGGCATGCCGATGTGATAACTTGTGATAACATCCAGTATTTTTAAGTTTCTTAAAATGAGTAGCTCAACCATGAGGCAAGTGGTAATTAACTGGCAATCTTGAACAGAATTAGTGCATTAATGAGGGCCTATGCATCCAGGAAGTCATCAGAGTGATACTCAGAATAGCTTTTCTGATCCAAACGGAATTAGATGTGGCCCTATCTGTGCAGATAGGGAGTTTGTGGTTAAAACCAGAATATTCTATGTTCAAAATCAGTCCTGTTGACTGGGAGAGGACAGGAATCGAGTTTACGCTTCAGGAAGCTCAAGAGATAAGGCAAGAGAAGAGGTTCTTCTGGGTGATATTAAGGAGTACATGCCGATTACAGTATGGAAAAGGAAATTAGGAGCGCTAAAAATATTGCAGATAAATGTGATGCTGACGTCTTTTTAATTATGCACCTTTAAGCTTGATTTTCAAATTGATCTAATACTATTTAACTCTGATTTACTTAAAGAAAAATTAGCTTTTGACCTTGAACTTTCAGCTTGATAAGTCCTCCACACTTCTGATCTGCTCTTTCCACAGGGCTCCCATTTGGTACTTTCAGATGTGATTTTTGGATTTTGGATTTTGTGAATTGTGAATTTTGGATTGGCTGGAAGTATTTCTTTTATTTTCCTGGAAGACTTAAGTTAGATCATGTAATTTTATGCTGGTAGAAATGTTAATAACAATATGAGGCACTTGCTTTCAGTTACAATCAGTCTGTCTGTTGTTACTGAATATCTGAATTTGTAGTTAGGTATGTAGGGTCTGTTCTACTGAAATGCAAGATGAGCTGAGGAAAAATAAAATTGACATTTGAATGTCTGGATAAGATTTTTTTTTTTTTTTAATCACACCGTCCCTCCCCCTCACGAGAACCAAGGATGTTGAAATCCTGTCAGACTGCTTGAGAGAACTTAATATAATGATTTCTTTTTTTATTTTTTACATGCTTCTAATGTCATTTATTTTTAAATGCAAAAGAAAAATGAAAATATACAGAATATCACAGCAGGAGAATTCTCTTGACTTTTAAGAGTTCGGAAGTTGCAGTAAATCCAGAGGTAATGCCACCTTATTGCTGAGGCAGACTTATCTCTGACGCTTCTATAAATTATAAACGTATTTTTGGAAATATTACTGATTCCTGCAAAATCCTACAGCATGAACTCACAGCACAGAGCTCTGCTGACTGAAATGCCTTGTGAAATCATACCCTTCTTTGTGCACAGGTGTTAATGTTAGAAAAATATCCCATTTTGATCTTTCAGGTTCTGTGACCTTGTGAAAAGCCATTGCAATGATACTGGGTTTCCTCAACACTGTAAAAGGTTAAAAAAAAATCATAAACCTGGTGTACTCTGTAATGACTACTACAGACCTTGCAAATCCCCAGTACCTCATTTCAAGCAAGGCTCAGTAAATGTATATGCATTTGAAACTGAAAAACTTATTCTTGAGATATTTCCTTTCTACCATAAATTGTTTGCAGGTATCTAACCACTACTCTAACTTTCTTTGTTGTTCAGAGTTATCACCAAAAACTTCCATGTGACTCTTACCCTTCATGTCACTCCAAAGTATTTCAGTCAGAAATTTCCATAGACAAACTGATATCCTTAATACAGAGGTCACTACTAATAGGTTTCTTTCACAAAATGTAAAAATGTAAGTCCTCAGAATTTGCTGTCTGGTGGCAGTGCATGTTGTGACCATCCAAAATGTGTTTTCTCTGAATGTATTCCAATAGCCACTTAATGACTGTGCCTGCCTGACAATGAAGCTCTTTTATCAGAACTTTCTTAAGAAGTGAATGGAAAAAAAAAGATAAGTGAGCTGAAATGAGGTAATTTAATTATCAAAATGAACTGGTTGAACAAGAAAAGTAATGTTAAATTTTATGTCCTTTTATTTTATTTCCTTTTTGTCTGCTGTTGCTTTTCAAATTCTACAAAGCTCCTAAGTTTCTATATAGTTTAGAGCACATAATTCACTGGTCTTTTCACACAAAGCTATTTGGCACACAAAGATTTTGATTTGTGCTTCCCTGGAGAAATTTATGTACTGATAAAGGTTATGGAGGGAAGATAAGCAGCCCTCAAATTATTACTTTTAAAACCCAGAGAAGTCTTCAAAGCATGCGAGAGTGTTTAGACACATCAGTGATGAAGGTAATGCTTACTCCTCATAGGCAATTTACTTTTCAAGTAAATAAAACAGCCATGAATTAATCCATATTTGAAAGTGTTTGTTTATAGCATTTTACTCTAAAATGCATTTGTTTTCAGTCTGGCTTAATAAGCAGCTGGGAGGACTAGGCAGGAGGACGTGAGTGAGCTTTGGCTAGATGCCTGTATTCTTCCCCTTTTTTCCCCCTTCCCTTTTCCATATATTACTGGGGAGTCTAAACTTTTCAGACAGTTGTGTTGTCTCCTGCAATACCTGTTGTTCAGTTCTTAGCATAGTGGACACCCAGTTTATTTTGGAACAAGGAGGGGGAAATAAACACACACAAAATCATTTTTTTGCAAAACACACTGGACATATTTGGTTTTGAGGAAAATATATTTCATTGACCATTACCTATAAAATCTATATTTCTTCATGTCTTCTTTTTCCTAATACAGGATTGTGCTAACAGTTCTGGAAATGTGTCTCAACTGTGTTGTATATGAGTTTTGTAGCTCTCTGCTATGAATAGAGTACACTTTTTAGCTTCAAGTTTTGTGCACATTTGTTTTGTGGAACATCTTCTATCTGAATTTACAAAGCTATATATCAATTTGAGTAATGGTTAAATACCAGCTACTTCATAGCTAGATTCAATTTTTCATTTAGTGAAGATTATCATTAAACTATTTCATTCTTTACATGTGGTGACAAATCTGGTATAGTAATTTTTTTTTATGGAGAAATCAAGGAGTAATTCAGTTTCCTTATATAGTCGGTATGTGGAACGTAGATGATTATATCAGCCACAAATTGTTCAATTCAAAAATTCAGGTAACACTTAGCTCATGTCATTTTGATACCAGAAGTGATGATTTCTATCTTCTGACCACAGTGCTACTATGGTTAATGTTTGTACAAGGGGTTTAACAGCCAAGGCTCCTTTGTCTAACTACACATATCATGGGTTCTTAATTTGCTTTCCCCTATGTAATTTTCTTTAAGGAGTCTATCTTGGAGATTAGTGCTCAAAAAGTTATAACAAAGCTTCACCAGCTACAGTACTTTTTATTGTGTATAAACTGTTATTTCTGGCTTCAGGATGATTTGTGGATACTTACAGCATCCCTGGAAGGTGTACTACTGTATAATTGCTGTATAATCTCCCTCTGAATTCCATGTAAATATAAGAGAGCTAAGAGTGTTCTGAAAAATTCAGTTCAAGTGCAGATTGAGTTCAGCTTAGATTCAAAATACAATTAATTCCTTTCCACCAGACCATTGGTAGCACTTGACTTTTCCCCTGTAGCAGACGGATAATAGGTAGCCCCTGGAAAAATGAATGTCATCATCATCTTAAATAGATCTACAGACTCATTTGTTTTGTGACTGGATGTTTGGGTAGGCACACAGGTGACTGACACAGGAACTGTTAACCACAGACCTCAGTGACTCAAGATTGACCCTGTACAGTAGAAATGAGCTTTCAAAGTGTAGATGCTGTCTTATGCTTGCTTGAATAATCTACCTTAATGCAAAATAGGTCATGTAGAGTTTAGAACCTTACAAGCTATATCTGAATTACTTTGATTAATCCTGCTCCAAAGGTGCCTGATGTACCAGAAAGTTCCCCTCATTGCCTGCTTTTACTGTGAGTTCCACCTCTGGAATACTGGAAACAACTGTCTCTTCACAGTATATGTCCTTGGTGGAAATAATGTGTTTTAACAGAATTTGTGAGTAAGAACCAACTTAAGAGACTCATAATGAACTGCATTAAACTTTTTTGTATACTGTTAATCCTTATTTTGAGGTAAGGTTTAAAGACTGGGAATATTATAATGCTGTGCCAATGAGAGCATTGTGGATGCAGAATGTCCCCTTGGTGTACCCACCAAATTCAAGTTGCAGACTCAATTTTGTCCTATGCAGTGTTAGGTGGTGCTGAACAGGGAGTTCCAAAAGTGCCAAGTGAGATGTGACATCAGAACATTAAAGTATTTAATCTCTCCTTCAAATTTAATTCATCCTGAGGTCTCACTAGGCATCAGTTAGATGAGTAGGAACCTAACAGGGAAGATTAGCAATGGGAGATGAGGATTTGATTATATCTGCTAGGCTCTCTTCAGGCTATAATATGATGCAAGTCATTCCCATTAAAGTATGAAATAACACAGGAAGACTTTACTGTGAGGGTGGCTGAACACTGGAATGGGTTGCCAAGAGATTGTACCCTCTCCAGTAAACACCTGGAGCTCAGCGGCAAGCTCGGTTCAAGGTTTACATAAGTATTTTGTAGATGATAAAAGGAGAAAGGCATGGGGGGTAAATGCTTTCTGAGCATTTCCCTGCCTTCCCATTTCTGCTGCTGGAGCTCCAAGCAAGGCCAGCTGAGGATAATGCCTGGGGTGATGCTGTCCGTGTCCCTGCTCCTGAGAGCTGCATGGAGGTGTGGGCTGCACCATCTCCCTGCCTCCCTCAGAAAGCTGCAGGCATTTCTGCTCTTCAGATGAGGAAAGGGACACAAAAGGAGCAGCTGACCTGGGCTATGCAACCGTTGTACAATGGCCATTCTTTCACTTTGCAGAACTATATTCAACTGTGCATGATTAATTCTTCCTTCAGAGCATCAATTATAGCAACTGAAAGCAGTTTTCTCTGGAAACGCAATATTTTTCTTAGCTGCCAAAATCAGCGGGTATTTAAACTTCACAGGGTCTGCGTAGCCCATAGATCTTCAATAGTCCAAAAGACCCAGCCTGTCTGAATTCTTTTTTTTCGCTCTTTTTAATACCTTGCAACTTACATTATTATTTTATTTCAAAGAAATGGCAAGAAAGTGCTGTTTCTTCTCTAGGTGGACTCTGCTGATAGACAGTTAGCAGTTTTTCACTTATCTGTAGGTGTTAAAGACTTTGAAATTTCCTGCAGAAAAATATATAATTGTTCTGCCTAGAATTTTCAAAAATTGTAAGAAAATACAATAATTCTAATGAATATGCATGGATGTTTACAGGCTAGTCTAAATCTGTGAGTGATTCATATCAACCTGTTAACAATCTTATAAGGTTACAAATAAATTTTAACTAAATTCAAGCTATAGCCTTAGCGTTGTCATTCTCTCTCCATAGACAAAGAACATCCTATGTTTTCATTTCTAAAGCCATCATTCTGAAGTTGTCAAGTTTGTAGGGGCATGAGATACAGGAAAAAGAGAAACCTTGCCATTGATTTTGGTGGGAGCAACCCAGTTCTATCTGCATGTGATACTGAGTAGAAGGTCTGACTGCATAGCTTCAGGGTCAATATCAGCACTTCTGCTGCTCTCAGTGGCTCGTGGTTCAATCTATAATGCTCAGTCGAAGAGTACAGCACCAGAGACAAAACTTGTAGAGGAAAGAAATAACCAGTTGTTATTGGGGCACTCAGACATGACCAGGATTGTAATGATACTTCAAGCAAACCCTTCAGAGCACCATCACAGTCACCAGCATCACAGTGAAAGCTGACAGGTACCCCAGTGGACACCCCTGACATATACTCCTGTGAAGAGGCAGAGGGGTGTGTGTTTAGCATGCACTTTTTATGCGGTCGTACAATGGGAAATTTCTGGCACTTCAGCCTGATAATCATCTCTATTTTAACTTTTATTTCATAATGTCTCAGTGCTAGAAGTGCTAGAAGTAGTTGCAGAATAGTACAGTTAGAAATAATAGAAATGTTCATAAAGGGAGTTACTGCATCATGGGAATAGAACAGCGGTCTTAGAATCTTTCCATGAGCTCATGAAAATGTTTTTCCCAGATGTCTGCAGTACCTGGTTGGGCATCCTACAGTGTTATAGCCCAAGTTTCCTCATCTTGCTGACTCTAAGGCTTCTTCAGCCATGGATCTGTCAACAGAAGAGAGTAAGACTAGGTGCCTTTGCTTAGAAGCACCACACAGATAACCATACCATGAAGGGCCTTCTGATGTTCCTCATCCCCTGCACTCGTTCCATAACTGTGCACAGCCTAACCAACACGTCCTCAACTTTTCCTTAATTTAAACAGGGAGAACTTGGCCATTCTTGCTTAGACTGTGGCCATCATTCAGCATAATCTCATCAGCTTTTCCCCAGGCTTATCTTCCAGAAGGCAACTCTTTGGTATCTTTCTCCTCTTTGTCTTGCTTGGATATGCAGTACCTCAAACTGCTGCTGCACAATGCTTAAATACCTGCTAGAAACTCATTTGAGTTGCAGGACACTTGGAAAGCAGATGCGCTGCACACATTGTATTGTAATTCCCAGTGAGGGATCCCAATGGTAAGAGAACTAATCATGATGCATGGTTTGGGAGATATCAGGCAGAAGCTTAATTATGTAAGGAATTCTTCAGCATTCCGTAAAAAGCTTTTATGTTGCATAAATGCAGGCTTTGCAATTCTTAATTTTGCAAAGATGGCAATAAAATAGTAAGATTTTGGAACATATCATAGTTAGGAGATGTAATACTTCCCAGTGGTCATGGCATAGGCCTGAAAATTGGGTATTTGTAATTCATAGAATGATAGAATGCCTAAGGTTGGAAGGGACCTCTAGAGGTCATCTAGTCCAACCCCCATGCACATGCAGGGCCACCTAGAGCACATGGCACAGGGCTGCATCCAAGCGGGTCTTGAAGATCTCCAGAGAAGGAGA
>JAWLRI010000189.1:666798-677468 GCA_034781795.1 Crypturellus tataupa
ATCCATGCTGACTAGTCCTGAGCACCTTCTTGTCCTCCATGTGCCTGGAGACAACGGCCAGTATGAGCCGTTCCATCCCTTTCCAGAGACGGAGGTGAAGCTAAGTGGCCTGTAGTTGCATGGATCCTCCTTCTTGCCTTTTTTGAAGACTGGTGTGACACTGGCCTTCCTCTAGTCCTGCAGTACCTCTCCCGTTCTCCAGGATCTTTCAAGGATAATGAAGAGTGGCTTAGCTATGACATCCATCAGCTCCCGCAGCACTCTGGGAGCATCCCATCAGGGCCCATGGATTTGTGATTACCGATGTGCCTTAGGTGCTCGATTCTCTTGCTTCAGGGAGTTCAGATTTTGTTCATGCAAATTATTATGAGCACAATACTGTAGGGTATGTGTCTTCTAGGGACTTAAAGCCAAGTGTTTCCTCAATAAAGGAACATCCTTCAGAGAGGGTTTTTGTGGTGCTTTTGTGATGTAAGATGCAGAATATGCTAGTTAGGAGCTACTGTGACCGAAAGACTTATGGTCTGTTTTTTGTTCAGTTGTTATATCTTGGACAGGTCCGATTGCCTCCTTGTGCCTCAGTTTTCCCTCTTAGTATTGCTCTTGTGTTGTCTTCTTAAATAGCAAGTTCTGGGATTTAGTCTCTCAAAGCAGAATATGAAACACAATGGGGTCATAAAAGAAACAACCTAAGTGTGATGTGGGATCTTTCGTTTCCTTAAATTTTCCACCCTGTGTGAAAATCTTTTCTGGTATTCTGAAATGGGAGGCAAGATACCTAATTCTATTTAACTGGAGTGAGTCTATTTTAGTATAGACCCCTAATGTTACTCTGAAAAACAAGTTGAAAAGTATCCTATAGTTATTTTTAAATTACTTATTCTTCCAAAGTCGTATTCAAAAACAAGCAAACAAAACTGCTCAGCGAAAACAGAATGAAATTACTCTCAAAGAAGGCAAAATATGCCTTTTATGTCAGCCCCATCTTAAAATTAGTGAAGTGCCATCTTTATGTTTCTTGATACAATCCCTGAGGTATTGCAGGATAAATGGCACACTTCCCCTTTTGCACTTCTCATGCGTGTTACTGTTGTGCATTAGTATAATGCCTTATTTTACAATCATCCACTGCTGACCTTGCGGAGGTGACACTAGACAGAGTTGCTGGATAAATGTTTATTTTACTTTTTGTGATGCCACCTGACTTTAACATCTGCAGAGTAGCAAAGCTCCTGTAAAGACTCCCCGGTGACTCCTCGGTGAAGGGGAAGGTGAACATCCCGCTTTGGCAGGCACGGGGCCACGTGGGGCTCTGGTGAGCTCAGACGGGAGGGCAGAGCTGTCACCTCCCTCTGTGAAGGTGCCTGTCTGCTCCAGCTGCTGTGGCAGGAATGCAGTTTGGGCAGAGGAAACTTCCACTGCCAAATTCCTGGACAAGAAGACCCTCAAAACCACATGCTTGACCTCATATACCCAAGCATAAGTACAGTTTTATGTCTGTTTGGGCTCCAGGTTTGAAGGAATGCTATCACCAAACATAATATACTTAACTAAGTACAAGGTAAATGAACTGGTAGGGAGAAGAAGTTAATTAAAGTAATTTTGCTTCTAAAAGGCAGGGAGAGGGGGAGCTGTCTTAAATCCTTAGGAATAATGTGAATTGTCATTTTAAAAGCTCTATTTTTGTTTGCTATTTATGTGACACAGTCTTACCTATTACCCAGGCTGTTAAATTAAATGCAATATCTCAGGAGCAACATTGTCCAAAAGCTTGTGCTGTAAAAAGGTGGAGGAAAACACTAACTTAGTCTATAATATAATAATAAAGTTCTATTAGTGACAATTTTTTTCCCCTTTTCTTTCTTCTATTTGCTTTGCCCACATGGACAATAAACATAAAGCAATATATTGTGTGGTCATGCATATATATGTTTAGATAGATAGCAGAAACCTTTTAGCGTTGTTGTGGAGTACTAATAAAACACTTGTTAGTGGCTGTTGCTATTTATGTACATTATAGTGGAGTTAGAATGGAGGCTTTCCTTGTTGATCCATGTTAGAATCAATTGCATCCAGGATGAGTTTCTAAAATAGCATTTTATTGTGCGGACCCTCAGATCTTTTTTAGTTCATTGATTAAAGCTCAGCAAAAAAGTTGCTCTCAACTGCAAAGCTCACTGTTTTTGACCTCTTCCTGACTTTGCAGGGAAGAAAGCCTTAAGAAACCCAAAGCCTTTCCGTGATACTGCACTTTGTTTTGTAACACGCAGCAAACGAGGACAGTGTTTTGCCTCACAGGTAAGGCAGGGGGGGTGGAGGCTGGGTGAGCCACTTTAGTGGCATGCGGTGGGTGGCTATTTCTGGAGCTAAGTCCTAGACGACTCCTGGTCAGAGGGCAACACTGTCATCAGCAGCAAGAATGACCATCTCCTGTGGCATCAGCTGAAGGAGAGCATTTCGGGCAGCACAGCGATGCTGGCGCGAGGTGTTCTGGCACACACAGCGGGCGGTCTTTTGTCATCTTCCTTTACCCTTCTCTTTCCCTTTCTCTCCAGGGCAGTTTCTTGTGACGTGGCACACTTTTAACAGTGAGAAGCCAACAGCGGTTTCCAAGGGGGCTGGCAAATTTTTGATGCTTTTTCTTCTTCTGCTTGCCCTTGCTAAGATTCTAGGCAGAGGTGGTGCCTTCCTCGTTCTTTCTGAGCTGTCATTAGGGTTCACCTGAACTTAGCCAAATGTGTTGTATCACTATGAGAAATGGAAAAGAAAATCTTTGCAGTCATGTAAGCAAATCTCCTCTTTGCTCTCCCTCTTTTTTTGAAGCCCCTGAATGAGAAAAGTTTAATAAAAAAAGTGGTTCAGTTAGTTTGGCTCTTTCATGAATAGTGTAGTTGCTGTAGTAAAGCTTAAAGGTAGCATAGAAATGGAGAATCAGTTTGAAATCCATAGATGTTGAAAGCTTGTGCCATCTACCAGAAGGTTAGATGCATTATAGCAAATTCAGCAAAAGGAGAAAATGGTGTTTCCTAGGTAAGAACTAGGGAAGACACTTTTAAAGTAAGTGTAAATCTCTGGCGTTGGTTCTAGAAGCTGAGGGGAATGGGCAGAAAACCAACAGAAACTCATGTCTTTTGGAGACTGGAAATTGCTTTGTACAGTAAAACTGCTCCGTTGCTTGTTTCTTGCTTAAATAGGGAATCGAGGCAATGGTAATCAACATTTGCCTTACTAACTCTGTCCCAGTAGAATTTACAGTTGCTCTGAAAGTTTTTGTCTCCTACCTTCAACTGAGAGGAAATCTCCTGCATGATTCAGCAGATCAACACAATTCATTCAATTCACCTAGCAGGAAAAAAAAAAACTCACAACACAGCACCTGTGATTCAGTGAATCTGGTGACATTATGTTCTGCTCACAGATATTCTGCAGTCAGCAAAGGGCTAAGATCTTCAAATAGGTTTTTTGCTGTGAAGCTTGCCTTTTTCACCATGAGTTAAATCAGTGTGCTAAAAGTACAACTACACATCACAGTACCAAGTTTGTTGTTTTTTAATGAAAAGTGATGGTACATGTTCCCTTATTGGTATCATTAGGTAACTCTTACCTCTAAATGAAACTAGGTGCAACCCATTAGTACAGATAATTTTTTGTCACGAGCGTCCTATAAGACTAATTCTTGGTCCTCATTTGTTATCTTTGCACCACTCTTAAGTTTACAATGGATGTTGCTTAAGGAAATTTTCTTGTAGTCTTAGTATCAATCCATTGGTAGAGTCAAAGAATTCACAGCAACTCCTACACTTGGAATTTACAGGTTAGGTCTCAGAGTTTTATTATGCTCTTCAAAACAGTTGTCATGAGGTTTGCATAAGGAGTCAAGGTGGACAACAGGCACCATCTACAATGATAGAAATTGTAGTTACCACAGCTTTTATAGTCGTCTTTTAATGCTTTTGACATCAGATTAAAAAATGTTGAAGAGTTTTTGCTGGGTCCTGGTAGCCTCGTGGTCGATGCAAATTAGCTAGAAAACTTTATGCTGGCTGTCTGCACTGCCTGTTTGCTCAGTGGTAGCAGAGCACCAAGACCATTGGACCTTTTCAAATTATAGTATTATTTCTATAAGTTTTGTTTTCTTTCAGATTTTTTTCAAAATCTTTCAGAAATCTTTCCAAGTTTTCCTTCTAGACGCTTGCTTGGAACTAAAAATGCTTCTTATGCTGTAATAGACAGAAGTTTCAAGGTCTTTAGAAAAACATAAAGCAATGTATGCTGAGATTTCATAACCCTAGTCTCCTGAGCTGTCCATTGCCCAATAGGTTTATGCTGATTCATTGCTACGAAAATGATACAGCTGCATAGATTTAACCTCTCTTCTTTTCTTCCTCATCCTCTTGAAATGACTACCTGCTGGATGATCATAATCAAACTTTAAGTTAGAGTCTGTGGCTATTTCGCTTGAGTTGGATTTACTTTTGTTTGGGATTTATATTATTGTGTTTTGTTTATTTTTTTCCAAAATAGCTGTGTTGAATGAATTTGATACATCACAGACACTGGGATGTCTTTTTTTCATCATCTCTTATAATAATCAGCATTTCATTTCATGATTACAGTTCCCTAGCAACAAAAGTTTATCTTAAACTGACCCTCATCCTTTTGGAGACTCTCTGCCTACAGCCTGTTCAGTCTCTTCAATTTCTCAAACATATTTAGTAGTTTTCTTTGTTTCATTTTGATTACCTGTCAGGTTTATGTTCATGATCTTGCCTGAAATAAAGTATCAGGAATATGCTATCATTCCTTAGACTTAGTCATTGACTTACTCTATTCATACTTCATAATTCATACTGGTTATTTCCTTGCAAATGTTCCATAAGCCTGTCAGTTAACAAGACATTTATAGGCAAGAAAAGGCAATAAATTGTTTTGGTGGCTTAACTGCACTTTTTTCAGAGCATGTGACAGGAAGATGTTTGTGTGTCCTATCTGTCCCAACTTTACAAAACCTGAGTAAATGACTCTGCTGCTTAATTTGAGCCAATGTTTTCCTTTCTCTGATTATGTATGTGCTGAATATAGCTGATAAGCTAGCAAAGATATTAAGATAGATATTAGTGGTATCTGTAATAACATACACAGTCACAGATGCTTCTTGAATCTACAAGGACAACACAGCTGAAATTCTCATTTGGACAAGTTAATAGTCTGGGCCACTTTGACAGTAAAACATAAAAATGGAGAACGCAGAGGCACAGACAAAGAAATGGAAAGGATTATTTATGACCTGGTTCTAGCAAATTTCCCTGACTGGGGTATATGTATAGCTTGACACTAGAACTCAGATTCTTTGTGTTTTAATGATGTGCACAGGAACTTTCAAAGCACAGTGCCCAATGCCCCTCTCTTGCTCCACTCCCTTCGCTTCCTTTGCTTCTAGCTGGCAGAAGAGAAAAGCCAACCCCTCTGATTTGCATCCTAGGGGAAAAATTGGTGCTGATGAGGTGGGACAAGCTTTGCAAATATCCCAATTAGTGCCAAGGAGAGAAGGAATGTGGCAGGAAATTTAAGTTTTCAAATTGTGCTTTTAATGCTGAGAGTGTTCAAAAAGGATGCCTGCATCTAATGATGAGGAGCCTTCTTTCACTCAATAATTTGTAGTTCTGATTGCTAAGAGTTCAGATCCTGTCTGTTCAGTCAAAACTAGAACAGAATAGCTTTGACCTTCCTCTCTCTCTCTTAATCTCAGGGTACCTAACACATATTCTATTTGATTTTGGAAATGAAAAGAATCTTAACTTCACCTGGATACCATGCAAACCTATATACTTGCTCTTAAAAATATTTCTTGAGCCTTGTTTCTTCATTTTTGTGAAACAAAAAAAAAAAAAAGTGTTTGTGTAAAAGCTAGACAGATAAATACTTCTTGCATACCAGCAAGTGGCTTAGGTAGCCATGACAACCGTGTCAGAGCTTGCAAAACTTCCCTTCCTAATCTTTTTTGCAATTTAGATCTCACATGAACTGTGAAAAACAAATATCTGATCTAGAGTAATCAAATTACAAGTAAAATGTTCATAGTGTCCAAAATCCTGGAAGCTGAGATATTGCTAGTTATTTGGTGTAATTAACAATAATATTTTGCCTAGTTTCCATGGGCTTCTTTAGGCTTTTTTGAGACTAACACCCTTCCCCAAATCTGGGAGTAGACATGAAGGGAAGGAGAATGAGGAAGATTAATGGAGATTTTAAGAAAAGATGATCAGACATTAAATAACCATATTATAAATATAAGCATATTAAAAATGTTTTCCTAGCCCACTGTACTTATTTACTGCATTATTTGATATCAGATTGACTCTGCTGCTCTGACCCTAACACAGGGGAATGTGGCTTTTGAATGATTTGTGGGTTAGCACAAACTATCAAGAACTAATATCTATGTATTTCCTTAGATCTCTGTGCTCATTACTTTTTCACTTGAAAAGTTCAAGTTCCTCCAAGTCTTATCATTCCAAGTTAGAAACCAAAGCACCAAAAATAAACACTTGCCTCTACCCTGGAGACTAAGGGATTTACTTCAAGGAAAAAGGGAGTGAATGCTGTCAGTAAGACAAACCAGCACCTTTCTAATCAAGTGATAAGCTGAGACATCCAAGTTTTCTAAGGAGCTCTATGTTGCTTTCAAGGGGAGGAGGAGGAGGGAGGAAAAAAATAAAAGGGGGAGAAGGATCATTTAGTGAGGAATAAAAGACTCTTAAAAGTTCTATTTCAGGAACAACATATTCACTTTCTCTTTATTTTTTTCTCCCAGCCAAGAAGAAGAATTCATGGGCATCCATAAGCATGTCCAGATTTTATAGCATACCTCACATAGAAGGTCTCCATCAGTAGCCTCGGGGAAAGAGCACCATCTTCTGGGAAAGAGGCTTTCAGTTTTAGTGAGGGAAATGCTTTGATAGAACAGTCCACGATCATAAAGCCAATATCACACTTTTATCAGAGGTGTTTAACAGGGTTTCATTCAATTGTTCACCCCAGAAAATTCCATGTGAGTTGATTTATAGATGGCAGGAGTATTAATGCGAAGAAGATGCACTGAATAAATAAGACTTAACATTTAATCCACTGGAGGAAAAGCATCTCAAAAACAGTAGTCGCAGCAGGAGGAGCATTTTTCTCCTAACTCAGTAATCAAAATTCACAATCAAGTTTGTATAAGATACAAATATTGGTTTTAGGGTGTCTATTAGAAGTAAGCTCAGTAGTTTACATGATGGAAATCATGAAAGATTATAGAGAAATTAATAAGTGATGCCAAAAAATCTTAAAATAGTTCTGAGATTAATATAGCATAGCAAAAACTTAGAATGGATCTTCTTTAACAGGCAGAGAATGAAACTTATCTGATAGTTGTAGGTATTAAAAAGCTAAGGAAATGAGTTAGGTAGAAGACAGTGATTTAAGGTCGTGTTATTTCCTAAGGTTTTTCCTTCGGTCACATAAAATTTCTAAGATGTTTATGCATAAGAGAAATACAACTAAAGTCAGATAGCAAATGACTAGCTAAATCATCCTGCCCAGAGCGTTAGTGGCAATTATTGAGAAATGCCTGTTAATTATATACAACTTCATTACTTTTATCATCGTGTCATTCTTTCAACAGCAATGGCATAACTACCTTCCTCTTTGGATTACTGACTGTGAACTCATTATCTGTTGAAAGAGAATCACTAAGATACCTTCAAAAGTAACTAATCTTATTAAATGTTCCCATCATTTTTTTCCAGAAAATAATTGGACTGAAACTAATATAAGGAAAAGTAAGTTCATAAAATGGGTTGTTCCACTTCCTCAAAATGTTCATACAATATAAGCAAGGCTCCATGAAGTGCTGTATCAGCACTCATGTAGATATAAGTTAGATGGAATTTGTAAAATTAAAAAGCTGAAACCATGGAAGTCTTCAAGAAAGTACCTTACCCCTTGTCCCATGGACACAAACACCCTTACAAGACTTTCAATTTCTGCCTCCACAAACATAATTCAGATAATTGCTTCCTTATGCTATCTTCAGAAGCAAGCTCTTTTTTTTTTCTCTCTCTCTCTTCACTCTCACTTCACACTTTTCTCTTATCCCCTGCCTTTTATTCCTAGCATATTATTTCATTCATTTTTGCAAAGATGCTGCAGGCCTGCAGCAGGCAGGGATGGTGAGGGGAGACCATACAATACAGCCTAAGAATCTGTACTGTAAACTGTATGTTGGAACCAACAGTTGCATCCTTCTCAGCTGATTGAATGTCAAGCATTTTCTTCACTGTTTATATTCTGTTTAGTTTATTAATATCTGGAACCTTGTTGTGAAAGATTGCAAGTCATGAAAAAATAGACTATTCAGTAATGATACAATAAAATCAATAAGTATACTTAAAAATTGCAAAATGTAATTTAGTTATTTTGCTGAGAAGAGGTAAAGAAATGAGTTGTGCTTGCTTATCTAATTTTGGTTTCTTAGCACAAGGTTTATAATTACTTTAAATAACTGTGTTATTTGTTTTCATTAACAGTAATTGGCCAGTAAACATGATACTAACATATTTTCTCTAGGAAAACTTTACCCGTAAATCTCTGCAGTAAGGAATCCTCACCAAAAATACCCTACAGAGTAGATCTCACTGTATCATCTTTGAGACTGGCTATACTTCAGGTGAACTGCAATAGCTGTCAAGGTCTTTCCTGAGCAGTAGCACAGACCAAAGCACAATGGCAAAAAGGGCCAAGAGGCAGCGCTGATAATATCCAAAAATGTGGACTTTAAAAGGATCTATGGGGAGGTGTGATATGAGGCCTCTACTTAAAAGACAGCAGCAGGATGTCCTGCTGTTTGTCAGCTTCCAAAGTGGAGGGTGTAAGTCCAGCTGTCTCAAAGCATGTTATAAAGCCTGGTACTTCAACCCTGTTAGCTCTGAAATCTGCCCCTAAGGGCTGTTTTACTAACAAATGTGCTGAGATACAGACACGTATTCAGAAGTAACATCTCTTTAAGTCAGAGGTAGGGGAATGCAATCATGAAAATAATTTTTCATGGGTGTTTAATAAAAAATGTGTGTTTTCATCATTTCATTTGACTGCTATGCAAGATATGTCAAGTGTTGCAGTATGTTTCAGTTTTGATAGGGGTCAGACGACCAGAAGATATCGCGATGTACGGGAAGATGGAATTCTTCCCCCTAATGACATAAGTGGACAGAAGTGACGTATAAGCCTTTGCTATATAAGCACGTGTTATCTATCAATAAACGGCCATTTGCCACCTGCCTCGTTGGTGTTCGGGTGCAGATGGTTCGAGCGACCCTGGGGGAGTCGCTGAGCCGCTTCCTGAGCTAGGCCGTCACGCCAATGCAAAAGGCGACAAGTGGTGCCGAAACCCGGGACGCAGAGATCGAGATCAAAAAATCGCCTCGAATGGGGTGAACGGCGTCCAGAGCAGCTGGACCAACAAGGAGAATGGAGAGCCTTGTGAAGGTCGTATCGAGGTTACTTGAGTGGGATTTGGGTTATAAATCAAAGGCTCTTGCTTTAGCAGTGGGGTTATCAGTTTTTGGAGCCATAGTTGTAATTTGCTTTGCAGTCTGCTGTTGCAAAATGCTGCAGGCTCGACAGGCAGATAAGGGGGAGTCAAAGACTTGGAGAGCGGCCAAGGGGTATTTTACACCCACCCGTAAATCAAGAGGTGGGGCGAAGGAACGGAGATTCTCAGATTGCGTTGGTTCGGCACCTTCGGTGCCGCCAGAGAGTTTGTATGAGGGAGTAGAGGTGGAGGAAACCTGGTCGAGGCCGCCGCCCTATGTGCCCCAATATGGTGCTGGGCAGCAAGGAGAAGGGTGGAGCAAAGATTCCTATGGCGGGGGTATGATAAGGGAGAGGAATGTAAGGAATGCGAGTGCCCTGCCTGGAGCAGAAGGCAGGACGAGCCGAGAGGGCTGGCCTGCCCACGAGGGAGGTGGCATGCGTGGAGCTCATTACAAGGGAACTGGAAGCTGGAAGTGGTCCGTCAGCTGAGTTCCAGTTCCGGTTCCGGCACTGCCGGGGGCGAGTGGCCCGTACCAAATCCTGATTTAGGGGAAGCAAATAAAAGCCAAATGGGAAGGTTCCCCATCACGGACTGGAAAGGGATCGCAGCTGAATGTGCCGAGTGGGTCCCGCCAGAGACGGTAGCGTTCCCGGTCCAAGTGACGGGCGAGGATGTGAGGACCTACACGCCAGTAAACCCTAAAGATATACAGAACATCGTCAAGGCAATCGTAGAAAAAGGACTCAATTCCGCTATTGTTTCCGCCCTCATAGGTAATCTCTTCAGGAATGATGATATGCTCCCATTCAACATAAAACAAACTTGTAGAATGATTTTTGACACTGGGCAAGCCATAGTTGAAAGGGTGAATCTAACCATGAAAGTTGTGAGTTTCTGTTTTTAGGAGCGTGTGACTTGACAGCAAGAGAAGACAGCAAAATCGAGACGCGTCCCATCCATGAATTCTGCATCGAAGAACAGTCCATGGAGCAAATGATTGTGGCTAATGAGAAGCAGCCGAAGCACTCTCAGACTGTTTTGATTATCTTAAGACTTATTTTTATATAGTGTGCCTTATTTCTAGTTTATAAAT